>CM042193.1:25363283-25436126 GCA_023539305.1 Ilex asprella | reverse complement strand
TCACCACCATCCAGAGCCCATGGCCTTTCTCCATGTGGGGGATCGACATCCTAGGTCCCCTTCCTGTGAGTCGAGGTCAATGCAAGTTCGTAGTCATAGCCATAGACTACTTCACCAAATGGGCTGAAGCTGAAGCCCTAGCCAGGATCACGGACCAGAAAATAAAGGACTTCATATGGCGGAACCTTATCTGCCGTTTTGGAATACCACACGTCATCATAAGCGACAACGCCAAGCAGTTTGATAACAAACTCTTCAACAACTTCTGTGCGGACCTCCAAATCAAACAACCACACTCTAGCCCTGCCCATCCTCAGGCTAATAGGCAAGCAGAGGTCACTGTCAGGACCATACTCCGAAACCTGAAAGCCAGACTCGAAGCTGCCAAAGGAAAGTGGGTGGACGAGCTCCCAGGAGTACTATGGGCCTATCGAACAACACCAAGGGGCCCCATAGGCGAGACACCATTCTCCCTATCCTATGGAACAGAGGCAGTGATACCCGTTGAGATCGGGGTACACTCCCTTAGGGTGCAAAGCCATGACCCTACCAACAATGAAGAAGGCCTCCGCATCAACCTCGACTTGGTGGAGGAGGAAAGAGAGATAGCCATGCTCAGGAATGCAGAGTACAAGCGTCGTATGACCAAGTACTACAATTCGAGGGTAAAGCCTCGTGCCTTCTTACCTGGGGATTTGGTCCTCAAGAAAGTCATCTTATCCACCAAAGACTCCCGGGAGGGGAAGTTGGGACCCAACTGGGAAGGACCTTACACGGTCATAGAGGTAGTAAGACCAGGTACCTACAAAATCCCAAATTTTGAAGGCAAGGTCCTGGCTCACCCATGGAATGCAGAACACCTAAAGAAGTACTACCAGTAGCTGGGGGCAGTAAGTCAGGGGTCGGTGTCCACTATTTAGTTTATTTTTGCTATTTACGTTGGTTGTCAAGTTTTATGTCATCTTTTCCTCTAAATATCAAGTGTTCACTTTGAACTATTAAATAAGATTTCTCAATATTTTCTTCAAAAAAGAGTTCTATTTCACTCAAGTCATGAGACTCTTACAAAAGAAAGTTTTCATTCAAAGTCCGTAAACTGGACCTTTTACAAAAGGAAGACATCATGCAAACAAAAAATACAAGGACACCACTCTCAATGACTCTCACTGTCTCCACTCACATAGTCCTCATCATCGGACTCAAAAGCCTCCTGAGGCTTGAGCTCAGAAAGATCAACATAAGGGTATGCTGCAAGGGCCTTCCTCCGAAGCTCCTCGTAGCCGTCAATGAAGGCGCTGGCCCTGGCCCTCTCAGCAGCATCCCTCTGAGCCTCTGCTCTGGTAGACCTCTCAAGTGCTACGCGCAGGTCAGCCTCAAGTTGAGCAGTCTTCCCTTGCGACTACCTCAACTCCTCAGCGGCATCCTCTCGTGCCTGCCGCTCGAGCCTCTGATACTTCATGGCATCCTCTCGTGCCTGCCGTGCTAGCCCCGCGACATCCTTTCGTGCCTGTCGCAACTGCTCCTCAGCAGCCTCCCGAGTCTGCCTCTCCTTCGCCTGGCCGCTAACAGCCTCCCCAATCTTCAAGGTGTTATTGAACAAGCCAGGCAAGGCAGCAGCCATCTATAAACATTCGAAAACAAAATACAAGGAGAGTCAGAAATTAGACCAAGATATGACGAAGAAAGCCAAAAACGAAACGAAAAGGAAAGCATACCAGAGCAAAGCCCTCAACAGCGGCGTTGACCATGCCTTCTGGACCCCGAGAGGCAATCTCTTGAGCTTCAGCGCCGCTCACAAAGTCACAGAGTCTCCCTCTTGCCACACTCAAATTTCAGAGCATAGACGTCGAGCGAACGTCCGAGTGAGGGTAGCTCGGCGGGTCCACAAGTGTGGTAGAAGATGGCGCCGGGACCTCAACCCCCTCTACAGTGCTAGAACAACCCCTCGGAGGAGAGGAGACATCGATCAGAGAAGAGGGTGGAACATCACCAAGCTCAGCCTCCGTGAGACAAGTGGACCCCGGCTGGGAAGAGCTGGGGACATCGGACTTCGCCCTCTTAGAAGGAGGAGGGGGAATAGACGTCACTCTAGAAGTGAGTAACTCGTCCACAATGGACCTGTCAATAGGGGTACCTGCAAAGCCAGTGTAAGTAAGAAAGTCTGTCACACCACATCCTTAAGAAGATTACTAAGGTGTCAAGTACCTTTCTTTTTCTGCTTCGACGGAGCCGGGGAAATACCGGCTGCTTGCATGATCTCGGAGGCATCCGTCATGGGATTGTTGCGAACCATCTCAAGGAACCTAGCCTGATCCCGGGATAGGGTCGGAGGGACTGCAAGATGACAATTACACTATGAGAAACACATACAAAAAAATTAAGACAGGAAGTGAAGGAAAGATCCTCACCCAACTTAGTATTCGGAGCTGTATCCCATCGGGTTGGCACCACGTCACGATTGGAGTCAGAAGCCCACTCACCTCCAACAAAAAAGAATTTTCTCTTCCTTTTGTGAAGATTGGAAGTAAGACCAGTGATAAACTTGCCTGCTCTCGGGGCAAAGCGGTACCACCCTTGGTGAGGAGCGGGGTTCTCAAGAAGCATGTATGTGACCACAAATTCTTCAAACGGAGGGGGAACAGCAGCGTTGTGCACCAACCGCCACAGTGCAAAAAATACAAAAAGTACCCTCCAGCCATTGGGGGCCAGCCTTCCCGGGACCAGAGACAAGTGCCCAAGAACCCGACATATAGGTCCGGGGATAGGGAACCGAAGTCCCGCCTCCCGCATGCCCTTGTAAACCACTATCTCACCCGAGGAGTCACAGCACGCAGACTCATCGGCCTCAGGACGACGGCACGTCACAGAAGGCAGAATATGATACCGAGCAACTATATCAGAGATGTACTCATCACGCTCAAATAGGCTAAATATAGAAGCTACCTTATGACGGTCGACTCCGCCTCCTCCATCTTGACCTCTGTCGAGATCACCAACAGTCTCCCTCTCGCCTGAATGAATATCAGCAAAAAGCAAGCTCAGACCATGACAAAGACAAGTAATTATGCCAACAAAGATAAGTAAATACCAAGACACATACCTTGAGAGCTTGTGTCACCTGTCCGTTTCCTAGACTCACGGAGAGAGGTCTCCACGACACCCGGGGAGCTCGGAGCGTCGCCCGTGCCTGCGGTGCCGCCCACTCCATGGCAGGCGCCTCCGGCCTCATTCGGCGATCCACTCCGCTGCCTACATGCTGCTGTGGTCCCCCGTGACGTGCCAAAAGGGGCAGACGAAGGCCCTTTGCCCATGCCTGGTCTTGGGCCAAAAACTCTGAAGGGCCTCTCAACCGTTGCCTGGACTACGCCAGAACCACCACGAAGAGAAGGACCCAAGCGTCCGGAAGCCAAAGAGGCGCCATCCGGAGCCTGGGCGCCGCCCAAGGAGGACCTCGCCCTTCCCTTGCCTTGTTCAGACACTCCGACTCCATTGCCTACGCCAAGAAGGACTCCGCCCGAACCTTGGGCGCCCGCCTGCATCGCACTCCCAAAGCCACCGCGAGGAGAAGGACCCGGAGGGGAGCCGCCTGGGCTGGACCCACGGGCGCTGCCTAGGCAGGCACCTTGGGCGCCGCCTGGGTTGGCCCCTTGGCAGCCCCTTGGGCGCCGCCTGGGCTGGCTCCTTAGGCGCCGCCCATGGCAGCCCCTTGGGCGCCGCCCAGGCCGGCCCCTCGGGCGTTGCCTCCCCTCGCCTCATCTCCTCTACTCTTCAAGCCCCTCGTCCTCATATGTTTTTGATCTCAGAAAAAGAAAAGAAGAGAGAAATGGAAGGGAATGAGATGAACTGTAGCTTGAAGACCCTTTTTATCGAGGAGGGATGGCTTATCAAGGAAGCCTTCTCATAGATGTGGGATGGCTTCTCAAGGAAGCCTTGCTAAAGATTCTTGAGGAAGCTCAGTGTGTAGCCTCTTGAGGAAGATCGAACAACTCTTTGGGAAGCTTGGAAGAGGAAGCCTTTGGTCAAGAAAGTCAGAAATGGGAGTGAAGTGAAGAAGGTGGGACGAAGGTATATATATATAAAAAAAATATATGTTTTTCGATCATTTTGCCGGGGTTGTCCTAAAATCTCGATTGCAGAGAGATAGGAGAATTTTTTGGGAAAAATTGTTGGAAAAACTACCTATGGTTGTTTGTGAGTCGTAGAGCTCGAAAAAATACCCGAAATCAAAAAAAAGTTTGCCTCAAACGGACCCTTGTGCGCAAAGTTATGACTGTCCGAAGTTTTGCCGTAGTTCCGACACTCCAGCAGTCTCTCTCACCCACGGGCGCCGCCCACCACTTGGGCGCCCGCCTCATGGCCGTAGGCGCTCTCCTCAACCACAAGGACGCCTACCCCATTGCATCGGACCCCAGGAAGACTCTGCCGAGTTCGACAAGTCTCCGAAGACAGAAGGAACACCGCAAGGGGGCAAGGTGACTCTACACATGCCCTCAACCCGTTCCTCTCTCAAGAATTAGAGGCTTGGGGCATGGGGGGCAAATGACGAACCCGAATTTAGTTGGGCCAAGCCCAATCAAGATAATCCGAGAAAGCCCAAGGGAAAGCCCAATCAAAGTCCACCAAGTGGAGAAAACCCAAATACAGACTGGACCAACCCATGGATGAGGAAGACATCAAGGGAAGACATCAAGATGAAGGCATCAAGAGGAGGACATCGGCCTAGCCCAGGACCCCCCTGGGGCACCGCCCAGGGCCCCCTTGGGGTGCCGCCCAGGGCAGCCCCCTTGGGCGCTTGCATGGGCTGCCCCTGCGGACGTCCCCTCCTCCATCTTCCTTCGGCCTCTTTACTCAAGTCCAAGACAACCGAGTCCACTCCAACTCCGAGCTTAGGCTTGAGCCCACCTCAATATGAGTCCGAATCTAAGACGACGACGATCAAGTCTAAAGCCAGCCGAGAGTCCGCCTCCGACTAAATAGGAGCACGAGGGAGAGAAAGATGGGATACGGAGATCTCCTACCTAAATCATACTTACCAAAGTAGCAGAGTTCCACTCATTCACGGCACCGCCTCACCGCCTTAACCCTTGCCTATATAATGTAAGCCCCTCTCCACACGGAGGAGGAGGACCTTGATCCCTATGCACACTAAGCCTCCGAATCACTTACTCATACTCACCCTGCTCTCTCTCGCTCTCCCTCTTTGTACCACTGTAAACTCTCCGGAGTACTCCAATACATTAATAAAGATCGCCGGCCATCGTCGCCATTCAAGAAAGTGGACGTAGGCCACGGCCGAACCACTATAAACCCATGTGTTGATTACTTATTCTCTATTCACTATTAATTGCTTGGTGATTGTTCATTGATTGCGACCGTACGTATACTTGACTGTTGAACTCGCACGGAGACAATTTTGTGCATCATCAATTACTTATATAAGAATCACTAAACAAGTAAATTACTATATTAATATAAACATATGAGGTTATACACTTTCAAGGTCTAAGAAGAAAACACAACACTTTACTATCCAAGGAACACTACAGTACAGATTTTTGGGCAACTTCGGAGAATAAACTGTATTGACTCAGATATTTCTAGTCTATGTGACCTATATGGTTGGAAAGATATACGAGTTGGGGTTCTAAAAAAAATAACGGTGCGCAATTTGGGCTTTCCAACAAAGAGTTATGATCAAATTAGTGAGAGGTAGTCTACCGGACAGCTTGACCGATTTTTGGTCAACTTCGAAGAATAAACTGGTTTGACTCAGGTATTTATAGCATGTGTGACCTATATGGTTGGATATATATACGAGTTAGGGTTCTAAAAAAAATAACGGTGAACAATTTGGACTTTCCAATAAGGAGTTATGATCGAATTAGCGAAAGGTAGTCTGCCGGACTGATTTTTGGATAGTTTAGACACTACTTCGTAATATGGGCATAACTCCTTCCTCCTAGTTCCGATTGAGATGATTCAAGATGATATGGAATTATGAGAAATAGATCTACAACTTTCATGTTTTGAGTTTTAAGATTTATTGATTTCATCAAGGTCTAAATTGGGCTTGAAGTTGCAGCCAGTGCACTGTTCACGTGCACTGTTCACTGTTTCATCCCTTTTCCATTTCCAATCTATTCCTAAGCCAACCAAATCCATCCCAAACCTCTCCAACCCATATTTTTACACCAAACCTATTTAATACAAGTTCTAGGACCTAAAATTTCATATTTTCACTTATTAAAACTAAATTTTAATTATTATTTCCACTAATATTTTAAATCTCTATTTTTTCAATCTACCAAATTCAAACACACATCACTACATATGTCCCCATTTTTACAATAATTATTTACTATATATCTATATGCATATATAAAATAAAATGCGGGGTGTTACAGAAGTACATAGAAACATTAATGGTGAAAACTTTAGTGAACGACTAAACTAGAAAACAACTTGAAATAAATGACATTTAATGCATTAAAGGAAGCTTAGAAGATTCTTACATGAAATTAGAAGACAATGAATGGAAGAATATGTAAAAATCTCAACTTCTCTCTACAACACTATTCATCTTCTTCCTAGATTACCTCTCTCTATATTACAATGTATATCTCATAACGGTGTATCTCCTTGCCAAAAATGTCCATAGTGTGATGCCCTAGCTAGGTGATGTGATCTTCATCCATAGGGCTGCAAAAGAGTGGGCTTGACAAGTTAGGTGCATACTTTGTCTACACACCCAACATCTCTCCTCTTCTCACTCCTCATTGATCACCAAGGCTCCAAAAGTCCAATGAGAGGTGTAAAAGGGATGTCCATGGTGTTGGAAGTGTCAGAGGCAGGTACGAGAATGTTTGGTGGGACCCTCAAGGCAGTAGAGCATGACAAGCAGAATTTGGGCTGTATCAGTACAACCTACCGGTAGGTCGAACTCCAGTAGGCTTACTATACTGGTAGGTCTGGAGGTAGGTTGAGGTCTAGTAGTTGAAACCTATCGGTAGGTTTTCCCCTATTTTTGCTGATTCTTTGGTTTCCTTACCTCCAAAGCTATCTTTAAGCCATCATTTCATTATCATTCACCTCAAACCATAGGAGAAGGCTTTAAGAAGCACCATTTATCACTTTTATCTTCAAACATCACAAATCTTCCTTAATAGCTCAAGTAGCACAATTCCACTCATTTTATCCCCAAAATCAAGTGAAAAGGGAATGTATTGGCACATGAAATATGCAATATTTTTTGTTAATGACAAAGTCTTGTTTCCAAATGAAAGTTTCAAGATTCAATTCCTACAATTAATCAATGCATTTGATGTAGCTAGGAATGGTTGACCCAAAATAAGAGATATAGATGTACATGCATGACAAATTTGTTTCGTGTCTATAATAATAAAATCTACTGGAAAATATAATTGATCAACTTGGACAATAACATCTTCTACAACCTCTCATGGAATTTTTATTGAACGGTCTGCTAGTTGTAGTGTAATATTGGTAGGTTTTAACTCATTTAATCCTAATTGTGTATATAATGAATATGACATTAATTAAAACTGGATCCAAGATCTAGCAGATCTTGTTCAATTCAAAATTTTCAAATAAGACATGAGACTGTAGGACTACCCAGATCTTTGTACTTAAGAACTGTATCAAGTTGTATTATAGTATAAACTTGTTCAGTTAAAAATGCTTTCTTTGGTACCTCAGTTCTTTTTTTTATTGTGCAAAGATCTTTTAGGAATTTAGCATAAGATGGAACTCTTTTTATTGCTTCTAACAAAGGAATGTTAATTTTTACCTGTTTAAATGGCTCAAAAATGTTAGATTGATCTTTTTCAGATGAAGGCTTTCTAACCAATTGAGGAAAAGGAAATGGAATAGGACATGAAAGATATTTTTCACTTTGTATTTCTTATTGCTTTTTGACTCAAGGTTCGGATTCAAGTGGTTTGTTTACAAGAATTGACTTACATATTTTATTTGGAATTTTTGGTTTAATAGTTTTATCATTTAACTTACTACTTCTCAGTGTTGTGATTGCTTGTACTTGACTTGGAGAAACTTCAAAGGACACATAATTAGCTTGACTCTGACTTTGTGGAGGTTTAGGTTGAGATGAAAGTTTTCATTTTTCCGAAGTACTTAAGAAGTGGGTCAACTTAGCGAGATGACTCTTGATATCTTCAATACTCTGTGAAGTTTGGGTTTAAAAATCATTAAATGCTTAAGTTGTTTGAGTATTAAAAATTATTTGACTCTTAATAAATTGATTCATATTATCTTCTAGAGTTCTTCTCTGAGGAGGTTGATACGGTTGATATTGTTGTTGATTTTGTAGTTGTAGTGGACCTTGTGTTTAATTTGTAGGTAGTGTATTTCTCCAACTAAAATTTGGATAATTTCTCCATCATAGATTGTAAGTTTCAGAATATGGATTTGAATAAGGTTTATTATAAGTTGGAACAACATTGATTGTTTAATTAAGACTTGTTTAAAAGTAGGTATAGTTGGACATTCTGTTGCAGGATAACCTAACAATGCACAAATTTCACAAATTTGATCAATAGGAGAAACAACAACTACTTTCTTTTTTTTTTTTGATTTCTAAGACTTCTAATTTTAGAAATAAATTAGCCATTTTAGCTCTTAAATCATCATCTTCTTTCAATACATATTTTCCTTTTTCCAATGTAGATGGCTTATTTTCCACAATGTTTGAAGAAGTTGAGTCCCACATCTGGGAACTCTCTAAAATAGTATCAAAAACTTGGAATGCTTCTTCAGAGTTTTTATTCATAAACTCTTCTTGGGCCATTTTTTCAACAAATTTTCGCATGGCAGATGGAAGAGCATCATAAAAGAAACTAGCTAAATGCATGATTTGGACAAGCTTGAAAAAGACCCTTAAATCTCTCCCAACATTGATAAAAAATTTCTTTTTCTTTTACAACAAAATTCATTATTTGACGTCTCAATGCATTAGTTTGATGCACAGGAAAGAACTTTTTAAAAAACTAAATTTGTAAAGCTTGCCAACTTGCGATAGAATTTGTTCGTAAAGAGTTAAGCTATAGTTTTGATTTATCTTTTAATGAAAAAGGAAAAAGTTTTAATTTGACCATTTCAGAATTATCTTGCAAAGTTCACATACTTCAAATTCTTTCATATAAACATAAGGGTTTTCAGTTTCTAACCCATGGAACTGTGGTAGTAACTGTATTGTTCTTGGCTTAGTATTAATGTTTGGAGTGTCTATTGGAAAAGCATAACATGAAGCGACATTAATTATTGTAGGATGTAGATATTCTCTTAATGGTCGGGCATTTTGAACTACTTCTTGTTCTCTAACTTCATCCTCCCTAGGTACGTTTTGAGCCATAATTAAGTCAAAAGATTCTTGTGTAGATGAAGATTATAAAGATGAAGTAGATGAATGATTTACAAAACCTACTGATGAATGAATAGACATAGACTATTAAAAACAAACAAACTATAAACATACAATAAAAATAAACAAATATCTTTTTAATATATATATATATATATATATATAATTTTAATTACCATAACTCCTCGGCAACGATGCCCACAATTTGATTTGCCCTATTTGTGATTTGAATTATATTATTTATACACTCAAGTATAAGTGGTCAAATTATAGTTTTCTTGGTTTAAGTCCAAGTGTCGATCCCATGAAGTGTTTTTGTAATTAGCATTTAAAAATAAAATAAAACACAGTAAAGTTATTGTCTGAAGCAGTATAACGTTTGATAGCTTATGATGTGAGCTTAGATGATAACTAGTCCAATTAAATAAAGTAAATGAGATAAGCTGGTTAATGACAATAATATAAAAGATACCCTTCAGTTTAAGGATCCCGTATGCTTTATATTGGTTAAGTATTGGAAATGCTACCTTACCACAATTAACTTCCATGTTACTGGCAAGTTAACCGGTAGGTCTGAGGTATATAAACCATCACACAACAACTTCTTAGGTTAGCTGGTTGTATTCAGGACAATTGATTAATCCAAGCACATCCGAAAGACAAGCCATTTATGAGGAATATTTGAATTATTCAATTGATCTCCTGATAGTAAGTGTGTAGATAATAAACCATAACACAACAACTTCTTAGGCTAGCTGGTGGTATTAAGTCATAACACAACAACTTCTTAGGCTAGCTGGTTATAGATGTGCCAATTGACTAATTCGAGTGTACCAGAAGGACAAGTCATTCATGAGGAATACTTTAATTACTCAATAGGTCATCTGTGATAAATATTTACCAGTTAGACATCCTCAGCGTTCCGGTGGAGGACAAGCCATAACGGTAGGAACACCGTAGATATTCGGCTGACAATATAGTTATATATAGTAGTTAAACAACCCTAATAACCCAGAAGAACAAGCCATTCATAAGGATCATTTAGGTTTTGCACCATGCATCATTAAAACATTCTCAGCGTTCTGGTGGAGCACAATCCATACGGGTAGGAATACCATAGATATTTAACTGGTAGGTTGATGATGCACCGATGACATATTTCAAGGCACATCACCGAAATTACGTATATCGTTGTATCATGCATGAAGCGTATAATACATATATAAATATATGAATAAAACATCAACATTTCAATAACCAATACTTTACATATGTTCACCCTTCACTGAAGGGTATAAGTAACTACTAACACTCCATTGCAACAAACGTGTGAGGAGTGCAGATAGGTTTCATTACAACAATAAATAAAAGATTGACGCTTTTTTCACAAGGAACAACTAAAATACAACCGCCTTTACAATCAATTAAGACAAAAAGGTGGTGACACTTCAACTATCCGAATATAAAGATTAAACAGAAATGTAGAAATATAGAGTTTTAGTTAGAGTGTCTGACGAGCCGGATTTGCATCTGACTTCTTCTTTCTCTTTTTTTTTTTTTTGATTTTCTCTCTTTGAAATTCTCTCTTGAGCTCCCTCTATGCCCGACCGTCCAAAGGAAGAAGGAGAGAACCTCTATATATAGGCACTTGGAAGCACGAGGTGGAGGATAAGCTTCAACCACCTATGGAAGACCGTTTAGACTCCACCCCCACCGTCCGGATGGTGGTGCGTTGCTGGATGTTCCTTGTGCCGTGTGCTGGCTCCTGCTTTGTTTCTATTACACTTTGCTCCTTTGTTGTTTCAAGCTTTGACATATCATTCCTTATATTCTCCGGTAATTCTGCATTAAACCCTCAAATTTTAAACATGAAATATTTAAAACTTTGATTTAAAAACGAACCCTAATTGAATCTAATTGAAATTTTTTTGTTATTTTATCTTATCAATTGGATTTATTTAATAATTGTAATTTATATACTAATTAGGGTTAATCAATATGTTGATGGTTATAAATACCATACTATCTATAAGTTATTACATACTTCATGCATGATTCAGTAATGCATGCATTTGGACTTTAAGTTACTGTTGGGAGATTGGTTATAGATGGGTTAAATCTTTCCATAGCTAATGTTTTTGATTCAATGCATAAAGCGAAAGTCGGTCTTCATTAAATCATCAACCTTTCAATCGAATAGCTAAAGTAAACCTTTTGAATAGTTCACCTTTGGATTTACTAGGGTTATTTGGTTGTTAAATGGTATATAGACCTTACGGCTAACTTAACCAGTTGTTGTTATATGGTTCAGGTATACATCTAATCTACCTGTTAACTTTCCAGTGAAATGAGAGTTAATTGTTGTAAGGTGGCATTTTAATGAAGAAGCAATATAATGCATGTTGGATCCTTGAAAAAAAGAGTATCATTTTTCATTGTTTTTCAAAGTTTTATTTAAGTGTTTATTTGATAATTCTAAGTTCACACCACAAGCTATTCCATTACACACAGCAGACATGACAATCTTACCTTTCTCTGTTTTGAATACCAGTAGTTAGCTCCATGTGGGTTCGACCTTAGACTTAGACTGAGAAGTATTATTATTTGATTACTTATACTTTGGTGTGTGATTTAAATTAGGTCATATTAGATCTCAATCATGTCTGCCTTCCATCGCCGGCTCAACCATCTCCTAGGGTTGGCTTGGTCAATAGTTCTCCTTATGTCATTATTTGTCCTTGAGATGTTAACCATGATCCCGTGACCTCTACAAATTTGCCTTCCTCAAATATTTCATTTTGTCAAACAAGGCCTCACCACATGGATAAGCGACGACAATCTTCTGCATCCCTTTTTTCATCTTTCTCTTCTGTTTAGGTCAACGAGGAACAAGACGCTAAGGATGATGTCCCCCATGTGCACTATGTTTGCCAATGAGACGATACTCCTCCACTCGTATCTATTCAGTCATAACACATCAACTTCTTAGGTTAGATGGTTATAAATGTGCCAATTGACTAATTTGAGTGAACCAGAAAGAAAAGTCTTGCATGAGGAATGCTTGAATTACTCAATAGGTCATCGGTGATATATATTTACCAGTTCAAAATCGTCCGCATTCCGATGGAGGACAAGCCATACCGGTAGGAACACCGTAGATATTCGACTGGCAATATAGTTATACATAGTAGTTAAACTACCCTAATAACCTAGAAGGACAAGCGATTATTGAGGATTATTTAGGTTTTGTACCATGCATGATTAAAACATCCTCAACATTCTGGTGGAGGACAAGCCATACTGGTAGGAACACCGTAAATATTTAACTGCCAAGTTGTTGAAGCACCGATGACAAAATTTCAGGCACATCACCGAAATTACGTACAATGCTATATCATGCATGAAGCGCATAATGCATATATAAATATATGAATAAAACATTAACATTTCCATAATCTAACCAAAACTTTACATAAGTTCACCCTTCACTAAAAGGTATAAGTAACTATTCGCACTCCATTACTACAAACAAGCGAGGAGTGCATGTAGGTTTCATTACAACAACAAATAAAAGATTGACCCTTCTTTTGCAAGGAACAACTGAAATATAACCACCTCTAATATCAATTAAGACAAAAAGGTGGTGGCAGTTCAACTATCCAAGTAGAAAGATTAAACAAAAATGTAGAAATACAGAGTTATAGTTGGAGTGTCTGACATACCGGATTTGCATCTGACTTCTTCTTTCTCTCTTTCTTTTCTCTCTTTGAAATTCTCTCTTGAGCTCCCTCTGTGCCCGTCCTTCCAAATGAAGAAGGAGAGCACCTCAATAAATAGGCACTTGGTAGCAAGAGGTTAAGTTTCAACCGCCTATGGAGGACCGTTCGGACACCACCACCACTGTCCAGATGGTGGTGCGTTGCAGGATATTCCATGTGTCGTGTGCTGGCTCTTGCTTTGTATCTATTACACTTTGCTCCATTGTTGTTGCAAGCTTTGACATATCATTCCTTGTATTCTCTAGTAATTATGCATTAAACCCTGAAATTTTAAACATGAAGTATTTAAAACTTTGATTTAAGCACGAACAATAATTGATAACTTTTAGTTATTTTTTCTTATCAATATGATTTATTTACTAATTCTAATCTATATACTTATTAGGGTTAATCAATATGGTCATGGTTATGAATACCATACTATCTATAAGTTATTACGTACTTCATGTATGATTCAGTAGTGCATGCAGTGAGACTTTAAGTTACTGTTGGGAGATTGGTTATAGACGGGTTAAATCATTCCATAGCCAATGCTTTTGATTCAATGCATAAAGTGGAAGTCGATCTTCATTAAATCATCAACCTGCCAATCGAATAGCTAAAGTAAACCTTTTAAATGGTTCACCTTTGGATTTACTAGGGTTATTTGGTTGTTAAATGGTATATAGACCTTCTGACTAACTTAACCAGTTGTTGTAATATGGTTCAGTTATACATCAAACCTACCCATTAACTTTCTAGTGAAATGACAGTTAATTATTGTAAGGTGACATTTTAATAAAGAAGCAATATATTGCATGTTGGATCCTTGAAATAAAGAGTATCAGTTTTCATTGTTTTTCAAAGTTTTATTTAAGTGTCTATTTGATAATTCTAAGTTCACACCACAAGCTATTCTACTGCACATAGCACACATGACATTCTTACCTTTTTTTGTTTTGAATATCAATAGTTAGTTCCATGTGGGTTCGACCTCAAACTTAGATTGTGCAGTATTATAATTTGATTACTTTATACTTGGCTGTATGATTTAAATTAGGTCAAATTAGTTCTCAATCATCCGGGCTTTCCATCGCGGGCTCAACCATCTCCTAGGGTTGGCTCGGTCAATAATTCTCCTTCAGTCGTTGTTCGTCCTTGAGATGTTAATCGTGATCCCGTGACCTCTACAAATTTGCCTTCCTCAAATATTCTATTTTGTCAAACTTGGCCTCACCATAAGGATAAGCGACGATAATATTTTACATCCCTTTTTTCATCAGTCTCTTTTTCTTAGGTCAACAGGGAACAAGACCCTGAGGATGAAGCCCCCCTTGTGCATTGTATTTATGAATATGACGATACTCCTCCACTCATATCTATTAACATAAGGCCTTGATCCCCTCGGGCCGTGATTATTCCTATTTCTACAGCCTCTTCCATGGTTGCAGCTAACTTAGTTCCGCCGACGTCTTCTTTTCGCTATATGGTCACTGATGTAGCCAGTAATGTTGAAGTTGTGAACTTTGAAAATGAAGAAGGTCCATCCCATAGGCAAGAACCTCTTGAATCCCCAACAGGCCTTGGTACTCCTCTAGCTATTGAGACTATCAAGGTCGTGGCCCAAACTTAGGCTGATGTCCTATCTTGGATTTCTATTCGTCCACCTAAAGAGGACTTGTCTTCTATCCTAGCATCTCGGAAGCCATTTTTCTATGTGACCTATCCCCTTTCAGTATTCAAGACTAATTTTGAATCGTGAATTCAAAGATCACCGTAAGACAACAACGTTGATTATTACTGGCCACCCTGCCATTCCGGTAGATGAATTGAACTTTCTTGTGGAGTAGCTTCACTTGACCATGTCACTTTCCATTGATTCGTCATGTAATTTATCAATTCTTTACTTGATAGTTATGAAAATTTGCATTTATTTTGAGTTAAGTATTATTTTTCCTATTTATTGCGGGCTTTGATGATATTTTCATGTTAGATTGATTTATTAGCTAAAATAGAAAATTTGAGTTGATTTCTGATGCTTTTTAAATTGATTGGATGAATTAAAGATTGCAAGGAAATCAAAGGATCAAAGTGTTATCCTAGAGAGTCAAATAGTTGATTGAAGTGGACCCCAGATGCATACATAGGCACGTCTAGACCAAATCACTCTGTCTGGACGAGAATGTTTAAAGATTAATTCCATAGATTTCAAGGTGTTTTAGACGAGGTTGTGCATGCGGATGCTCATTTGATGATACGATGTGCATTCGTAAGAACGCGTGAGATCGTCCAGAATTAGCTATGTTGATCAAGTCAAATGTTAGGATTCAAAGCTTGCGTCTGAACACAACTATTCCATCCATATGCACATGGTTATTGAGGCACCATTTATAGTCTAACCTAGAAGGATCACTTTAATGTATTTTAGATATTTTTTTTATTGGAGAGAGATAGATAGGTATTGGTAGAGAGTCAGAGAGAAAGGGGACCAGCTCTTCTACCCTTAGAATTATTTTTCTTTCTTTCTTCTCTAAATATTTTACTCATGGCTTGTGAGTAATCTCCCTCTACTTCCTAGCTTGAGTATGGTTGTATGATTATGTATTGAATATTTTGTTTAATGCAATTATTATTTGATTGTTATTCTAAGATGATATATTTTTCAATATTTAGATTGAATGAATGAATTTTAGCAAAGGATTGTACTCTGTATAGTCATGAAAGTAGTTACTAGGTTGATTCATTGGCTAATTTTATAATTCCCTGCGAGTCAACAAACATGGTTTTTTGTTGATTAATTTCAGTTCAATCAGCTTTTATTCTTCAAAGTAAAATCCTCCGGTTGATTAAACTGAAGTTGGACGTCAACTGAGATAATGAATGATTGCATAAATATAATATTCATACAAAGGATTATTCCTTAATTCCGATGCTAGGAAGTATTCTTTTATTTTATTTTTTCCTTTTAAATTAGATACCAATTCCAAATAAACAATACTCCTGATTCAAGATCTTTCTTTTTACCTTGCGAATTTTAAATTCAAGTTCCTGTGGATCAACCTCGGTCTTACCAGGTATTACTACTTCTTCACCGCCTATACTTGGGTGTACCGATTGGGATCAAACAAGTTTTTGGCGCCATTGCCAATGACTTCTTTGAAGAATTCAGGAAACTAGAAAGAAGAATACGCTTGCACTGTGAACTACTTTTTGTATGTAGGTACTTTCGTTCCATCTTTTTGTGAATTTTGTGAATTTAATTTTTTTTATGTTTTTTTTGGTTAGTTAGATTAATTTTGGTGTTTAATTTTATTAAAATTTGTTATTAGTTTGCATTCGGTAGTAAGATCATTTTTTGCATGCTTGGTGGAAAAATTTCAGACTGAGAAAAGATCTTCACTCCAAGAGTCTATTGGTTCATCTGTATTAGACCATTCTGATAATTCTGTTTTAGCCTCCACATTTGATTTAAGCACAATGAGTAGTATGGATAACCCTATGAACCATCAAAATAATCGTGTTTCTGTGAATGAAAACAACAATCGAGGCCAAAAGGTTGACAAAGAGGTTAGAACTCTAAGTAATTACCTGCATCCCACAAAGAGTAGTGTCCCATCATATTTTGTTTTTTGTGCCAATGCCAATAGATTCATGATTAAACCTGATACCATATAACTCATAGCTCAATTCCATGGGCTTGATTCTAAAAATCCTTACCTTCACATGAAAATATTACCATTTGATGGGCTTGATTCTAAAAATCCTTACCTTCAAACATTGACCATTGACGATAAAAATATTACCATTTGATGAGTTTTTCACTTCCACTACTCCATATCCAAACACTTGTTTGACAATGCAAGGTCCAGTCCATCTTGATCTCAACTTACAAGGAAAAATATGGAGCCTTGAATTATATAACATGATATTTTGAGAGGGTTCAAAAGACTTCAGCACAATATTTTTGTCATGAAATTTTTTTTATTATGGACTTAGCAATCTTAGCATTCTCATATGCTTCATTTCTTAATTCTTCCAACTCATTAATCTGAAGTTTCCTCGAGAATCCAACCTTATCTAGGTCGAAGTTTATTGCTTTAATGGCCCAGTATGCTCTATGTTCCAATTCCACATGTAGGTGACAAGGTTTTTCATAGACTAATCGATAAGGAGACATGCCCAAAATTATTTTAAAAGCAGTGGAATATGCCAAAAGTGCATCAGTTTGTCTTAACGACCAATCCTTGGCGTCTGGCTTTACAATTTTTTCTAAAATCACTTTGATCTTTCGATTAGCCAATTCAGTCTGTCCACTAGTATGTGGGTGATAATGGGTTATTTTATGAAAAATCAAGTACTTTTTCATCAAATTTCAAAAAGGACATTTCAAAAATGAGCGCCCCCAGCACTTATAATGGATTTAGGAATTCTAAACCTGGACAAAAAGTTTTATTTTAAAATTTTGATTTATGTTCGGTAATCATTATTTCGACATGGAATTGATTCAACTGTCACTAAAATATATAGAAAACCGAAGGAATGGAAAATGGTCCCATAAAATTAATGCCCCAGTAGTCAAAAATTTCAATTACCAGAATTGAGTTCAAGGGCATCATATTTCTTTTAGAAATGCTTCCCAGCCTTTTGGCATCTACCATATGTTAGACAAAAGGCATGGACATCTTTAAAAAGTGTGGGTAAATAAAATCTACACTTTTAGGCATGGACATTTTTCGCAACGGTTTTTTTAGATGAAAAATGGCCACCATATGCTTTAGAATGACAAAAAGATATTACCTGTCTACACTAATGATCGAGGATGTAACACCTTATGATTTGATCCTTACAGTACTTAAACACGTATGTGTCCTCCCAAAAGAAATTACAAACCTCCCTCGGAAATTTTTTCTTATCCATCAATGTAAAGGAATGAGCAAACGTACCAGTAGCAAAGAAGTTAGCAATATCCGCGTATCATGGTGTTTCCATGACTGTGAATAGCTGTTTATCAGAAAAAATTTCATTGATTGGTAGTCCACCCTTATGAAATTCATGTGTTAAACAGGATAGATGATCTGCCACCACATTCTCAACACCTTTCTTGTCTTTAATGATTAGATCAAACTCTTGCAATAAGAGTATCCATTTTAAGAGGCTTGACTTTTCATCCTTCTTTGAAACAAGAATTTTAATGCTGCATGGTCAGAGAACACAATAACAGAAGAACCAACAAGATAAAAGTGAAATTTCTCCAGAGCAAAAACTACAACAAACAATTCTTTTTCAGTTGTTGAATAATTCATTTGAGCATCATTCAAAATTTTGCTTGTATAGTAAATCACATTTTGTTTCTTATCCTTTCTTTGTCCTAACAAAGCTCCTACAACATTATCATTTGCATCACACATTAGTTCAAAGGGTAGAGTCTAGTCATGGGGTTACATTATTGGAGCAAAAATTAACATACCTTAAAGCTTATCACAAGCTTTCTAGCATTCTTCACTGCACCTAAAAAATACGTCCTGACTCAGGAGATGACACATGGGTTTAGATATGGTACTGAATTCTTTTATGAATCTTCTATAGAACCCTGCATGTCCTAGAAATGATCGGACATCTTTGACAGTCTTGGGAGCAGGCAATTTTTCTAATTAGGTCTATTTTTGTTTTGTCAACTTTCATGCCTATAGATGACACAATGTGACCTAGGACAATGTCTTGTGTTACCATGAAATGAAATTTCTCCCAATTGAGTACTGGATTGACTTCCTTACATCTTTTCAACACTTTTTCTGGATTTGCCAGACATAAATCAAACAAGTCACCATTTATAGAGAAGTCATTCATGAACACTTTCAAAAATTTCTCAACCATGTCACTAAAAAAGCTTACCATGCACCTTTGGAATGTTGCAGGAGCGTTACAAAGTCCAAACGACATCCTTTTGAATGCAAAGGTGCCAAAGGGGCATGCGAATATTGTTTTCACCTGGTCTTATAGTGTTATCTCAATTTGATTATACCTAGAATACCCATCTAGGAAACAGTAGAATGCATGACCTGCAATTCCCTCTAAGACTTGATCAAGAAAAAGAGAAAAATGATATTTTCTAGTTATCGAATTGAATTTTTGATAGTCTATGCACATTCGCCATCCTGTGACAAATTGAATTGAAATTAGTTCATTGGCATAATTTTTTACCACTGTGACCCCAGACTTCTTGGGCACAACTTGGGTTCGGCTCACCCATTTGCAATCAGAGGTGGGAAAGATTATCCGTGCATCTAACAGTTTAAATACCTTAGTTCTCATAGCTTCCTTCATGTGAGGGTTCAGTCGTCGCTACATTTGACGAGAGATTTTCGAATCCTCTTTCAGGTATATTGCGTGATTGCAGATTAACGGGCTTATATATTTCAAGTCAGCGATGGTCCACCCACTGGTGCTTATATGGCAATGAAGAACTTCAATCAGCTTAGAATCTTACAAGTGTGTAAGCTTAGATGAAATTACCACTTGGTATGACTCATCCTTCCCTAAGAATGCATATTTGAGGTCAGTTGGGAGCAGTTTTAGCTCAAGCTTTGGTGGCTTAACACTTGATGAGTGTGACTTTGTACCACTCAATGGAAGTTCCTCAAATTTGGGTGCCCATGTCTCAACAGCATAAGTAGGGCAACTTTGTGGATTTGGGTCATCATCTGTTTACTCAGATGTGCTAGGTTCCAACAGATAGGATTTAGCAAAGGTTTCATAAAAGAAATCATTTAAATGTTTGTGAACCAATGACTCAATGAAATTTATTTTTCTCACTTCCTTGTCCTCTCT
This sequence comes from Ilex asprella, assembly GCA_023539305.1. Taxonomy (NCBI): domain Eukaryota; kingdom Viridiplantae; phylum Streptophyta; class Magnoliopsida; order Aquifoliales; family Aquifoliaceae; genus Ilex; species Ilex asprella. Next base: position 25,416,143 of record CM042193.1, on the reverse strand, counting down.
AGGGTGCTTGACAATATTGAAAATATTAAGCTCAAGAGTCATATTACTAAAATTCAATTTCATGACTCCATTCTTACAATTGATCAATGCATTGGAGGTTGTAAGGAAGGGTCGACCAAGAATGACGAAAATTTGGTTTTTTGAATGCATTGCGAGTTAAGTGTAAAAAATAATGAAGTCAACAGGAAAGACAAAGCTGTCCACTTGGATGAGTATATCTTCAACAATGTCTCTAGAAATTTTACAGATCTTTATGTCAATTAGAATGTGACACAAGTGGGTTTGAGTTCACCCAGACCCAATTGTTGATAGACAGAGAAATGGAGCAAATTGACACTAGCTCCAAGATCTAACAGTGCTTATTCTATTATGAATTTTTTAATGACACATGCCACAGTTGGACACTCCGAATCCTTATATTTTAGAAGGGTTTTGTGTTAAAGTAGGGCATTAGCTTGTTTTGTCAAGAAGGCTCTTACTTTGAAATCTTGGCTTCTCTTGATTGTGCACAAATATTTTAGTAACATGGGATAAGACGGGACTTCCATGATTGCATCCAAAAGTGGAATATTGATTTTCACTTGTTTAAAGAGCTCGTAGATTTTTGGTTGGTGATTCAACTTCTGTACTATTTTGAGTCTTTCGGGAAAATGAGCAGGAATAGGGAAAAAAAGGATCTTTGTCCCTTGATGGTTTTGGCTCTTTTTCAATAACAGGTTCAGGTTCAATTGGTTCAGGATTGACTAGTTTAGGCTCAATTGGTTTAGTGTATGGGATTAACTCAGGTTTTACCCTTGGAATTAACATGTCTTTTATGGTTTTGTCAATCACCTTGGCATTTCTCAGTGCAGCGATAGCTTGACCTTGGTCTTGTGGGGTTTCCATGATTGAAGGATTTCCCATAAGAAATTGGCCTTGTGGTTTTTTTGGTTAGGCATAAAACTTGCCCTCTCGTGTGTGCTCATGGATTGGGTCAATATTTGGATATAGCTTTTGATATCCTCGAAAGACTGGGTGGACTGTGCTTTGAAATAAGTAAAAAATTGCATGGAATAAGTGTTGTAGTTCATTTGAGTTTGCATGAAATGGTTCAGTGTATCCTCAAGACTCCTTTTATGTGGTGATTTGTATGGTTGATATGCAGGAAATCCTTGAGGTGGTGGTTGTGAATTTTGTTGTGAATTCATGGGAGTTGGGTGTGTGTTCCTCCAATTGAAGTTTGGGTGATTCCACCACCCTGGATTGTAAGTTTTAGAATATGGGTTGGAGTAAGGTTTGTTGAAGTTGAAAATTACATTTATTTTTTTCAACAAGACCTCTTTGAATGCTGGAATGGTAGGACACTCCCTAGTAGGGTGTCCTGTCAGTGCACAAGTCCCACACACTTGTACACCCAAGTGCAGGCGGTCAAGTTGTAGTAATAATCTGATTAAGTCCGAAGTCGAATCCACAGGGAACTATTTGTTGGTGTTTCGAAGTAAGCAGTGACAGAGACCAAGTGACTTTAACTCTTGAGATTTAAATTTGTGATGTTTAGGCATTTTCCTGGGCAAAATATACAATTCTTTCCAAGAGGATATTCTAGACAAAATATAAGATAATCTCAAATGTAAAAATCACCCTTTAGGTCGAGGATCTGGGCATGTAGTCAACCATCCAGTTTATTATACTTATGCTTCGGATTGCAATTAACCACCGTGTGAACATGTAGTTAACCAAAAGATAAAGATGGATTGTTAGAATTAAGAGCATGGTTCAAATGTCTTTTTAGAAGTTTACAAGAATTGTTGGTTTCTTGGTCACAATCGTTGTAGTATACCCTAACCTTCTGACATCATTCCTCAATGTATGTATGATGGTGTATTTGTGAAGGGGAGTGTCACTCTCCCTTGGAACGATGTCAAAAAAAGGGCAACAAAATGGTGGATGAATGAATTGTAGACTGCGTGTGTATACAAAAATGCTTCCCAAACGTAAGAAGACTTCTGAGTATTGAGTTTTACTTCGAAGTATTCCAAGGTCGTCTCCTTAGGGAAGAAAGGTGAATCATGTTAAAGGTGATCTTTGGTAAAAAGGGGTAAAGTGTAAAATCTTTTGTTGGTCGAAGGTTGATTTGTGATTGTGATGAAAATGAAATAGAACAAGTGTTGTCTAATCTGAAGGGTTTACTCCAATACGACTGCCAAGCCAACTCGAAACCTTCCTCTAATGGTGCATAAATAAACGATTCATTCGTGAGAAGCGAGGGACGAGATGGAAGTGAGAATCCAAACATAACTCGTGACAAGTCTATGGGATATCAAAGACTCACATCCATGTCCGCACTCAACCCAGTCAAACCAACGTACATCGAGTGGAGGAAGGAAAATGAGTTAAAATGGCCCACCCAAGAGGAGGTATCCCTTGGATTAGCCAACTTAAAGACTTAGTTAATCATGATTAAAGGTAAGACAATAATGAAATGGAAATACATTGCAGAGCAATGAAGATTTGAGCTAAATTAAAACAAGAAAACATAAACTAAAAGAGAGTGCAGTGAATACCCATTTTAAAACTAAGAAATGAAGAACAATGAGTGCATCAATGGTGAAAGCTTAAATGAGGGACTAAACTTGAAAAAAACTTGTAATAAGTGACATTAAAGACTTCAAACAAAGCTTAGAAGGTTCTTACAATGGATTACAAGACAATGTAATGAAGAAAATGCAAAAATATTAACTTCTCTCTCTAGCATTATTCATATATTCCTTGAACACTCTCCCTCTATATTACAATGTATATTGCATCATCTGAATAATGGAGTCTTCTCCTTGCAAAAACATCCCTCAAATATCTCCCCTAACTGTGTGATGTGATCACCATCCACAAGGACTACAAAGGATTGGGCTGGACAGGGTGGTGCAGACCATCTTCTCTCTCCTCTCTCCTCATTAATGCCCAAAACTCCAAAAGTCCAATGTAGATTGAGGAAGGGATGTTCAGAGTGTAAGAAGTGTCAAATACAAGTAGGAGTGTGCTTGGGGGGACCCCCAAGGTTGCAGAGCTTGACATGTAGAATCTGACACTTTTTAGTAAAACCTACTGGTAGGTCGATGGAAACCTTCCGGTAGGTTTCACTCCAGTGGGCTCAACCTATCAGTAGGTTTGGTGGTAGGTGTAGGTCCAGTAGCTAAAACCTACCAGTATGGCCTACCGGTAGGTTTTCCCTTGTTTTTTTGATTTCCTGGTTTCCTTACCTCCTCAGCAAGCGTCAAGTCATCCCTTCATCATCATTCATCTCAAACGCTATGAGAAGGCTTCAACAAGCATCATTTATCACCTTTTATCTGCAACCATATCGAAATTCTATAAATAGCACAAAGAATGCATATCTACTCATATTAACCTCAAAAGCCAGTACAAAAGGGATGCAAAAACAATTTGAATATTCAATGTTTTATGCTAATCATCGGGACCGAGACTCAACCCAGCTACAGGCAAGCAAGTGTTTCTACAAGGCATCCAACTATTGCACTAGTTTTCCATTCTTTAAAAGAAACACAATAATGGTGAAGATTAAAGGGTAGTCTTGAAGATCTACCCGGGTTCTTGCCTTGAACCAATGACTCTTTCTATGTAAAAGTCATCTGTGATATAGAAAGTACTCACGGTTATACAAAGTACCTTAGCTTTGCTAGATGTATTCAATCATTAAATAACCAAGTGAAATATAAAGCATTAAGCATAAACGAAATGTACAAATATAACTTATGGATGATTTATACATGTCCATCTCCTCTTACTAAAGAGTGAATGAGAAACTACTAATTCTGCATGGCCTTGGTAAGGCTAGAAAAGTGAGTGATGCTCATCCCTCGAAGTAGAGGAGCTACAAAGTAAAACACACTACACAAGGAGCCGATTTTCGACAAAGAATGAGTGAATCATGTTCCACCCTTCACAACTTTGATAAAGCTCTAGAAAAGTGGAAGAGTTTCACTCCTATAAGGGAAGAAGGAAGCTCAAACAATGGAAGCAAATGAAACTAATAATGAACGTAGAAGAAAGCTAGTTACTTTTGGAGGGTTTTCACCTCAACCAAAAGATGATTTATCTCCCTCTATTCAAGTAAATGTAAGCCTAAGTCTAAAACTAATTTTACAACTAGCTCTAAATGTTGGTCTAATGTCTAAGTCTAATTCCAATACCAAGTCCTTTTTAAAGCTTCCACAATGGGAGTATAGGTAAGGAGGATGGGGCAAGGTAGTGTGGAGGAATAGTACAATGTCTTTAAAGTCTAAGTGAAAGCCCTAATTTCTGGATAGGAAATCAACCACTCTATAGCCTGTCTGGGGACAACGTTGGAACGTTGTCTGGCATTTGAATGTTGTCTCTTGTCTTTGCTTGATAGGCATTCGAATGCCAGATGGAGTTTGAACCTCCTACTCAAATGGCCTGTGTTCTTATGTGAGAGCAACTTCCCCACGCCATGTACAACTTGACTTTGCACTGAGCAGCTAGATCCTCAATAATTCAGGACAAAATTCGAACATGTATTGGCATTTTAACGTGGTACTCAAGTACCTCTGTGTTTCTTTTCTTAGCTGTAACACACCATGTATCACCACTTCAGCAGCCTGATCTACAAATAATTCAAGAGAACGTTCGAATGTGGATTGGCGTTTGAACGTTTATGCCTTTTCTCAACCTTCTCTAATTTTCTTCCCGAACATGCGGGTGTTGCATGAAAGTTTGATATCTGCTGCCTTTGGGCCCTTGTACGTTTTTTGTCTTGAAATGTCTTCATTGGAACTGTGTCAATGCATAATAAGTCTTAAAAAGGGCAAAGTAAGATGCTCATTTTAGCTACTAATTAGATACGATGAATCAGTTCATAGAGGCTCAAATGTAACGTAATACACAGAACAATCAGGCGTTCAATGAGTTCAAATCTTAAACCTCACAGCCCGTTGAGGATATGAAAAGTCACCTATAAAAGATGTCTCAGTCAATGACTACCCAAGAGAAGGGCAAGTTTCCTACACATCCAAAGCTTCCACAAGGTCAATTCCATGTAGGTAATTCTACTCCCATAGACTCTTCCAATGAAAAAGTCCAAGTTATCACCACTCTTCGAAGAGAAAAAACATAGATAAATCAATATCACAGTCACCCATTGAACCTATTCCAAAGCATGTGGTGCCATCTTTTCCAGTCTCCATTGATGAGATCGAGTCTAGAAAGATTGAGGAGCCTACATGGCCTATTCCTAGTCCATCATAGAGGAGGATTGTTTGACTTTAGCTAGGGTGGTAGAGTAATTGTCTGTTCAGTCAGTATGACCATAGGTGCCAAGTTTGAGGAGCTCTCTCCTAGTGGCGCAAAGTCACTCCCTTCTTCTAAAAAACCACCAAAACTTGAGTTAAAACCCTTCCCTTCTGTTTTAAAGTATGCATTCCTTGGAGATGGTGAATCATACCCGGTGGTCATCTCATATATGCTTACATTGGACCTAGAGTACAAGCTGTTACAGGTCCTTAAGTGTCATTATAGTGCTACATGGTGGACCATCACTAATTTCAAGGGCATAAGCCCTATTTTATGTAATCATGCTATTTATTTGTAAGAGGATTCAAAAATCTCTAGCCAAATAAAACAAAAGTTAAACCCATACCTGAAATAAGTTGTATAGGGCTGAGGTATTGAAGTTGTTGTATATGGGAACCACATTTCCCATCTCAAATAGTAGCCCTGTCCAAGTCATACCCAAGAAATCAGGAGGTATGGTAGTGAAGAATGAAGAAAAAAAGTTGTTGCTAACCTGATTTGTCATAGGATGACGCATGTATATTGACTACCATAAACTCAGTCATGTGTCTAAGAAAGACTACTTTCCACTTACTTTCTTGGATCAAGTCTTAGAAATAATCGTTGGTTAAGCATTGATGAGCGCAAAATATTGCATATTTAACGGCCTCATTACATGCATTTTGACTCAACTTTGCATTTAATTATATGGAGTTAGTCGAATTTGTGAATAATGTGAAAAGTTTGATGTTGCAGGTAATCGTCGGGTAAATGATGGCTTTCAGAACCCTGCAACTAAGTGTGGGTGAAGTGATGATTTGCAGGCTTAAAAGTGAAGGAAATCAAAGAGGTACTGGTACCTTGTATCATAGGTACCGCTACCTAAGCCTACTGAATTATATGTATTCGTTACCCACACTAGTTGGTACCGAAACCACAGTACTTCCCATCACCATTTGGTATCGATACCACAATATTTTCCATTTTGTACCATGGTCCATTTCGAATCTTAAAAAATGAAAAACATGAAAGTTGTAGATTTGGATGTCATCTATCCTGGTCAAAATTTCAATTCAATCGAAAGGTGGCATCAAAAGTTATGAAAAATCTACAAAAATTGGTTTGAGCTATCATTAAAGCTCACTGCCATCGAGGTACCAGTACCTTATTACGAGATACCGATACTACAAACCTAGAAAGCCCAGATCCTTCTCCAAAGGACTCCACCAACTACAGAGGCCCACCTTTTGTCACCTAATTGATGATTTGATATTTCTAACACTCCATGATGATCTCCTACCCCTTATTTTCATATTTTAAGCATGAGGTAGTGGGTTGGCAATGTAAAAAGAGGGAGTGGCTGGAAAAGCATAGGATGACCATGGTTTGATTGATTTTGCTTGCTTTTGTGGACAACCACTCTCCAATCACTTCAAGTTAGTTACTCATGCCAAGAGAGGGGGGATGGATGAATATACACATCTTTCTTCACATAATTCATAATATAGACTTTTAAAGAGAGAAGCTCCATGGTAAAAGGAGAAGTTCTAGAGAGAGAAAGCTAATTTTTGTATTTTTCTTTACCATTTTCATTGTAGTAAACTCTATTTTACTTGTAATCTTTCCCCATTGCATTCTAATCTCTTTTACTCAAGTTGTAATCAAGCTGAGCTAAGGTCCTTGTAGTTTATTTTCACATTTGGATCCTATTTCCTTTAAGCCTTGCATTTTGGGTATCAATGTCTTTTCTCTTGTAGTTTAAACTTCTTATTTACATTAATACAAGTATATGTTTGATTTCACTACCATGTTTCTCTACTTCATGTTTGTTCTTTCTTTTACCATGTATAGCTAAACTTTTAGTTGGCTAATCCAAGACGGATTTCCTCTTGGGTATGTTACATGATTTATTTCCTTGTTGTTCCTAACCTCCTAACATCTTCCCTCAATGTATGTCTGATGCATGTGCAAAAATAGGGGTAGTGTCACTCTCCCTTGCAATGATTTCAAAAGAAAGGGCAAGGGAATAGTGAAAAATGAAATGTGTGCGGGAACAAAAATGCTTCCCAAGCGCTAGAATACTTTTGCTTGTCATGTTTTACTTGGAGGTATACCAAGGTCGTCTCCTCAGGGAAGGATGTGAATCGTGTTGAAAGTGATTAGGAAATTTGTAAAAACAAAGTGTAAAATATTTTGTTGGTTGAAGTTCAGATTGTGATTGTGTTGTGATGACATTGAAATGGGAAACAAGTGTTGGCTAATTCATAGGGTTCACTCCAATGGGAATGTCAAGTCAACTTAAATCCTTTGTCCAATAGAGCGTAGATGTACGATTGATTTGTGGGAAGCAAGGGATGAGATGGAAGTGAGGATCTTAGCATAAACCATGACAAGTCTACGGGATATCAAAGACTCACAATCTTGTCCACCGTCAATGCAGTCAAACCGAACCATCGTACTTAGAGAGGAGAAATGATAATGAGCTAAAATGGCATACCTAAGTGGAGGCCTCCCTTGTATTAGCCAACTAAAAAGATTAGCTACTCATGCATAAGGTAAAGACAACAATGTAATGGGAAGACATTATAATGAAATGAATATATAGCTAAGTTAATGTAAAAAAACATAAACTAAAAGAGAATGCATTTAATACCCATTTTAAAACTAAGAAAATGAAGAACATGAATGCATTAATGGTGAAAGCTTGAATTGAAGATTAAACATAAAATTAACTTGTAATAAATGACATTAAAGACTTCAAACAAAGCTTAGAAGATTCTTACATGAAATTACAAGACAATGTGTGGAAAGAAAATGGAAAAACATTAACTTCTCTCTCTAGCACTATGCATCTTCTTCCTTGGACCCTCCCTCTATATATATCAATCTATACTGCCTCCTCCCCCTAGTAGTACCAGCCCCCTCACAAAAATGTCCATGGAATGATGCTACAGCCCTCTGATGTGATCTCCGTGCCTAGGGGTTGAAAATGGATAAGTTGGACAAGGATGGTGCAGGCCTTGTCTCCACACCCATCACTTTTTCTCTCCTCTTTACTCATTAATGATCTAACATGCAAAAGTACAAGAATAGGTGTATGAGGAATTTCCATCGTGTAAGGTGTCTCAGTGGCTGGTAGGAGAATGCGTAGTGGAACCCCCAAGGTTGTAGAGCTTGAGATGCAGAATCTGGCCTTTTTCAGTAAAACCTACATGTAGGTCAATGGAAACCTACTAATAGGTTTCACTCCAGTGGAATCAACCTATTAGTAGGTCTGGCGGTAGGTGCAGGTCTAGTTGCTGAAACTTACAGGTAGGTTTCCCATTGTTTTGTTGATTTCTTGGTTTCTTCACCTCCTGAGCTATCATCAAGTCATCCTTTCATCATCATTCATCTCAAACACTACGAGAAAGCTTTAAGAAACACCATTTATCACCTTTTATCTGCAACCATACCAAAATTTCAAAAATAGCACAGATAATGTTTATCAACACATATTAACCAAAAAAGCCAGCACAAAAGGGATGCAAAAAACGTTAAATATGCAATATTTGTGTAATCACACCCCTCAAATTGAGTTTTGCTAGTCCCTGGAAAAAAATATTTTTAAAATAAGATAACAATTATAATACTAAAACAAACCATCTCCACAACTCATTCATCAAACACTTAAGATATCAAAATCATAAAGCAATTAATGTAATGAACTTGGCATAAATGGAACAAAAACTGTGGTATTTCATTAATGTATTTCAAGGTTACAGTACATGTTTTCAAACATCCAAAAGAGACAAAATGGCCTAAGACCTAAGGATTATTCTACAAGTCTAATGAGTCCAACCCAAGATATGTATAATCCAAAACAAAAAGAAAATACAGACACTACAACACCCTACTCATCTACCTCTCCATCACCATCATCACTATCATCAGCTCAGTCAAAATCACTCTCTCCCTCCACATCCTCACCCACCTCAACTATTATGGAGGTAGAGGGGATAGAGGCAGGAGGTGGAGGTCCAGAAGCTGGCTATGCTGGTCCACCCGGGATGGGCCTCCCTGGGAATGTATGCATGAAAAGCTCCATCATCATCGCAGAAATACTTTACACTATCGCCTCTATTGCATCAAGGCGTTGAGGTATTAAGCGCTTTGGTATAGAAGAGGAGGGGACTAATGAAGGATATTTAGTAGAAGGTCCAGAAGATGAGGGTCCCAGGAAGACATGATCAGTTGAGGGTGTAGAAGATGAAGGCCCAGCAGCCTAAGAGTTTGGCCTTGAAGCCCCAGCTCGCTCTCACCAGCTCATCATTTTCTTCTTTTTATTGCTCTTCTTTCCAATTGCCCTAGTCTTGGGTGGAGTGAGCTTGTCAAATGAATATGCCTTGACCTTGAAATGCTTGCACATCCTGGTTACCAAACTCCCAAAAGGTAAATTGGCCTTCGATTTCTGTGTCTTAAAAAAATCTTTCATCACCTCACATATGAAAAGAGCAAAGTCAACCATCTCTCTAGACATGACCGCGTCCAAAAGAGCCAAACTTTTCAATATTCGGCGTCTTTTCTATGTCCCTTGGTATAAGAATGTAATGAAGAAGTTTATTCAAAAGTCCTTACGAGTGCTTCAGGCCGCCAACGTGGACTATCCACTTGAATTGATTTGGATCATCATACATCAAAGCTAAAAACGCAACAATGGTCTTGGCTCTAGTGATGTTGTGAGGATAAACTAGCATGGAGGAGGGCGGTCTCCCATAATTTTCTAAGAGAGTGTCAATGATTGTAGGGGTCACCTCAAACATCTTTCCCTTGACGTTTGTCCTTAAAATCTCAACCTCGTTCACCTCTGCCACCCTGAGTGTTTGGTAGAACTCTCAACACATAGACAAATTATACCCATCCACCGGCTCAAACCAAAATCTCATCCCATGAGCACTAATGAGCCTGACAACCTCGTTCCTCGGGCCATTCAAGATGTGGTCGAGGTGCCGCTCACATGTGACATTTTTTTCTTGAATCAGCTGGTTCCATGCCTCATTTTTGGCTTTTTCCCTTTGTTCTTTGTAGTCCCCGCTTGACCCTTCTCCACCTCTCTTGCGACTGCTAGGCTCCTCGGGTTGAAAGGAGTCGGGTCCGATTCTCTTGGTTCAAGCCATGCAAAGCAATAATGCCCCCATAGTCAAGAATGTGAAAAAGATCAAGAGAAGACCCTCACTCGGGCCCATAGCCTCCTGAATGATCTCCACATGACGATCCATTTGAGATATTTTGGAGAAAATAGAGGAATTTAGGGCTCGTAGAGTTTCGGACAACCTAGGGTTTTGGAAGATGAAACCTTTGAATTCTCACTAAAAATCACCAAATCAAATGACCTAGGGTTTGGGAATTGAGAGATTTGTGAGGAAGGTTAGGGATTTGGACGCTTTGGAGGGAAATGAGTGAAAGGGAAATGAAATAGGGTTTGTGATTCAAGAGGAAAATGAAGGGTTCCTCCGAAAAAAATTTGATTAAAATCCCCAATGTTAGCATTCTGGGTAAATTCTACCGGTAGGTTTTACTACAGTGAGCAAAAAAAAACTGCTAGGTTTAGCGGTAGGTGCAAGACTAGTGGACAAAACCTACTGATATAGCCTACCGATAGGTTTTTGCCTTAGTTGCAAAATGAATCACTATTGTCTAGCACCCATCCACCCCTCTTCATAACAACACTTACCCATTGTAATACTCCATTAATTGACCTTTCCTCCACCCTAAAATTGTGTTGAATTTAAAAACCACAATTTGAACCATCATGTCCCAAGTTATTACAGAAATTACAACATGATTTTAAACTTTGATGCATTCAATAAACAAGGCATGGATTTCTACTTTTGAATACCAAAATGATTACCCACAATATAAGACACACATGTGATTAGCACGGGCATTTTTCACTCATTCTAATATCCAAAACTTGAGCAATATTTCCCCTATTCTGCAAGCATGGAGCTATTTAACACATTATTCAGATAGTCGAACTAAGCACACATGAGTAATACCATAGCCTCAAATACTAGTCTAAAGTATGGACTTACACATTCATTTTCAAACTCGTGCGTGTGTGTGAGTTGGACAAGTAATTTAAGCATTTACACAACATAATTCACATTCAAATGGCTAGCCCAATTCAGCTTCGATGCAAAACTCACCAAAGGTCACTCTTAACAATGAAATACACTATTGTTTTCATGGCATGCACTCCATGTGTACATGTGAGATATAATCTTGTGCACAAAATAAAGTGTATTCACATGTAATCCAAAAATGAAGTTCATGTATGAGAATGGAGCGACTTTGGTAAAATCTCATGAAAAGAATTCTAGGGCATTGGGTAGCAAAACTAATTCATCTCTTTCTTTAAATTTATGTGACTCCCATGCTTCACTAGATCATTTAGGACTTCAAGGGTTGTAATGGGGCCTTGGGTTGATATTTAGGTAAAAGAAACAAAGGAAATTTGATAACAAAGAGGGTTGTTCCGAGTGAAAGACTTTTATTTCAAAAACATCCCCCTTTTCATAGGATTTTCATTCTTACACCGCCACCATACTCATTATTTCTTTTCTTTCTTTTCCTTAACATTTTCATTTTCTCTTGATCATTTCTTTTTTTTTTCTTCTCACCCATTTTCTTCCTTTTCTTGAATTTTCATTTATTTCCATTGAACTCTTTGAGTTTCAACATCAATTATCCCTTTGCTTGAATTTCCACACCACACTTCCTTCACTTTTGTGATTACTCGTGTTCAGCTTTAGGAACAACCAAGGTGAGGCAGATTTATTTCATTTTCATTGGCTTGGTCATGTGTGTGGCATAGAAACGACTTTCAATTGAGGCTCAATCACGACACTGGGGATAATAATTTCTTAAGAACAAGGCTTAGGCTCGAAATGTTCATGGATGGCCTAAAATCACTTCTAGATATACATTTGAGGGAATTGTACATATCAAGACAACATCAGTCTACTACCCAAATGCACCTACCCAAGACAAACATAATAAGATTATTGAACAAATTTGACATTAAAAAATTGTTCTTTGAGTGAATATGAGTTCCCTCCCAAAAAGGATTGGCACTAAAGCTCTCATGGGTCCTTAATGAGCGCATAATATTGCATATGTAAAGGCCTCATTACATGTATTTAAACTCAACTTTTGCATCTAAGTACTTAGTGTTAGCCGATTTTATGAATAATGCTGATATTTTGATGTTGCATGTTTTTATAGCTTAAATCATTGATTTTAGGACCTTGCAACTATGATGGATGTGTGGTGAAGGCATAGACACAATACATGAAGATTTAGAGGCTTAAAAGTGAAGAAATCAAGGAGGTTTTGGTGTTTGGGAACAAAGGCACCAGCTGCCACATCTTTTAGAAGCGGAGCCTCGGTTTTCCTCCATTTTGACCATGATCCACTCCAAATCTGAAATTTTTCATAGCATTAAAGTTGTAGATCTGGATGTGTTCTGTATCATGTCAAAATTTCAGCTCAATCCAACGGTTGGATCAAAATTTACGTCGATTCTACAAAAAGTGGTATAGAGTAGAGAAGGAACCGTACCGGTACGCGTACCGGTACGCATACCGGTACGTAGAACTCCAGTAGCTAACGTGTACCAGTACACCGAACTCCAGTAGCTAAACCCTATCGGTATGCATACCGGTACGCCCTCCTGAAGTAGCCTCGAATGCTTGCAAATCATGCTCCACTTGCTTGGGGGTCCCACCATTGATTCTCCCACTTGCCCTCTGACTTTCCTTAAAAATCTACATGTCTCCTACACCATGTTTGAAGACTTTGGAGGCAATGGCATTAATAGGGATGAGAAAGAAGGGGGCTGCCATTGTGTGTTGCAGGCTTGGCTTGTCCTAGGCTGTGCAATGCATCAACTCAGCCTCCTATGGATGGGAGGCCCTACGCACAGACCCAAGGGACCCTCATGGACAAAAATTGAAGACACACACTCCATATATACAACATTATTCAGCATTGTAAAGAGTGGCTACCTAAGCTTAGGAGTAGTTCAAGGAAGAAGAAGATGAATAGTGCTAGAAGTTTATATTTTTGCATTTTCTTCATTCCAATGTCTTGTAATCTCTTGTAAGGATCTTCTAAACTTTGTTTAAAGTCTTTAATGTTATTTATTGCAAGTTCATTTCTAGTTTAATCCTTTACTCTAGCTTTCACCATTGTTGTATTAAGTTTTTCATCATTTCTAGCTTAAAATGGGTATTGAATATTTTTCTTCTTAGTTTATGTTTTCTTGCATTTAGTTAAGTTCCATGCTTCATTTCTTTATTATGTCCATTTACATTATGCTTGTCTTTCATTTTATCATGAGTAGATAGATTTTAAGTTGGATAATCCAAGGGAGACCTCCCTTTGAGGATTCCATTTTAACTTTTTTTCTTTCCTCTCTCGGTGTACGGTGGTTCGGTTTGACTGGGTTGAGAGTGGATGTGGTAGTGAGTCTTTGATATTCCGTAGGCCTAGTCACGGTTTATGCTTGGATCCTCACCATTTCATCCCTAGCTTCTCACGAATCAATCGTTCATCTATAAACCCTCGGAGGAAGGTTTCAAGTTGATTGGGCATTCTCATTGGAGTGACCTCTTGGATGAGCCAACACTTGTTTTCTTGCATTTTTCCTAAGAACACATAACTCTCCAAAACTCAAACAAAAGATTTTACACTTTCTTTACCTTTTGCAAAATCACCTTCACATAACTTGAACTTTCCTTCCCTGAGGAGACGACCTTGGAATACTCTTCCAAGTAAAACACTGACACACAAAAGACTCCTTGCGATTGGGGAGCACTTTTGTTCACGTTTCACATTTCATACATTTTGTTCATTTCATTTCATCACCATTATTTCGTTGCCCTTTCTCTTGCATGAATCCGAGTGAGAGTGACACTCACCCACACACATAAGCCATATATATATTTGAGGGTTCATGTTAGGAGCTTAGGAATGACAACGCTTTCTAACAATCAATCCTTACTCATCTCCTTTTTTTATGTCAAGCCTAAAATATGAATCCAATCCATAAATTGCTAAAATTACACATTCAAGGAACACATACGGTTGAGTTAAAAAATAGATACATATGTGATGCTCATGCATATGAATAACTTATATAACATGCTCATGTGCTCAAGCTTCAAAACCAAGATCAACATATCATTTAACCCAAGCACTCTTAATAAGGGAGCACAGATCAACATTCAAATATTTTTTTTTCACAAAAAATTTCAAAATTTTCACATAATTTGCACTAATGTAAACAAAAATATGTATGATATGTGGAAGGTGAATTTTCACTCAGAAATTTGTATTATCCGCAAAATTTTTTGCAAACATTGGTGTAGCATGCAAATGGTGCACATCACCCCCAACTTGAGTCATGCATTGTCCTCAATGCAACAAAAAGATATGATATGCAATGAATGACTGTAGACATATGATTAGGATTAGAAACACCTCGCACTTGAGCTTTAACTAAATCACCAATATATGAAACTAAGAAAACAATTCTATATGACATAGTAAAGTAAGTAACATGAAAAAGAAAATAACATAAGTAAATAAAAAAACTGTACACTAAAAAGCATAAAAACTGGTTACTCCTCCATGAATTCTGGATACACTGGATCCGTCAAGTCCTCCTCCACTCCTTGTCCTTTAAAATCCTCAAAAAATGGCTTAAGTCTTTGGCCATAAACCTTGAATGTCTGGCCATTCTCGGGGCTTGTGACTTCCATAACTTTATTGGCCACCTTGACAAGATAGGGGCCATCCCAACGGGATCGGAGTTTGCCCTAGAAAATTGAGAGATGAGAGTTGTACAAGAGCACTTTTTGGCCGAGCTCGAATGACTTCTGTACAATGGATTTGTCATGAAAGATCTTAGCCCGCTCTTTTGAGATTTTAGAGCTCTTATACGAGTCTCTTTGAATCTCTTCCAATTCATTCAATTGTGGCTTCTTATGTTCTCTGGCCTTTCTCAAATTATAGTTCAAAATCTTTATGGCCCAATAGGTCTTGTGTTCCATCTCGACTGGCAAATGGAAAGCCTTTCCAAAGACAAGCTGACAGAGAGACATGTCTAATACTATCTTGTAGGCGGTGTAATAAGCCTATAGGGCATCAATCAGTTTGTTTGACCATTCTTTCCTATTTGGGTTAACCGTTTTCTCTGAGATATTGTTAAGCTCCCTATTAGCCAACTCGACTTGGCCATTGGTTTGTGGGTGGTATGCGGTGGGTACCTTATGTGTGACACTATATTTGTGCATCAAAGATGCAAATGGTATGTTGAAAAAAAGTGATCCACCGTCACTTATCATTGCACGCGACATCCCAAACCTTGAAAAAATATTCTCTTTGAGAAACTTGACCACAACCCAGTGGTCATTGGTCTTGGTTGGGATAGCCTTCATCCATTTGGACACGTAGTCCATTGCCATTAGAATATATAGATAGCCAAACAACATAGGGAAGAGACCAATGAAGTCGTTGCCCCAACAATCAAATATTTCAATAATAAGTATAGAGGAAAGGGCCATCATATTCCTTCCGGTCACGCTACCCAAATGCTGACATCTATCACATTCCTTAAAAAAGGAAAAACAATCTTTTATCAGAGAAGGCCAGTAAAAACCTGACTGTAGGATCTTTGCCAAAGTTTTTTTCGCTGAAAAGTAACCACCGCATGCTTTTGAATGACAGAATGTGAGGACATCCTACTATTCATTCTCTGGTACGCATCTCCGCATGACTTGGTCAAAGCAGTACTTAAACTAGTATGGGTTGTCGAAGTAAAAATACTTCACATCCTTCATGAATCTTCTTTGATCCTTTGGGTTCCACTATGGTGATATTTGTCTTGTTGCAAGATAATTACATATTTCAACATACCAAGGACACACAGAATGAATTGAAAGCAATTGTTCATCAGGAAAGAAATCGAGGATAGGAATGTTATCATCGGCCTCTTGTACCACCTGCCGAGCTAAATGATCTACCACCACGTTCGCCACTCCTTTTTTGTCTTTGATTGTCATATTGAACTGTAGGAGTAGAAGCATCTACCTAATAAGTTCGGGTTTGGTGTCCTGTTGCTTGCTTATTTTTGTTGTATTAGCTTAACCCCTAAATAAAACTTCCCTTAAAATGTGTAGTGTATGGATGAAGGGGAGTGTCACTCTCCCTTGGGATAGTGTCAAAAGAAATGGCACAAAAATAATGAAAATGAAATGTATGAAATGAAATGAACAAAATGTGTGAAATGAATAAAAGCGCTCCCCAAGCGCAAAGAGTCTTTCATTTGTCGTGTTTTACTTGGAAGAGTATTCCAAGGTCGTCTCCTCAGAGAAGGAAAGTTCAAGTTGTGTGAAGGTGATTTTGTCAAAATGAAAAAGTACAAAAATATTTGTTTGAGTTTTGGTGTTTGAAGTTCATAAATAAAAATTCAATAAAAATAAGTGTTGCCTAATCCAAAAGGTTCACTCCAATAGGAATGTCCAATCAACTCGAAACCTTCCTCCGAGGGTTTATACATGAACGATTGATTCGTGGGAAGCTAGGGGCGAGATGGTGAGGATCTGATTAACTCTCAAAATAGCATGCTCTTATGCTATGTTTTTGGACTAATTATGCTTTGGTGGAGCTTAAAGAATGATGTTTCAGGTCTTAAAGTGAACAAGGGTTCAAAGACACCAAAAAGTATCTTTTGCAGGCAATCGCATCATTTTAAGGAACATATTGTAGAAGCTTGGAAGAAGGAAGAAATGTTTGAACGTTCAACACCGTTCAAACGGTCATGATGAACCAAGCCAGATACTATAATCTTTGTTGCAAGCAAGATCCAAGATCCGGGAGTTTCAAGTTCTACATTCGAACAATCATTAACTTTTGAACGTCCACTGCAGCAAGGACAAGATCAGACTGACTGAAGACATGGCGTGTTGCAGACTTGCAGAGTTACAGTCAGAAGGCCCAGGCACTTGAATGCCCCGTTCGAACGGCAACCACCGTTCGAACGCCCCAAGAATTATTAGACAGTTCAGTCAAGGATCTGCAAGGATTTGGAGGGAGATTTACATGAAGACTTGGAGGAAGATCTTCGATAGAAACCACGTGTGGACTGATATAACTGGCATGGACTGCATCCTCCTGACGTTTGAACGGCAGAAAGCAAATACAGAGGGACCGTTCGAATGCTGTGAACGTTCGAACGGTGTGGACAGACTGCTTGCAGAGTGGTTGAAATTTCACTTTGACTTTGACGCCCAGCTCTATTCTTTTACCCCTTCCCTGCCTTCTCCTTGCCTATAAATACACTTAGTTTTGTGGAGAAAAGGGGGACTCATGGGTGGAACCATTTGAGGGATTCATCACTTAGCATTTCATTTCATCTATTTCAATTCTTGTCTTACTCTTTCTTTTTGTTAGAAGAAGTGGGGAGGTTAGATTGCCACTCATTTCCTTTACGTTAATGTTCACATTTACATTTACCTAAGAATTGTAATTCCTTTATTTACTTTAAGTCTTTACATTTATGTTCTTGATTTATATTTAGTCTTTACATTTATGTCTTTATTTACTTCTAGTCTTTACATTTATGCTCTTACATACATGCTTTTACTTATGTCTTGCACTTTCATTGTTTGAGCTCCCTTCTTGCTTAGAGGAGTGAAACTCTTCCACTTTTCTAGAGCTTTACCAAAGCCGTGAAGGGTGGAACGTGATTCACTCGTTCTTCGTTGAAGATTAGCTCTTTGTTAATTATACGTTTACTTTGTGAGATCCTCTACTTAGAGGGATGAGCATCACTCACTTTTCTAGCTTTATCAAAGCTATGAAGAGTGAGTAGTTTCTCATTCACTCTTTAGTAAGAGGCGAAGGACATGTGTTGATTATCCGAATATCATACGATGCTTTTTTCTAATGCTTAATGTTCATATTTCCTTGCTTTTGGATGATTGATTGCATCTAGCAAAGCTAAAGTACTTTGTATAATCGATAGTCTTCCTATGACACAGATGACTCCTACATAGAAAGACTCTTCGTTTCAAGGCAAGTACCCCGACTAGATCTTCATGACTACCCTTTAATCATCCCCCTTTACCAAAATTTAGTTAAAAGGATGAACTATTAAAGCCATGGTTGAATGCCAAGAAGAATTACTTGTTTGTTTGTGCGCGCGATAACTCTCGGTGCAAATGATTCTTGTAAACTTTTGGTAAGACCTTTGAACCATGACCTTAATAGGCCATTTCTATCTTCCGATTGACTCACCGTTGACACGGGAGTTAATTGAGTCATCAAGCAAAAATATAAGATTTCGAATAATTAACCACATGTCCCAATCCTCGAACTAAAGAGTGATTTCTCTGCCATTTGAATCAATCGTATATTTTGTCTAGAAAACTCTTTGAAAGGAATTTAATATTCTGTTTAAGGAATTCACCCACATCTCACAACCCTAAAATTTCCAAGGTTACAATCAATTGGTCTCCTTTACCGATTACTTTAAAAAATCAAAACTACTAGTTCCCTGTGGATTCGACTCCGGACTCAAACCGGATTATTACTACAACTTGGCCGCCTACACTTGGGTGTACACATTTCGGATCAAGTCAGGATTCAAGCATAAACCATGACCAGACCTACATAATATCAAAGACTCACCACTACGTCCACTTTCAAACCAGTCAAACTTAACTATCATACACCGAGAAAGGAAAGAAAATGAGTTAAAATGGAAAATCCAAGAGGAGGTCTACCTTGGATTAGCCGACTAAAATCTAGGTACTCATAAATAAAGGAAAGCAATGCATAATGTAAGGAGACATGTAAAGGAAATGGGAATGAAGATTAAAGCTTAACTCAATGCAAAAAACTTGACCTAAGAAGAAAAATATTCAAAACCCATTTTAAAAGCATGATATGAAGAAAATTTAATACAACAATGGTGAAATGAAGAACATGCAAAGAAACTTGGAATAAACTTGAAACAACTAAGATTAAAGTGCAAGGAATGAAGATTACAAGAGTATGAAAGCTTACTACAACATAAATGGAGAAGAAAATGCACAAATATAAATTTCTATTATACTATTCATCATCTTCTACATTGGAATTTCTAAGCTTAGGTAGCCACCCTTTATAATGCTGAAGAATGCTGAGTATATGGAGTGTGAGAGCCTTCAATTTCGTGCATGGGGGTCCCTCTAACTGTATGAATGACCTCACATCAATAGGGGCTGAAGAGATGAGTATGGTAGGCAAGCACAGGCTTAGCCTGCACACCCACGCTTCACCCCTTTCTCTCTCTCCACATTGAATGCCAAGCCTCTAAAGACTTCATCAAGGGTGTAGAAGGCATGAAGATGTGCAAAAAATATAGGGGCAAGTGGGAGAAGTGTAGGTGAGACCCCCAAGCAAGTGGAGCATGACAAAAAGTCATTCTGGGCACTTCAGGCTCAACGTGCTGGTATGCATACCGGTACTCTTCCAAGAGCTCTTCTTGTTGCTTTGCATACAACGTTGAGCTAATCGCCCCTTTCATGCATCCAACATTGAAATTGTCTGGAGTCCTCCTCAAGATAGATCTGATGTGTGCAAATGAGGGGCCTTATCCCTTTAATGTCTGCAATTGTCCAACCAATCACCCCTTTATGCCTCTTCAACACTTCCAATAGCTCTTCTTCTTGCTTTGCATCCAACGTTGAGCTAATCACCACCGAAAACCCCTCATCTTCCCCAAGATATGCATACTTCAGATGGGATGGTAGTGGTTTCAATTCCAAATTGGGCTTTTGTACATCTGATGGAAAGATCTTCTTTTCTTGATGTGGATGCTTCTCAAATGTAGGAATTCATTTCTTTATCCCTTTCAAACTCTCTAATTCCACTTGTTCATCAACTCCCTCTAAATCGACATTATCCTCGTCTTTCAACTTTGACATGCCCAACAGTTCCAAGTACTTTTTGATTGGTTGAAAAATAATATTTTTCCTAACCCCTTAAGTACTATCCCTTAAACTATGCAATGTATGAGCGAGGGGAAGGATTTCTTCCCATTGGGATAGTGTCAAAAGAAAGGGCAAGAGGGAAAGGAAAAGGGATGGTGTAAATATGATGTTTGAATGCACAAAAATGCTCCCCAATCGAAAGGAGACTTTCGTGGTCGTGTTTTACTTAGAAAGTATTCCACAGAGAAGGAAGTAAACCAAATGTGAGAGTGATTTAGTGACAAATGAAAGTGTAAAATCTTTGTTCTTTTTAAGTTGGTTGGTGAAATGTGGGCTAATGAAAGTGTAATGGGAAACAAGTGTTGGCAATTCCAAGAGGTCATTCCAATGCGTATACCAGTTCAACTCAAATCACTCCTCCGATTTAGCATGATTGAACGTTTGATTCACAGAAGGCCGAGGATGATATCGATGAGTATCTAAGCATAAACCGTGACTAGACCTATGAGTTATCAAAGACTCATCGAATCATCCACCTTCAATCCGGTCAAAACGAACCATTTGACTTTAAAGGGAGGAAGGAGAAAGAGTTGAAATAGTATACCCAAGAAAGATATTCCCCTTGATCTTGCCAACTTGAGTATTTAGCTACGCATACTTGTAATGAAAATGACAATGAAATGGGAGTGCATTGTAATGAAATGAAAGTCTAGAGTAACTAGGTGCAACAACTCAAAAGCTAGGATTGGAAGAGAAGAAAACCCATTTTAAATCTGTGGAAAATGAAGAACTTAAGAACATTAATGGTGAAGCATTGAAAATAGCATTAACTAAGAACCAACATAAAGGAACTAGTATTCATCACATTAAATGAAGTTCATGATGCTTACAAGAGATTGCAAGCCAATGTAATTAAGAACAAATGAAAAACGCCACTTTCTCTCTCTAGAAACTACTATTCATCATCCCCACGCTTGGAGCTTCTCTCTCTACAAACCTTGCACCCCCCATACCACATTCTCACTCCCCCTTTTGCAATGGAGAGCTTCCATCAGCAAAAACGTGCCAGGAGACCAGGGCTAACCTGGAGATGTGATCTCCATCAATAGCCTGCAGGTGATGGGTTGGACAGGGCATGGCAGGGCACTCCTCAAGACCCAGCAGCACCATCTTCTCTCTCCTCTCATTAATGTTCTCTTGCAATCAAAACCCAAAAGAGGTGTGAACACAATGAACAGTGGTGTGGGCTCGCAGGAGGCAGGTAGGAGAAGACATTGTGGGGTCCACAAAAATCGGCTGAGGTGGGAACCATAATTTGGGCAAAAATTATTCAAGCGTATCGGTACGAAGCACTCCAGTAGGGTCAGCGTACTGGTACGCATCACTCTAGTAGCCTCAGTGTACCGGTACGCTAGGCTTGTTTTCCTGATTTCTTGCTATCCTCCTCCGTTGAGCTTTCCGTCGGTTCTCCTTCACCCTTATTCATCTTCATGCATTTGAGAAGCCTTAAGATGGTTACATTATACACTTTCAACCTACATTCATCAAATGCCATAGTTGAGAATTATGAAGCACAACTCCCCATTTTTAATTATAAATCCCACTTAATTTACATTGATTTTCACAACAAAATGTACGAAATATTGTGCCAATCACTCTTCCTCCAAGGTGTCAATCCTATTGACTTCATGCACCTCCATGGTGCTCGATCTGAAGTGTGTACACCCAAGTGCAGGCAGTCAAAATGTAGTAATAATCCGGTTTGAGTCCGGAGTTGAATCCTCAGGGAATTGTTGTTGGTATTTTAAAGTAAGCAGTAGCAGAGACTAAATGATTGTGATCCTTATGATTTAAAGATTTGAGGTTTTAGAGATTTTCTTGGATTCAATATGAACATCATTCTAAGAAATTTTTCTAGACAAAATATAATATAAGTTCAAATGAAAATAAAGCTACTCTTTAGCTTAGGGATCTGGACATGAAGTTAATCATTCGGTTTATTATACTTATGCTTGATAACCTAATTAACTCCAGTGTCAACATCCAGTTAATCAGAGGATAAAGATGGACTATGAGTATTAAGCACATGATTCAGATGCCTTTCCAGAAGTTTACAAGAATTGTCTGTGCCGAGCCTCAACCCATTTACAAACAAGCAAGTGTTTCTACAAGGCATCCAACTATGTCGTTAAAGTTTCATTCTTTAAATGAAGCACAATAATGGGGAGGATTGAATGGTAGTCATGAAAATCTAGTCGGGGTACTAGCCTTGAAACGACGATTCTTTCTATGCAAGAGGCATCCGTGTCATAGAAAGAACTACAATTATACAAAGTATCTTAGCTTTTCTAGATGCAATCAATCATCCAATAATCAAGGGGTTATAAACATTAAGCATTCGAACAAAGCATAAATAGAACTTTCGAATAATTTATGCATGCCCTTCACCTCTTACTAAAGAGTGAAGGAGGAGCTAAACACTCTTCATGGCTTTGGTAAAGCTAGAAAAATGAGTGATACTCATCCCTCCAAGTAGAGAACTTACAAAATAAAAGAACAACAACCAAGGAGCCAATCTTCAACGAAGAACGAGTGAATCACGTTCCACCCTTCACAGCTTTGACAAAACTCTCGAAAAGTGAAAAAGTTTCACTCCTCTAAGAAAGAAGGATGCTCAAGCAATGGAAGTGAAAGAAGCTAACAAATGGAAGTAGAAGAAAGCTAGTTACTGATGGAGGGTTTTCGCCACAACCAAAAGATAAGCTATCTTTCTTGATACTTGTAAACAAAAGCAAATATAACTACAAGGGGAGTCTAAGCCTCCATCATGGTTGCTACAACATGAATGTAAAAGTTAAGTAAAGAGTAGATTAAAGATCCAACTACAAGGGGAGTACAAGCCTCCATCATAGTTGGTATACAAAGTGCAAGTATAAATGCAAGTAAAGAAAGCTTCATACAAACATAAAACAAGTACAAAGATGAAGAGATGTTGGTCTAAGGCCAAAATTATCTCCCAAAAACTCTCAATTTACAAGAAAAAAATTGCACACTAGAAGCTCCCCAAATAGGAGTATTTGTAGGCAAGGAAAGAAAGAAAAGAGGGGGTAAATGAATAGTGTTTACTGCCTAAGTCAAAGTAAAAAGCCAACTATTCTGTAGTCAGTTTGTGAAGAATGTTCGAACGTTAGTTGGCGGTCAAACGTTGTTGCTATTTTTGCCTTATGAATGCCCGAACTTTGTCTTCCGTTCGAACGTTTTCTTCTGTGTTTGCTTTATAGACGTTCAAACTCCAGATGCAATCTGATATTTTTCACTCAAGTGGTCTTCTGTGAAGTTCACTTCCACACTCAATGCAGTAGGTTGGTCATCAAAAGCTTCCAAGGGATGTTCGAATGTTGAATTGCGTTCAAACGGGGTACTTAAGTACTTCAGGGTCTTCTTGACTGCAACACACCATGTCTCAGCAACTCAAAGGCAGCCTGGTCTTTTCAGTGCTCCAGTGGATATTCGAACTTTATTTGTCATTCGAACGTGGTACTTCAAGTACCTCAGGTTCTTGCTCAGGATCCAGTGCATGGTTGTAACACATTGCCTTAACAGGCCGGTTTTTAGCTAGTTCATGTGGACATTTGAATGTGAGTTAGCATTCGAACGTTCTAGGCATTGTCCAAGCTTTTCCATTTTTGTTCCAAAAGATGTTGGTATTGCACTCAAGCCCTTATTTTTATTGCCCTTGAGCCCTTGTTCTCTTTAGGACCTGAAATGTAATTACTTAAACTCCATCAAAGTACAATCAGTCCAAAAAAGACATAATGAAATGCTACTTTTAAGTACTAATCACTCCTCATAATCCCTTGGTTACTTAGACAAGTTGAACACGCTGAGGTCCATAGTCATGTTTCCAAATACAAGCTTCATGAGATCGTTCCTATAATTAATCACAACATTAGCTGTAGAAAGGAAAAGTCTACCAAGTATTATCAGAATTTGAGAGCTAAGATTTGAAATTGGGTGAGTGTCAAGCACAATAAAATCAATGAGAAAGTAAAATTTATTGACTTGCAATAAAACATCCTCAACTACACTCTGTGGTGTTCGAACACTATGGTCTACCAGTTAAAGCATGATTGGAGTAGGCTTTAATTCCTCAAGATGAAGTTTTTGGTACACCAAGAATAGAAGAAGATTCACACTAGCCCCCAAATCAAGGAGGGCTGGCTCCCCCAGATAATTTTCGATGGTTATGGCAATGATAGAACAGTCGGGATCTTTAAACTTCAGTGGAGTGTTTGTCCTCAAAATCAAGCTCACTTGTTCAGTGAGAAATGCTTTCTTGTGGACATTAAGCCTCCTCTTTACTATGCATAAGTCCTTCAAGATCTTTGCACAAGATGGGATTTCCTTTATGACATCAAGAAGTGGAATGTTGATCTTTACCTGGCTACACATCTCAAGTATATTAGCATAATTAGCCACCTTGAGAGGTGGCTTCAAACAATTAGGAAAAGGAGCAAGCATGGGAGAAATAAGCAACATTATCATCAATAAATTTTTCTGCCTCAACCACCTCACTTTCTTTCTTCTCACCGACCTCACCCTTGTCGGTGTCACCCGTGATGTATTTTTCTTTTGGCAATGTGGCCTTGGGTAAGACCTTTGGCGTAATGGTTTTATCAATTTGCTTGGCACTACGAAGAGTGGTGACCACTTTGAGTTGCTTGCAACTCGTATTAGAGTGTTCGGATGACTCAATGCAATGTTGACATCTAGGGTTTTCTTAGGGTTGAGCGGGGAACTTCCCATTCTCTTTTTGTGATACTCTCATGGAATTAGTCAACTTTGTTAGTTGGGTCCGAATGTCATTAAAAGCTGCAACATTTTGATTGTTGATGGTAGTTTGACTTTGAATGAAATTATTCTAGTTTTAATTGATGGTAGTCTGGCTTTGAAAAAAAGCATGAATCATATCCTCCAAGTTCCTTTTGTGAGGAGGTTGGTATGTGGGTGGGTTGGATGGTCATTGGGAATAATTTCGTGGTGGCGGATTTGATGAATATCCTTGCGGATTGGACAAGGTTATTGGGAGCTAGACGCTTGCCCTTGACTTTGGTAATGGTTTTTCTTAGGAGGCACAGGAGGTGAGTGTGCATTTGAACCATGAGGAATAGGATTCTCATTTCTTCAACTAAAATTTGGGTGATTGGTCCAACTTGGAATATACGTGTTTGAATGTGGAGAGCATGATTGCCTTGTTTGGTTAAAGTCATTGACTTGCTCGTGTTACACTTCCTTAAGTGTTGGAATGTTGGGGCACTCCGATATGGAATGCTCCATACTCTCACAAATTGAGTAAAAATCAATGATCTTGGAAATATTAGACACCTCGTGTCTCTTATTGACTTCAAGACTCTCAACCTTCCTTGAGAATTTAGCAATTTTGGAAAGCAATTCTTCTTGATCTCTCAAGTCAAAAATCCCTCCCCGTGAGTTTGACTACTCCCTTGAGGAGACGACCTTGGTACATCGGTGGGATTCGTAATGTTACATGATTGTGCATTTTGAGCCAATTTATCAAAGTAATCTAAAACCTCATCAGGGTCTTTGTTCAAAAACTCTCCATTGCACATCATGTCAATGAATTGTCTATGGCTCAGTGTGATTCTTTCATAGAAGAAACTAACAATTTGCCACGATTCAAAGCCATGATGTGGAATGGACTGAAGTAATTCCTTGTACCGATCCCAACATTAGTAGAATTGCTCATTGGGCTTCTCCAAAAAGTTCTGAATTTCTTTTTTAAAAGTGGTGGTTCTATGAACTGGGAAAAATTTGTTTAAAAACTCAGAGATCATTTGGTTCCAAGATGTTATG
Source organism: Ilex asprella (assembly GCA_023539305.1). NCBI lineage: Eukaryota > Viridiplantae > Streptophyta > Magnoliopsida > Aquifoliales > Aquifoliaceae > Ilex > Ilex asprella. Next base: position 25,389,960 of record CM042193.1, on the reverse strand, counting down.
AATCGAGGTCTCAAGGATAGGTGTCGTCGTCAACTTCTCCTTTAATGTGTGAAAAGCTAGTTCACACGCTTGAGTCCATAAAAATTTCTTTCCCTTCCTTGTAAGGTGAGTCATCGGCATCACAAGCTTGGAAAACCCTTCCAAAAACCTACGATAATAGCCTGCCAAGCCTAGAAAATTATGCAATTCTATCACATTCTTTGGTGGTTCCCATTTCATCACGGCCTCAATCTTTGCAGGATCAACTGCTATTCCTTGTTCGCACACAACATGGCCAAGGAACTTCACTTCCTTCATCCAAAACTCACACTTGCTCATCTTCACATATAAATTATGTTCTCTCAATGTTTGTAGCACAATAGAGAGATGACGAGCATGTTCCTCCTGAGTTTATGAGTAAATCAATACGTCATCAATAAACACAATGACGAATTGATCGAGATAAGGCTGGAAGACTCTGTGCAGCAAATCCATGAAGGCTGCTGGTGCATTAGTCAGTCCGAACGGCATCACTGTATACTCAAAATGACCATATCAGGTACAAAAAGCAGTCTTACAAATATCCTCATCTCTGATCCGTAATTGATGGTGCCCTGTGTGAAGGTCAATCATAGTGTGATACTTCGAACCCTTCAACTGATCAAATAAGTCATCAATTCTCGGCAACGGATACCTATTTTTCACAGTAACCCGATTCAACCTCCAGTAATCCGTGCACAACCGTCAGGTCTCATCCGTTTTCTTCACAAAGAGGACCGGGACTCGCCTAGGTGAAATGATTAGACAGATAAACCCAATCGCCAACAAGTGATCCAACTGCTTCCTTAGCTCCTTCAACTCCAAAGGTGCCATCCGGTAGGGGCAATGGATATGGGTTCGATTTTCGGATAGAGATCGATCTTGAACTCAATTTCTCTATGTGGTGATAATCCGGGTAATTCCTCAGAAAAAACATCCGAAAACTCTGATATAATTAATACCACATCCGTATGGATTTTGTTCTTGTCATCTCCCATCAAGCTAGCTAAGAAACTCAAATGACTTCCCGCTTTCACCTTTAAGAATCTACTACCCGTAGCAAGAAATGGATGGGAAGAATCTCGGTTATTCACAAAACTGAAAACGACTCCTCCCGACAATTGAAATGTAATCCGCTTGCGGAAACAATCCATTACTGTCCGGAAGGCGGACAACAAGTTCATCCAGAAAATCACATCATACCCCTTTATCTCTAAAGCAATTAAATCCACAATCAATTTGTGCTCCCCAATGCCAAGTACGCAACCCTTGTAGACTTGGCTTGTATCTAACCATTCTCCCATAGGCAAGCTAATGTTCAGAACATGCTCTAGTTTCGCGAAAATCAATCCCAAATCAAGTGCAAAGGTCATGCGTACAAATGAGTGTGTTGCACCGGGGTCAAATAATATTCGGGCCAAAGAATTATAAATAAGGACACTACCTTCCACAACTGCATCAGCAATATCCTCCTCCGGTTGAGTCAAAGCAAATACTTGCCCTTGGTTGGCTTAACCGAGGGCTTGAGCTTGTATCGGTCACTGCGGTGCAGGCCTCGGTGGTGGTGGTTGGGCGGCTGGTACCTGTCTTGCGGTCTGGATAGGACTTGGAGGTGGAAAAAATTGGCAATGCATCCGAAAATGTCCCACACCTCCGCATGCAAAGCAGGATCGTGGGGTAATATCGGCTCTTGTCTGAGTATCTCCCTCTCCTTGGGCCGTCAAAAGTCGTTGTCCACCTGTCTGGTCTAGGAGACGGAATGGTGTCGGTCTCTGTGCCCCACTAGTGCTCGCACCCATCTGGATTAGACCTCATCTCGAGAAGCCCTGTCGTCGATGGCTATCCTCCATATCGCTCTCTACCAGTGTAGCTCTATCCACCAGATCCCCATAGTCACGGATCTTAAGAGCCACAAGCTTTTCTCTAACTGCTCAAAGCGCTTGGCTCTGTTGGCCTCAGTAGAAATAAGCTCCATAGCATAATGGGATAGCTAATCAAACCTCCTCTCGTACTCAGCCATAGTCAGGCTACCCTATTGTAGAGCAAGAAAATCGGTCTTCATTCGATCTTGGACGGATTTTTAAAAGTACTTGTCTTGGAAGGTTTGGTCGAACTCCTCCCAAGTGAGTGCATCGGTGTTCTTCCTTCCCTTCACCGATTCCCACCAATGATCGGCCTCCCCATCAAACAAATATATCACTAAGCCTACCCTAAGGTCCTCGGCAACTCCCATGTCGCCAAACACCTTCTTCACCCTACGGATCCACCTATCCGCATCCAAGGGATTGGAGCTTCCTTGGAAAGTGGGTGGGTGTTGCCTTAGGAACTCTCGAAGAACGACCATTCTCCGATTCTCATCTCCTTTGCCCGGCACTTGGGCTAGTGGATGCGACCCACCATTATGGTTGTGGTAGTTGTTGTTTCCATTCTGGCTTTGCACTAGAGTTGTGAGCTCCCTCAAGCATTGATATATGTCGTTCATGGCATCGGGAGGGGGTGGTGGTGGTGGTGGATTTGCGTGACCGCCACGACCACGCCCACATCCACGTCCTCTACCTACGTTCATCCTGTGCATCAACTCACAATTTAGTTTCATTGATGTACATGATATCCTAAGTATTTCTTTAGTCTAAAGCATATGGTTCATATAAAACTACACCAACTATTTCCTTCACCCTAATCCTACATCTCTAGCGATGATCCATAACCTACAGCTCCCATGCAAGACCTAAAGCCTAAGCTCTGATACCAACTTTGTAACACCCCAAAACACACCCTGGACGGCATTACATTCAAAACACCATTCGTTGCATGAGAGCACTAACATAATCTATCAATAAAATAAGATTTCATAAAGTTATCCATAGAATTTACATCAATATCAACCCATCTTGGCCTTTACATACCAAAAGTTAATTAATGTAGCGCAGCGGAATATAACAAAATATAAACTAGACTTTACATTGTTTCAAAAGAATATCCTAGTCTAGTACAAAAGGATGTGTCACTGTAAGCGTCCACCTTAGGATCCACCTCCCCATCTAGCAGAGTGTCCCAGTGTACGGGCTCCTCGACTCCCAACTCCTCATCTAATACATGACCTGAAAATATGAAATTTGTAGGGGATGAGCACGAAGCTCTGTAGCCAAAATCTTCCCAAACTCAAACAAGGTTTATAAAAACAAATAAAATGGTCGGTCTCATTTCACAATTAGCATATATAATGTTTAAAGTAAAACAAGGACTTTTAACAACGGATCTTCAGTTTAAGTAGAAATAGTAATAGAAATAAACAATAACAACCAATTCCCACAAACATCCATTTCCAAAATATCAACCATTTTCCAGCACATGATATAATATTGTTCTCTTGGGAATGAGCATTTTTATAAGGAACCTCTCACCCTCAAGGTTTGGGTTTTTCAAGCATCCTTACAAGGAACCTCTTGAGAAGGCCACATATTGTCCTCTCTTGGCATGAGCATCTTTACAAGGAACCTCTCACCCTCAAGGTTTGAGTTTCTCAATCATCCTTACAAGGAACCTCTTGAGAATGAATGAGCATCCTTCCAAGGAAACTCTCGCTCATGTTTATCCAAACAACCACACAAGTAATACATTACCCAATATTTTCTTAAATGCCCAACAATTCCACAAATCTCCAATTTATAAGCAAAATCCTCAAATACATCATGTGACAATTTCAATAACTAAGTATGAAAAATACAAGAGATCACAACAACATCATTTTATTGTTCAATATGAATCACTAAGGTTTTGAAATCAAGAATAAGGCAAAATTTAGAAAAAAATTCATCTCTCTTGAAAACTAGGGTTTTTAGCCAAGAAAAAGGGTTTCATGGTTGACCCACCATTAATATTGTTTAAAGCATGGTAATAGGCATAAGGATATCAAGAATCAATGAGTCTATAGCATATATATAAGGTTTAGAGTGTAAAGAGTACATATATATAAGCCCTAGCCTCAATGTAAGAGAAAGAGAAGAAATCCCCTACTTTGTGTTCTTGAAATCTAAGGCTTGAATGTTGAATTACCCTTAACTCTTGTGTTTTTTCCCTTTGATCTTGAGTTTCTCTCTTCCTTTCTTTCTCTCAAAGTGTTTCTAGGGTTATAAATGCTGAAATGAGGTCAATGGAGGCGTGTTTTATGTATTTATAGTGCGAGAAATAGTCTCCTGTGCGTGATTCAAGAAAGCAGAATCCGTAGGTAACATTCGAACGGAACTGTCGTTCAAACGTCCATATTACAATTCACTGTCTTCCGTTTGATCTTGAGTTTCGCTTTCGAATGGTTGTTGCTCCCAGTACTTTTACATCTTCATTAGAGCTCTGCAGAACTCAAAGTACTGGGACTCACTTCCGTTCGAACGTCCATCCCAGTTTCTGCTGAAACTTCCAGTGAAGTTTTGGCCTTCCTAGAAGTCGATTTTGAAAACTTTCATGATACTATTTTGTAGCCCGGGAAGTATACTATATACTGTCCAAATTTCATATCATAATGAAGTCAAAATAAAAAGTTATGATCAAAACAATAGGGCAGTATCCAAAATTTCTTTTTACTCAAATTCACTCTAAAGTGTGTTTTGACTCTGTACTACCCCCAACTTATACAACATACCCTATTACCTCAAATCACATTTTTATTTCTACTCTTACTAGTTCATCCATACATCTTTACATATATTAGCATTTTTACAACAGTTATTTACTGTATATCTATATACATATATAAAAGAAAATGTGGGGTGCTACAGAATGACTTCTATTGATTAGCCAACCTTGCTTCCTTGCATATTTCTTAACTCACAATTCACCAAACTTCAAATCACAAGATTTTCTAATTTTTATTTTTTGACAAATCACCCTTAAAAAACATTCGACCTCGCCTTCCCTAAGGACATGACCTTGGAATACTTGTTCCAAGTAAAACACGACATCGCAAGACTCTCTCTATGCTAAGGGAGCACTTTTGCACATACACACATTTTTGTTCATCCACACATGATTTTCCTCACTTCTTGCATTGAACTTAGGGGAGAGTCGCACTCTCCAACCACTATAAGCCATATATACACTTAATTCAGGGTTGATTTTGAGGTCTGGGAAAACAATCAAATATTGTTGGCGCCGATGTCAGGGAAGGATAAGTGTCAAGTTTTGAAGGTGATGTGGGACAACATAGGTAAGTGTCGTGATTTTCATCACGGGCCAAGGTATGTCCTCTCAATTGTAAATAGTTTATTATAGTTTGTGCTTTATGTCATGTTTCCTAATTTTTCTGAAAATGTGTAAAATGGCCCAAATTTTAAAAAAAGTGTGCGAGATTTGTGATGAGTAAGAGCACATCACTAGTGAGTGCCCATTAAATTATATAGTTGAAGACTTTGCATGTAAAGGATCAATTTCAATATTGACTCCTGAAATTTTATACTCCGACCATTATGTTGCAATAAGTTATCCGAGTTATGGTTGAGAGAACGAACCTTATAATTTTTCATCCGATCTTACACCACCAAGTTAATTTTTCCACTATCCAACATATGAAGACTCAACCGAACAAGAATTGAAAAATACTCTTTACAAGTTTATATAATATCAAATTGAAGTCAATCCCTAGGTAGCCCAACAATTTTCGGAAATTAGAGATGACCTTATTGGATTGACTAATATCATAATTACTAGGTGAGACGAACAACATCTTGAGTATTGTCAATGTATTGAGGATGATCATTTTTATGGAATGCAAATTGATGTTGAATCTCCCACCACTCTTGATTATGAAAAATTAAATGAAGTTATTATCTCACATGGGGCTAATAAGGCCAAGGTCAATTTACCATCAAAGAGTGTTGTTGAGGTTCACAATTTTTAACTTGGGGAGGGCATTGAAATGGAGTTAAGTGTAGAAATTTATAAAGAGAAATTGTATACTCCATTTTTTTTGGGGGATTCCTTGGACACATACTTGGTTTAGTTGATAACCTTAAAGTTTAAGTCCATCATAGAGGAGGATTGTTTGACTTTAGCTAGGGAGGTAGAGTCATTGTCTGTTCAGTCAGTCGGGCCATGGAATTTTGAGGAGCTCTTTCCTAGTTGTGCAAAGACACTCCCTTCTTCTGAAAAAACACCAAAACCTATGTTAAAACCCCTCCCTTCTACTTTAAAGTATGCAATCGTTGGAGACGGTGAATCATACCCGGTGGTCATCTCATCTATAATTACATTGGACCGATATTTCAAGCTATTAAAGGTCCTTAAGTGTCATCATAGTGCTACATGGTGGACCATCACTAATTTGCAGTGCATAAGCCTTGTCGTATGTAATCATGTTATTTATTTGTAGGAGGATTCAAAACTCTTTAGCCAAATATAACGATAGTTTTTTTTTTATAATTATACAACGATAGTTAAACCCTCACCTAAAAGAAGTTGTATAGGGCTGAGGTATTGAACTTGTTGTATATGGGAATCACATTTTCCACCTTAGATTGTAACCCTACTAAAGTCGTACCCAAGAAATCATGAGGTACAATAGCTATGAATTAAGAAAACGAGTTTCTGCCTACCCTAGTTGTCAGAGGATGGCGCATGTATATTGACTGCCATAAACTCAGTCTTGTGGCTAAGAAAGACTACTTTCCACTTGCTTTCTTGGATCAAGTCTTAGAAAGGATTGTTCTTCATACATTCTATTGATTCTTAGATGGGCACTTGAGGTATAATCAATAGGGGAAACAACTATACACTAATATCTACTTGAATAGTTATGCCTCAATAAGGTCCGGATAGACCGGATCCACGAACTTGTATTCCAATAGTTATGCCTCAATAAGGTCCGGATAGAATGGTTTAAGCCTTTGGCCATTGAACTTCAATGTTTTATCATCTTTGGGGTTTTCTATGTGCACAGCTCTGTTTGGGTAGGCCACCTTGGAAATGTAGGGGCCATCCCATCGTGATCGGAGTTTTCCTTGAAAAATTGATAGGCAAGACTTATACAAGAGCACTTTTTGGTCGGGTTCAAATGTCTTTCTGAAAATGGATTTTTCATGGAATATTTTTTGTCATTACTTTGTGAATTCTAGAGCTCTCATATGCATCTTTATAAATTTCCTCCAATTCATTTAACTCTAACTTCCTATGTTCCCCAACTATTCTCAAATTGAAATTTAAAGTTTTTATGGCCCAATATGTCTTGTGTTCCATTTCTATTGGCAAGTGGCAAGCCTTGTCATAGACTAGCCGACAGAGAGAAATATCAAGGATGGTCTTATAGGCAGTGCAGTAAGCCCACAAGGTATCTGTCAATCTGAGTGACCAATCCTTTTGATTTGGGTTAACCTTTTTCTTTGGTATACTCTTTATCTCCCCATTGGCCAACTCGGCTTGGCCATTAGTCTGTGGGTGATAAGCGATGGACACCTTGTGTGTTACACCATATTTATGTATCAAAGAAACAAATAGTTTATTGCAAAAATGTGAACCACCATCACTTATCATTGCACGAGATATCCCAAACCCAGAAAAACATTTGACCATGACTCGTTGGTCATTGGTCTTGGTCAAGATTGTCTCTACCCACTTGGACACATAGTCCATTGCCAATAGGATATAAAGTTAGCCAAAAGACATAAGAAATGCACCCATGAAATCAATGCCCCAACAATCAAAGATTTCAATGACTACCACAGGGTATAAGGGCATTATGTTTATATGGGTCACACTTCCCAACCTTTGAAACCTAAAACATTGTTTGCAAATTGATACATAATCTTTAATCATTGTAGGCCAATAAAAATCGCTTTGTAAAATCGTAGCTAAATTTTTCTTGGAAGAGAAGTGCCCTCCACACTCTTCAGAATGGCAGAAGGAGAGGATATGTTGTTGTTCATTTTTTGGTACACACCTGCTTATGACTTGATGAGAGAAATATTTTAACAGGTATGGGTTGTCAAAGTAGAAGTACTTCACATCTGCCATGAATCTTCTGTGATCTTTCGGGCTCCAATGTAAGGCTATTTGTCATGTGACAAAAAAAATTGCAAATGTTATCATACCATAGACAAACTGAATGGATATAAAATAAATGCTCATAAGGGAAAAAATTAGGGATAGGGATGTGCTCTTTGGCATCTTGGACAACAAGTAGTGAAAAATGGTCCGCCACCACATTCTTGACTCCTTTTTTGTCCTTGATGATTAGGTTGAATTCTTAAAGGAGGAGGATCCACCTAATAAGTCTCAGTTTAGCGTCCTACTTAGACAGCATATACTTTAAAGCAGAGTGATCAATGTAGACTACAATAGGTGAACCAATGATGTATGACCTAAATTTATCCAATACAATCACTACAACTACCAACTCTCTTTCAGTGGTAGTGTAATTCATTCGTGCTTTATTTATAGTTTTGCTAGCATAGTATATTACATATGGCCTTTTTGTCTTCCCTTTGACCTAGCACTACGTCGACCGCATAATCACTCATGTCGCACATGAGCTCAAATGATAGTTCCTACTTGGGTGGTCGCATGATTAGAGGTGAAGTAAGCATACTTTTAAGTTTTTTGAAAGATGCCTCACAATCATTCGACCACACAAAGGGGACATCCTTTGCTAGCAAATTTGTCAAAGGTCTTGCCAATGCACTATCATCTTTAATGAAACAACGATAAAAACCTGCATGGCCAAGGAATAACTTGATGTCTTTGACGACCCTTGAAGTGGGTAGGTTGGAAATTGATTCCACTTTAGATTTGTCCACTTTGATTCCCTTTGTGAATGCAATGTGTTCAAACACAATCCCTTGTGTTACCATAAAATGACACTTTTCCCTATTATGCACCAATTTTTTTTCTTCACATCTATCTAGAACACCATCCAAATTTTCCAAACAACCTCCAAATGAGTCCCCAAATACTGAAAAGTAATCCATAATAACCTCCATAATCATTTCCACCATGTCGCTAAATATCCCCATCAAACATCTTTGAAAAGTTTCCGTGACATTGCATAAACCAAATGGCATTCAACAATAGTCATAAGTATCAAAGGGGCATGTGAATGTGATTTTCTCTTGATCCTCCAAGGCAATCTCTATCTGATTGTAGCCAGAGTAGCCATCTAAGAAGCAATAGAAAAGATGCCCGACTACCTTCTCCAACACTTGATTGAGGAATGGCAAGGGAAAGTGATCCTTTCGAATGCATGAGTTGAGCTTCTGATAATCGATGAAAACTCTCCAATCGGAGACCACCCTTGTCGGAATCAACTCATTTTCCTCATTTGCTACTACAACGACTCCCAACTTCTTTGATACCACTTGTGTTGGACTAACCCGTTTACTGTTGACAATTGCAAAAATAATGTCCACGTCAAGTAGCTTGAGCACTTCATCTCTCACCACATCTTTCATGATGGGATTTAGCCTTCATTGTGGTTGTCGGGATGACATGGAGTCTTATTCTAGAGAAATTTTGTTAGTGAAAATGAGAGGGCTAATTCCCTTGTTGTTGACTATAATCCAACCGATGGCTCCTTATGCTTCCTCAAGACTCAAAACAACTCATCTTATTGCTTTGGCTCTAACAAAGAGCTTATCACCGTTGATGGAAAAAATTTCTTTTCTCGTGGTGGAAAATTTTCAAATGTTGGGGTCCAATTCCCCAATCCTTGCACACTCTCTAGTTCAGCATTTTCCATAAGCTTTTCCTCCTCCAACTTGGCATTGCAAAGTAAATCCGTGTGATGCTCCAACAAACTGTCAATTTGATTGACCTCGTGAACTTCCTCGCCATCTCCCAGTTGCTTGCAATGGTTGAACACATTGAGATCCATTGTCATATTTCCTTATTTAAGCTACATTTGACCATTATTGCAATTTATCATGGCATTAGAAGTAGAAAGGAAAGGCCTACCTAACATGACAAGAATCTTTGAATTAGGATTAGCAACGGGGTGCGTGCCAAGTACAATAAAATCAACAGGAAAATAAAATATGCCCACTTGGACCAAAACACCCTCAGCTACTCCCCTTGGTGTTCTCAGGCTTTGATCTGCTAGTTGAAGAGTAATTGGGGTTGGCTTCAACTCCTCAAGTTGCAATTGTTGATACACCAAAAATGGTAGGAGGTTGACACTTGCTACCATCACAATAATTCCCAATGGGTATGGCAATGGTAGGGCAACCAGGATCCTTGAATTTGAATGGGGTGTTTGTCCTCAAGATGCAACTTACTTGCTCGGTGAGGAATGCCTTTTTGTGCACATTCAAATTCTTCTTCATGGTACACAAATCTTTCAATATTTTTGCACAAGAGGGTATTTGATTGATATCATAATGGAGATGAATGTTTATCTTCACCTGCCTAAACATTTTAATATTATCAGAATAGTTAGCAATTTTAGTTGGTAACATTAAACGTTGGGGAAAAAAGGTCAGGATAGGATAATCATGCACAAAGCTACCATTAGTCTCTTTTAATTTTTCAAAGTGGCTTTGGGTGAGACTTTAGGTAAAATGGTTTTATTTATTTTCTTGCCATTCCTAATGGTGGTGATAGCCTTGAGTTTCTCACAACTCTCTTTGGTAGCATCAGACGATTAAATCACATGTTGACCCCTTGGGTTTTCTTGTGGTTGAGTGGAAAATTGCCCTTTCTGTTGTTGGGACAACCCTATTATATTGGTCAACTTAGTGATTTGAGTCTGAATGTCATTAAAAAAGGTGGCGGTTTGATTATTGATTGTGGTTTAACTCTAAATGAATTGATGCACAACATCCTCCAAATTTCTCTTTTGAGGAGGTTGGTAGGTGGGCGGGTCAGGTGGTCCTTGTTGACCAAACCCTTGTTGAGGTGGGTTTTGTGAAAACCCTTGTGGATTGGACCGTGGGTATTGAGAGCTAGATGAAGGACCATGACCATAATATGATTGGTTTTGTTTAGGCAGAATGGGAGGTGACAATAAGGTAGACCCATGAGGAATAGGGTTGTCATTCTTCCAACTAAAGTTTGGGTGGTTGTTCCATCCCAGATTATATGTGTTAGAGTGTGAAGAAAATGGTTGCCTACTTTGGTTAAAGGCATTCACTTGCTCATGGTATACCTCTTTGAGTGCTGGAATGTTTGTGTACTCCAAAATAGATTGCTCAACACTCTCACATGTTGAGCAAGGTTCCTCGGCCTCTGTGACATTTGACACCTCATGCCTCTTGTTCACCTCTAGATTTTCCACCTTGCTGGTAAATTTTTTTATTCTAGCAAGCAAGTCTTCTTAGTCACGCAAGTTATACATCCTGCCTCCACTTGGTTGACTACCCGGAGAGGACCTTGGCACATCGGTGGAATCCATGATATCCCAAGAATGGGCATTTTTTGCCAATTTATTAAAGTACTCGAGGGCCTCATCGAGATCCTTACTTAGAAACTCTTTGTTGCACATCAGGTCGATAAATTGTCGATGGCCCGATGTAATTCCTACATAGAAGAACCTCAGTAATTGTCATGGTTCAAATCCTTGATGCGGAATGGAGTGTAACAAGTCCTTGTATCTATTCCAACTCTAATAGAATTGCTCATTTGATTTTTTTGAAAAATTTTAAATTTGTTTTTTAAGTGCAGTCATCTTGGGCATAGGAAATCATTTATTTAGAAATTCGGATAACATTTGTGCCCAAGACCTTATCGAGTGGGGTTTCAACGAGTTCAACCAAGTTTTTACTTTGTCCTTGATGGAGAAGGGAAATAATTTCATGTGTGCCATGTCTTCCATGGCATCATTTGTAATGAATGTTCCAACTAATTCCTCAAATTCCTTAATGTGTAGCTAAGAATTTTCTTGTTCCTCTCCATGGAATTGAGGAAGTAATTGCAACATACCCAGTTTAACTAGGAAGTTAGACGCTTGCACGGGTAGAAGTATGCGTGAGGAGGTGGTACTTCGAATAGGTTGGAGATAATCTCTTATTGATCTCGCCAGAGGATCAATAGGGAGATTATTTCCTTCATTTCTTAGAGGGGAAAATTTCATTTGAGAGTTTGGCACTACAGGGTTTTGCACTCCCCCGCCCCTTGGATTATAGGTACCATCATCCCTAAAATTGTCTCTGGCACGCTCAGGTGGGTCTTACTCTATATTCATATTTGGTCCTAGGCATATCTCACTAGTCTATTTTGATTAACACGTCCCCATATGCAAAAACACTACTTACAGTTGAAAAAAGAGCATACAGAACTATGTACAAAGGAGCAACATACCTCGGCCCATTGATTAGCACAAAACATTGCATACTTCTATGTGCTAACCATCCGATGATTAACTATTTTATGGTATTATTGATGGGAGTTACATATGTCAAGTTATTGATAATAATATTTTTTATTTACTGTTAAAAGGGGTCAAATAAGACTCCTTATGGCACTTCAACAAGGATTGAGACAAAAGGGGATGAAAGAATGAGAAGTGGAAAGCTCAGGGGTTGTTGAAACAGTAGAAACAATAGAAACCATACCGGTACTGAGTACCGGTATGGTACTGTACGCAAAGGTTATACCAGACGCTCCGGGTGGTGACAGTGTAAAATGATGAGGCATTGAGAGCAAATGTGCAGGGCAGGATGTTCGAGGTTACCCTGGATGTCATTGCCACCCTCCAAGGGGACTATCAGAGACCATCACCCTTCCCGTCGGTCTATCCTCACAATGTGGATAAACCGAAGACCAAGGCTGAGTTTGTTGCTATGATGTATAAAGACCCAGTAAAATTCATGGGAACTGTGCACGGTGGGGGATGAAAGCACTTGTATGGGCTCCTGAACAAACTTCTCCATTATAATATTCTTCCGAGAGCTGCAGGAAAGAAACCAAATATGGAAAAGTTAGCCCTTCTAGATACTATTGTGTCAGACAAAACAATTGATTTTGCGCTGATTATCTGGGAAGTGATGAAGGATTTAGCTGCAACGGTGAAGCCAATGACCAAGTTGTCATACGGGAGTCTGGTAACCAAGATATGCAAGCACTTTAAGTGAAGGCTTAAGCATTTGACAAGATCACCCCCTGAGACAAGAGCTATTGGCAAGGCCAGTAGTAAAAAGAGGAAAGCAATGAGTCGAGCAGAGCGAGCTCAGTTAGAAGCTGACTTTGATGACCTACTACCAACTGCTTCCACTAGGCCATTCACATCTGTTCTAACACGTTTGACGGACCAGCGTCTTGATGCATTGGAGGGATCAATGCAGGGGATGATGGCCATGATCAAATAGCTATTCATGCATACCTTCCCTGGAAGGTCTATCCCCAGTGGACTGCCTACTTTAGTTGGTGCCACTTCTACTTCTAGAGTCATGGATGACGACGACGACGATGATGATGATGATGATGATGAGGATGAGGATGATGGTGATGATGAATAGGGTTGTGTAATTGGATTGTGTTTTGTGTTTTCTTTTGTTTCTTTTTGGATTGGGTAGGATGTTGTTGGAAAAGGGTTGTATGCTATTTTGTTTTGTTTTTGATGCCCTACTCTATGTACTCCAACTTCATGACTCATTAATGGAAAACCATGGTTTGATAAATCTTGTTCATGTTTATGTTGTAAATTTCATTATGATTTTTACTTTTAAAATTGTTTAGATGAATGGATGGTTAATAGATTGAGTCTGCATCATTATGTTTCGTCTCATACTACAAATAACTTGTTGTTAAGGGACTAGCAACACTTAAGATGGGGGTGTGATTAGCAAAAAACATTGCATACTTCTATGTGCTAAGCATCTGATGATTAGTTGTTTTATAGTATTATTGATAGGAGTTACATATGTCGAGTTATTGATAATGATAATTTGTATTTGTGGTTAAAAGGGGTTAAATAAGACTCTTTATGGCACTTCAACAAGGATTGAGACAAAAGGGGATGAAAGAATGAGAAGTGGAAAGCCCAGGGGTTGCTGAAATAGTAAAAACAACCAAAACTGTACCGGTACATAGTACCGATACTCAAAGGCTACTGGAGTTAGAGGTACTGGTAATCTGTACCTGTACTGTCTGCCGAATTTTCCCCAAATCTTTACTTCTTAAGCTTTGTTGCTTTGCGGGCCCCAGCATCAGCTCTCCCCTGCTCTCCTGACAGGCCCAAAACACTATTCATTTCTTTTACACCATTGATTAGAAGTTTGGAGCTTTGGTGGTAAATGAATGGGAGAGAGAAGAAAAAGAACTGGGTGTGCAGACAAGCTCTGCACACCCTTGTCCAACCCATGCCACCTGCAGCCTATGGATGGGCATGAAATCCCATGCTACCCCAGACCTGTGAGTGCACGTTTTTTAAGAGGAGACTCTCCAAAGTTCAGAAAAGAAGGAGATAGATATAGAGAAAAAAAAAGGGAGAGCTGGGTAGAAGGCGATGAATAGTATTTTAGGGTGAAAATTTGAGTTTTTATGTTTTCTTCGATGCATTGTCTTGGATCCCGCTGTATGAACTTGTAACACACCATTTAATGCATTTAATGTTGTTCTATTTCATGTCATTGTTAGTGTAACACTCTCTTTTAGTTTCTACCATTAATGCATCAAAGTTTCTCATCGTCTTAGCTTAAAATGGGTATTAAATTCTCTCACTTTTAGCTTATGATTTCTTGCACTTAGTAGCTTTAAAACTTCATATCTTTGCAATGTTCCATCATTTTGTTGTCATTTTCATTTCAAATATGAGTAGCTAAATCTTAAACTTGGAAAAACCAAGGGAAACCTCCACTTGGGAATATTATTTCAAGTCATTGTCTCCCTTCCCTTATGAGTCCAATGGTTCGGTTTGATAGGGTAGAGAGTGGATAAATTGGTGAGCCTTTGATATCCCGTAAGCTTAGCCACGGTTTATGCTTAGATACTTACCAACCTTGTCCCTAGCTTCACCCGAATCAATCGTTCATTCATGCTCTATAGGAGGAGGGATTGGAGTGAAACGATATTCCCATTGGAGTGACTCCTTGGGTTTGCCAACATTTGTTTCTCATTTCATTTTCTCAGTATACACTCCACCAAACAAATTTCAACCACAAAGATTTTTACACCTTCTTTGATTCACAATCACCTTCACCTTGGTTTACTTTCTTCCCCGGGGAAATGACCTTGGAATACTTTTCCAAGTAAAACACCGACACACAAAAGTCTCCTTGCGATTGAGGAGCATTTTTTTGCATTCATACATCATATTTATATCATCCCACTTTTCTTTCCTCTTGCCCTTTCTTTTGACACTATCTCAAGGAAGTGTGATGCTCCTTTCCTATTCAAACACACATCACACATCTATTGGGGATAACATTTAGGGGTTAAGGGAAAACAAGGTTTTCTTACAATCACCCGTGATGAGAATCACGGGACTTACCTCCTTTGTCCCAAAATCACCTTCAAATTAGACGCTTAGCCTTCCACGACAATGGCGCCAAAAATGGTTGATCATTTTCCCTAATCTCCCAATACTTGAACCCAAATTATGTGTATATGGCTTATAGAAATTAGTGAATGTTATTCTCCCTCGGGTTCAATGCAATAAATGGGGAAAATTGTGTGGATGAAAAAAAAGTTTGTGTGTGCAAAAGTTCTCCCAAAGCATAAACAGAGTTGCAATGTCGTGTTTTACTTGGAATGGGTATTCTAAGGTCATTTCCTCAAGGAAGGAAAGGTCAAATACTTTTGAAGAGTGATTTGTAAATAAATTAAAAATTAAAAATCTTGTGATATGTGTTTTGGTGAGTTGTGTTTTGTAAATTATGCAAGCAAGCAAGGTTGGCTAATCCATATAGGCCATTCCAATGGGAATGCCAAATCAACTAATTTCATTCAACCTATGGTGTCTCAGTGTTTGATTGATTGGTACAATGTGAGGGACTAATGTGGTTATGTTGGACAAAAGCATATCCGGTGACAAGTCTACGGTGTATCAAGAGAGCACAACCACGTCTGCACTTAACCTAGTCAAATCAAATATTTTACACTATGAGGAAATGAAAGAGAGTCTATTGCACATACCAAAGTGGAAATTCCCCTTGGATTAGCCAACTAAACGTTTAGCTACTCATCGTAAAGGCAAGACCTAACCTAATGTAAAGAAATATGGTAGTGAATTCAACCATGAAAGTTGTATTGATGCAATAATAGGTTTAAACTACAAGAGCAAAGCCATTCATACCTAAAATACAAAACTTGAAGAGAAAATACCCAAATGTAGAAATGAAAATTCTTAGCTAAACTTGATTACAACTTGAATAAAAGAGATTAAAGTGTAAGAAGGAAGGATTACAAGTAAAATAGAGCTTACTACGATGAAAATGGTGAAGGAAAATGCAAAAACCTAACTTCTCTCTCTAAAACATATTAAATCTGAGTAATGTTGTAAGAACTCTCCAATTTCATCCATCCTCTCTCCTTTACCATGTGTGAATGAATTTGGAATGATTGGACAAAGGTTGTCCACTTAAACAAGCAATTTCAGTCCAAACATGGTCCTTCCATGCCTTTCCAACCACCCCTATTCTCTCTCTTTCTTGTCCCCTCCTCCTTCTTCAAATATTACTTTAGGGGTTAGAAGAGCCTTATGTGGTGTCAAGCATGTCAGGGTATGGTTTAAAGGACAAGAGGTGGGCCCCGGGAGTAGGTGGAGTCGTGTGAAGAGGTGTCTAATAGATTTGGGCCTGTTCTACAAGTAAAACGTAGAAAACCTACTGGAAGGTTTTTGCATGGCAGAGGTAGAAGATTTCAAATAGCTTTTTCTACCAGTATGTCTTGAAATAAAGAGGGAAAAATGATCAAAAATATGGCAAGGATATAAAATATTGCTACAAAGGAAAATATGAGTAATATCTAGAGGCATGGATATGCGAAATGTTCTTGGGGTAATTATTTGCATTCTTATTCCTTCGTTTCTTTACCCTTCACCCAAGGCCCAATTACAACATAGAAAAAGACCTATTTGATCTCAAGAGTTGATAGGAATATATGACTTGTATGAGCAAGAAAGATGATAATAATTGTTTGATATTTTTAAGTTGATTTCTGATAATGAAACTATCCTAAGTTCCTTTCTATTGAGACAGTGTTCATTGTCATAGTCATATGTGAGTTCTCTGGTGTCTTTTTTACCATAATTCTACTCACATATGGAAAAAATTGAGGAAATTAATTCATATAATCAGAGTGAACTTACTGTTGAGAGAACAACACAAAATTTATTTGAAGCTAGCAGTGAATAGTACAGAGGTAGTGTATTTTTTACTAATTCTCTACTCTTGTTAGGTCATTTTCACACTACACGAGTTTCAATAGGGATGAAATTTATAAATATTGTTGCATAATATGTGTTTCTATAATTTGACTGTGCATGCACTTATTCATATTTTATTTATATTAGGCATTTGATTATTGGTTAGGTTATATGATGAGTTCAAAGCTGTAGGCAAATTAATGGAAATTTGTAGATATTTTCACTGGAAACCTTCACGAGAATATAGCTCATCTACTAGAGGAAACCTGTGGGTTTAAAGGCTTATTGCATATGCTAAATTTAGTCGTGAGTCCTAAGAATGTGAATTAGTTTTGTAAGATTATGTTGATTAGTTTTCTTTATAAATTAATCCTACTAGGGACTAGTAAGATGTAGGTTGGGGGGTGTTATTCATCATATAATTTACCAGTTCTTTACTTGATAGTTATGAAAAATTGCATTTATTTTGAGTAATTTATTGTTTTTCCTATTGATTTTATGGTGATGGTATTTTTGTGTAAGATTGATTTATCAGGTAAATTGGGAAATTGAGTGGATTTCTGATACTCTATAAATTGATTGGAAGAATATAAGATTGCATGGAAATCAAAGGGGTCAAACTGTTATCCCAAAAAGTAACAATTGACTGAAGTAGACATTAGTTGCATACATAGATGCATCTAGACGCAATCACTCCTTTTGAACGGGAGTATTTCAAGATCAATTCTAGAGATTTCAAGATGTTCGGGCGAGGTTGTGTGTTCAGACGCTCATTTGACGATATGGTGTGCCTTCGTTGGGATGCGTGTGATCATCTAGACTCAGCTATGTTGACCAAGTCAAAGATCAAAATTCAAGGCTTACATCTAGACACACATGATTATTGAGGTGTCGTTCAGAGTCTAACCTAGAGGGATCTCTTTAATGTATTTTATTTGCTTTTTTTTTTTATTATTGGAAAGAGATAGATAGACATAGGTAGAGTCAAAGAGAGAGAGGGGACCAAATCTTCAACCCTTATAATTATTTTTCTTTATTTCTTCTCTGAAGATCTTAGTCATGGCTTATGAGTAATCTTCCTGTACTTCCTAGCTAGGGTATGGTTGTATGCTTATGTATTGAATATTTTGTAAAATGTAATTATTATTTAATTTTTCTTCCATGTTGATATATTTTTCAATATAAAAATTGAATGAATGAATTTTAGCAAAGGATTATACTTTATACACTTATGAAATTATTCATTAGGTTGATTCCTAATCTTGTGTAATTTTATAATCCCCTTTAAGTCAATAAAATTGGTTCTTTATTGAATACTTTCAATTTAATCAACTTTTATTCTTCAAAGTAAAATCCTCTGGTTGATTACATAGACGTTGGATGTTAATTGCGATAATGAATGATATCATAAATATAATATTCATACATACGATTATTCTCTAATCTCGATGCTATGAATCATTCTTATATTTATTGATTGCTTTTCAATTAGATACTAATTCCAAATAACCAATACTCTTGATTCAAGTTCTTTCTTTTTAGCTTCCTAATTATAAATTCAAGTTACCTATGGATCGACCTCAGTCTTATCGAGTATTACTACTTCTTGCAGCAGTCTCTCCTTTCATTGTACTGATTGGGATCATGTATTCGTCTCTCCTTTCATTGTTGAAGAGGATTGCCAAGCATTGGTTTGTTTAGCTGATGAACTCCCGACCATTGATTGACCTGATTTAAATCATACATCAAAGTATAAGTAGTCAAATTGTAGTATTTATTGGTATAAGTCTCAGGTCAAACTCACAGGGAGCTAACTTTTGGTACTCAAAACAAAAAAATGTAATATTGTTGTGTGTGTTGTGTCCAAAGAAAAAGCTTGTAGTTTGAGCTTAGAATTATCAAATAAACACTAAATTAAACTTTAAATTACAATGGCAAAAAGTACTCTTCAGTTCGGGGATCCAACATACATTATATTGTTTGTTTATGAAAATGTCACCTTATAACAATTAACTCCCATTTTAATGGAAAGTCAACCGGTAGGTTTCATGTATAACTGAACTATATCAGAGCAACTGGTTAGGTTAGTCTTCAAGTCTATGTACAATGCAACAATCAGATAACCCTAGTAAACCTGAAGGTGAACCATTCAAAATGTTTACTCTAGCTATTCAATAAACACAATTCAAATGAATCACCATATATAAAAAAATAATCCATAAAAACTTCCAAAAATCGCTCCACCATATCACTAAAAATGCTCAACATACAACGTTGAAAAGTGGTCAGAGCATTACACAATGAAAATGACATTATTTTAAAAACATAAGTGCCAAAAGGACATGTAAAAGTAATTTTCTCTTGGTTATCAATTATTATTTCAATCTGGTTATAGCCAAAATATCCATCCAAAAAATAATCATATGCATGTCTGACTATTCTTTTCAAAAACTTGGTCTAGGAATGGTAGGGGAAAATAATCTTTTCTGGTAACAGAGTTCAAATTTCGATAGTGAATACACATACGCCAACCAATAACCATACGTATAGGTACTAATTCATTTTCTTAGTTTCTCAATACCGTGACACCAGACTTTTTAGGTACTTCCTCTGTAGAGCTGACCCATTTACTATCAGATATATGATATATAATATCAGCTTCTAATAGTTTAAACACTTCAGTCCAGAATATCTCTTTCAAATGTAGATTTAATCTTATTTATGGCTATCGGGATGGTTTAAAGCCTTCTTCCAATTATATACAATTAGTACAGAGAAGATGATTTATTCCCTTTATATTTGATACCGTCCAACCGATTGCACTTTGATGATTTTTTTATAATTCATATTAATTTTTTTCTTAGACTTCTGAAATTTTTTAAGATATTATCACTAGATGAGTTTCCTCCTCCCCTAAGAAGACATATTTCAAATCAACTGAAAGAGGTTTGAATTCAGGTTTAGACACAACAACGCTAGAGTCAACAAACTTAGTTTTAGAAAGCAATAACTCTTCAAATTTTGGAATCCATGTTTTGATAGTAGACATCTCTACAGACTCAACATTATTTACAAAGTCTAAAGCATGTGACTCTTTCTCTGTTCAAGCATTTCAAATAAATTTTAAGTTAATGACTCAATGCAATTTACTTTATGCAATTCTTCATCTTCTTTGGGTTGGTTAGCAATATTAAACACATTCAATTCCAATGTCATATTTTCAAATGAAAGTTTCATGATTTCATTCCTATAATTGATCAATGCATTTGATGTAGATAGGAATATTCACCCTAAAATGAAAGGATTTTGTGTACAAACGTGCAAGACTAGCTTTGTATCCAAGACAATAAAATTCACCGAAAAGTAAAAATTATCTTCTTAAACAAGTACATCCTCTATAACTACCATTGGGATTTTTGACTTGATCTGAAATGTATAAACCCAAGTGCAGGTGGTCAAGTTGTAGTTATAATCCGATTAAGTCTAGAGTCGAATCCACAGGGAACTAATGTTGGTGTTTTGAAGTTATAAGTGATAGAGACCAAAGTGATTGGAACCCTTCAGATTTGAAGTTATGCTAATGATAGAATTTTCTAGACAAAATATAAGATTCTCTTAAATGAAAAAGTCTATCTTTAGCTTGAGGATCTAGACATGTATTTATTCATTTGGTTGTTTTACTTGTGCCTTGTAAACAAGTCAATTAACCCCTAGGTTAATTGAAGTATAAAGATTGATTGTGTGAATCAAGATCATGGCTCTAATGTCTTTGTAGAAATTTGCAAGAATTGTTTATGTCGAGGCTTAACCCGTCATAAACAAGCAAGCAATCCTACAAATCAACCACCAACTATTAAGTTATACCATTCTTAGTTAAAGCATAACGACAATTAAGATTGAAAAGTTTTCATGAAGACCTACCTTGAGTACTTTCAAGGAATCAATGAATTCTCCTATGTCAAGAATTAACTAGTCTATAGGGGATTCATGGTAGTCCAAAACACTTTTATCTTTGCTCGTTGCCTTCAATTATTTAATATACAATGGAAAGATAAATCATCAAGCATAAATGAAATGTACAAATATAACTTCCGAACAATAATTTACATGTACATCACTTCTTAATAAAGAGTGAACCAGAAACTACTCACTCTTAATGACTTCGAGAAAGCTAGAAAAGTGAGTTAATTTCATCCCTCCAAGCAGAGGAACTTATAATTACAAGTTAACATTTACCAAAACAATGTGCTTATCTCCAACAAAGAATGAGTGAAACACTACCCACACTTCAAAGCTACAAGAGAGTTAGAAAGGTGAAAGAGGATCAATCTTCTAAGTGAAGAAAAAAGCTTTACAATGGAAGCTAATGAAACTAATGATGAAAATAGAGGAAGACTAGTTACTTTTGGAGGGTTTTTCTGCTTCCAAAAGAGATATGTCTAAGCAAGTTCCAAGGGATGGTATTTATAGGCAAAGGAGGGAGGCAAAAGACATACCTAGGTGCTTAAAGTCCAAGCCTATGCCAGAAAATCCAAGAACGTCAATGTATTTCTTCTTTTAAGTGCGTTCAAACGGTATTAGTGTTTGAATGTGGTCATAAATGCAGCCTTGACATCAAAAGTAAGCAATTTCGTGTCATCTCCCTAGTATTACCCTGGAGATCTTCAACGATTTCCATGTGACATTTGAAGGTGAAAGTGGTATTCGAACATGGAAGCAAAGTTCACTTTGCCATGCAACTTGTTTCTCCATTCTTGAGTTCTCTTTTAAAACTCATGTGTGCTGCTTAGAAGAGTGACATTATTTCCTTTATGCCCTTGTACTTCATTTATCCTGAAACATTATCATTTAAACAAAATAAAAACATAGTTAATCTCATAAAGGCATAATAAGATGTGACTTTTGACTATGCATCACACCCCTTAACCTGTATATTACTAGTTCGTAGTAATATAAACCATCAAAATGAAATTATATTAACAATGCCATTTTCGTAGGTCACACGGTTGCATTTAGCATATGCAACAAGCTGTTAAACCCCTAGATTTCCTCTAGTGGACAAGTGTTGTCTTGTGAGGGTTTTGAGTAAAGCTACCCATAAACTTTAGTTGAAAAAAATATGTATATGTAAGATTTCTTATCAGAGTGAGTTAGCGCCATGATCATTCAGATACCTGACCCTCAATTTCGAATTGTTTTCCAACTTCTCATTCATAGGTACGTACTCTATGCAAAAACAAACACTTGTTACATTGGCATTGGAAATTCCATACATGAAGAATAATCATTCCAGTGACAAGAATCATCATATAACAAATATTCTTCTTTACAACCTTTCACGAGTAGTTTTAATTTCACAAACCTTTCTTAAGATGCCCTCGGCAAGAATTCCCTCTGAATTTAGTGACTTTCTCTCAAAAGGGCAAATGAGTAGAAGAATATTAATCAATCACAATTTTTCACATGCACAATAATTGGGGGATTGGAATCAAAGTAAAATAAACTAACACGTATGGCATAATCTCATGGAAAAATATTAATACAGATAAAGCAATGGTATTAACATACCCAAAATTTTAGTTGATTTTATACACACGCATTATACCTAAGGTCAAATAGGGCTTTTTCTAGGTTATAATGTGGCAACGGGTAAGTGGCGAATAAAATGATGGATAATAACAAGTCAAAAAAATTTATCTAATTATATTAGAATTCTGCACATTTTCTTCTTCTATCCTTGATTTTGTCTTTGAAAAACTCATACCTTTTATTTTGTCCCCTTTTCTTTTCTTTTTTTTTTCGAATCACAACTCCTTTGTTGGATTGTTTCCTTTTGCATTTCTTTCTTTCTTTGTTTGCCCATTTCCTATTACTCTTTTTCTTTTTTTCTTTTTTTGCCCTTTTCTTTTCATTTTTCTGAACCCACATTTTCTCTCTCTCTCTCTCTCTCTCATCTCCATAAAATATTTTTTTAAGAGAATGTGCATGAAAATTAGTTAACCAAGGCAAGTATATATACTTTAGATTTTTTATTTTCAGGCTCAATCACGGTTGACTAGAGATTTTGTTGCAAAAGAAATAGACAACGCTGAAATAAAAATCACAAATGACCTAAGATCCTTTCTCAAGTTTGTGCACATGTATTTAATGTATGAAAAATTCTTTATGGGGTATATCAACATACTGCTCTACTTGCATCAATCAAACCAAATTTAATGAGATAATTCAAGAATTGAAATTAAACAACCTTACCTAAGTTAGTCCTGAATTTTTTTCTCCAAAACATTACAAGGCTCAAAAGCTTACCATAGGGTTCTTAGTTTCTCCACTAATTATGTCAAGTTTCCAAATAATGTAAATTATATCCCAATTCCATTTTCAAGTCTGACTATTCTGCACTTTCTTAAGAACACCAAATACCAATGTACATTTGATACTTAAGCATAGAGCAAATACCATTTTCAAGGCAATGAGATTTTCAATTCGGACTGTTAGATTAAGTGTCAAGATAACCCTGTGCTTAGTCACTTTAGCAAGTAATCTTAATATCACATCATTTCTATCAATTAATGAGAATTAACAATGCAATGACCAAAATGTAACAAATGCATTAAAAAGATAATTGTTGCGAAACTAGCATAAACCATTCAAAATTTCCCATGATTCAAAACAATTAAATTGTATTAAATAGAACAAAACACATGATAAACTAAAGAAATAAAAGTGAACATATTTCGATGAGTGGGCATCCTCATTCTTGGAGGCATCTTGGATTTGGGGTTTTTCAGGAGGGATGCGCTAAATTTGTTTAGTTAAAAGTGCGAAATTGGATGGTAATATGGTTTGGGTGAATGATTTTGTGAGGAAAACTTGAAGGGAGATAGGTTTTTGAGGCTTGGGTTGTTAAAGGGGTTGCCTAGGGTTTGGGTTTTGAAGGATTAGGGAAATTTCTGAAGGAGAGAAGATGATCCAGCTTTTTATACCCGACAGCCACGTTCAAATTCAATTGGCGTTTGAACTAAGGTTAAAAAAATTTTAAATGTGCGTTCCAACTTGGAATTGGCATTCAAACTAAGATTGCTCCCATTACTTTGGTTCTCTACAGAACCTGAGTTCCTATGAGCTCTTTTTGTTCCAACGTGGATTTGGCGTTCGAACGTGGATATGGAATTCGAACTAAGGTTGCTCCTTGTACTTTGGTTCTCTGCAGAACCTAAGATACTATAAGCTCCTTTCGTTCGAACGTGGATATGGAATTTGAACTAAGGTAGCTCCCAGTACTTTGGTTCTATGCAGAACTTGAGATGTTGTAAACTCCTTTCATTCGAATGTGGATATGGCGTTCGAATGCCAACCTAAAAACACAATATTTTTTTAAATGTATAAATATATACTGGAAAAGTAAATGCACAAATAAAAATTGGAACAGTATGACATCTCAGGACAAGTCCCTACCCGCGCTACAAATTCATTGGCAATTTAAGACATTCCTTACTCGACCTACATCTAATCTTAGCAGAAATGATAAAATTGACAAAAATAATATTTATATTTTATAGAAGTTGTTCGGACCATTGATCTTCATTCCCTAGAAACATGTACTTATCCCAACTTTGTCAAAGAAAGTTTCTAATCCGATTCTTGCCTTATCTCCATTCTATTTGAAGAATTAGTGACCTTACCAATTTCTTGCCGCACATAATGTGGAAGCATAGGACTAGCATAGTATGGCGTGTCAGGAAATCTTTACTTTGCTTATACACTATTCAATCTAAGCGATCGAGTGCGTGAATAAAAATTGGTTAAAAATAATGATAATATTCCCTCATATGAAAGAGCCTATCACATCGATTGCACGTACCAAGTCGTTTGGCTCGATAACGTTTAGCATAAGTATTTCTTCCACATAATGGTTTCACTTTCTCTTTTTGGATTTCAATTTTTCTTACCTTTCTTGCTTTTTTAATAATTACAGAATGCACATCAGGTGGAAATGTGCATAAAACACCTCAACTGAACCAAAAAAATCTTAACATCCATGTTTTCTAGGCTTAAGATACTCTACCAGGTTCTTTAAAGTTAGTCAGTCACAAAGACGATTGAAGTTGGCTTTAAAGACATGATCAACAATTTTTTTTTAAACAAACACATGCAAAGTTTTAAAATGTATATTTATGGTACAAATAAGATTAAAATAAGATTAAGACTTCTCACGCCCCAACCTAAACACAACATTGTCCGCAATGTTTTTTAATTTACCAGTATGCAAAAAGTGCATTTAGAGTTGCAAGTGAGACATCTGTATATTTGTCAAAGTCCTACAAAGAAGAAATACACAATTTTATTACATTAATAAGCTTTACAAAAATCAAGGTTTTGATCAACATTCGTACCTCGATGCGCAAATGAATAAATTGTAAACCCCCATATTTCTATCGTTATATAGTAACGTACTTATGCTATGGAACTGTTAATAAATATTGATGTATGTATAAATTATGTGGATGGTAAGATTAGATATAAAAATTTTAGTTGCGGTAATAAGGTATGTTGAAGAAGTTGGAAGCATTCCTAAGTGAAAGCACATTTAGGGGGAATTTGGATAAGAAGGAGCTTAGATACTGCCTTAATGTTTGGATCATAACGCTTTATTTGGATGTCCATTTGATCTGAAATTTTGACAGTAGATATTATACTACTAGGGCTACAAAATAGTATTTCACAAAAATTTTCTAAATCGACCTCTAAATAGATCAAAACTGCATTGGAAGTTACAGCAGAACTGGAAAAACCGTTCGAACGTTAAAGTTAGTTCGAACGGCAAAACTCTTGTCTGATGGAAAACGCAAAGTACTTGGAGCAACCAACATTTGAAATTCAAGGGACGTTCGAACGTAAAGTTCCATTCGAACGGTAACGACGAATCTGAACATCAGAATTAGGTCGGCTAAGATATTTTTTTTCCTCTATAAATACTTTAGGCCGCCTCCTTCAGCCTCCAAACTCCATTTACAACCCTAGGGAGTCTTGAGAAACAAGAGAGAAAGGGGGGAAACACAGGATCAAAGGGAATTTTCATCTTGAAGTGAATCAAAAACTCAAGTTCTTCAAGAATTCTAAGGAAGAAAAAGGTAGGGGAATTCATCTCTTGTTCATTGATACTTAGGCTTATATATATACATGCTTTGACTCTCAAGCATATATATTTATGAATTGAAATCCTTGTTTCTATATTGTTCTTGCAATTCTTACCTTGTTTTGATGGAAGTATAGATTGATATCCATTAAACCTTGGTTCTTGACATCCAAACATTAGTTTTGCAAGAAGTAGGGATTTTTCTTGTTGATATTCATGTGTTATTGATTTCAAGACTTGAT
>CM042193.1:25337918-25363273 GCA_023539305.1 Ilex asprella | reverse complement strand
TCTTGATTCTAAATCTTGATATTCATTAGTTATTGATTTCAAAACTTCAGAGATTTATTTGGAACAACAAAGGAATATATTTTGATGATCCCTTGCCTATTTTCTTGAGATGTGATATTTGAAAATACCTATCAAATTGGGGGTTTTTGAAATTAATTGTGATTTGAGAAAATAGTTGGTATTACGTCTCTTGTATGGTTATTGTGATGGACTTGAATTGACTTCGAGAGCTACCGTAGAGTGTTAGAGGTTAGTGTATTCCAATGGAGGTGAGATAGTGCCTAACATTCGTAGTGGATTGTTGTTGTGACAACAATCACTATTGTTCACGTAAGTTCGTGTCTGGGGGATGGTATACCTTTCCTGGGGAGGATTTCGTCAATGCCGTGAGAGACGGTACATGGCCTTCCTAAAATATTTGAGACTTGTCCCTAAGGGGAATGATTGTGATGGGTGAACGAGGTAGGTTCGTAGTTTAGATTCAGGGGAAGCAACTAACATACATGATCATGGAAAGTGACCAACCTACAAGTACGGATATGGATACATATTGTGGGATACGGATACATATTATGGGATATGGATACATATTGTGGAATATGGATACATATTATGTGTTATTGTTTATTATTGTTGAAAACGGTTTATTGTGGCTAATGGTAAGTGGTTTCTACAAGAATTTGTTGGAAGTATGGGATTCCACCAGAACTTGTTAGAAATGGTTTGTCATTGGTAATGGCTTATTATTCGTAACTTGGTTTACTCTTCATTTACTTTATTGTCAATGCGTTAACTTGAGATCTGTTTAACTGTCATAGTTTTCTTTTAAAAAAATTATATATGGTATTTTGGAAAATGAGACCAAACTGTTTATTTTGTTTTCTAAACATTGTTCGAGTTTGGGAGAATGTTGCTACATATCTTAGTGCTCACCCCCTACAAACAATATTATTCTCAGATTTTGGTTTAGAGGAAGAACTCGGAGGCGGTGAGTAGGTCACTTGGGAAGATCATGTGGATGGAAGTGTGGATCCCGAGGGGATGGCTTAGAGGAATTTCTCTTTTCATGTCCTATGCTAGATAGGCATTTTCGAGACATTGTTAGAATGATTTTAGGTTTATTTCGCTGCATGACACTTAATTTTTGAAATGTAATTGCCATAGTTTGGCATATTTCTTTTGGACGATAATGTAGATATTATGTATGATGATTGAAACATTATGTATGTAAGGTTTTTATTAGTCGCTCTCATGATATGAATGGTTTAAATAATAATGTCGTTCTGGGTGGATTTGGGGCGTTACATAAATAAGAACAAAATCCCTGAGTAAATAAATAATTAAAATATAAATATACAATAGAGAATGGTACCTATTGAGTGTGAGGTCATGGATTTTGCAGAGGATGAACTTCAAGGGTAAAGAAAATGATGAGGAGTAGCGGAGCTTTTTTTAGAAAGAGAGTGAAGTGTCAAAAGTGATGTGCATTCAGGGTTGTCATGCATTTATAGAGACATTGTTCGGGTGGGTTCAGGTTCTTGATATAGAAATTCTCATAACCTGACCCAACTCAGTGTTTGAACCCTAAAAAATTTATTCATGATATTTTGGATCCATTAGAACAATGGATTCCACATCCTTAACAAACCCTTCTTGAAATGGTTTTAGATATTGACCATTAACAGTAAAAACATTACAATTTAAAGGATTCTCTACCTCCACTACTCCATGTCCAAATACTTGTTATGACACCCCAAAATTTGGGGGTCTTTTAGTAACCGTTGATAACCCATCAACTTACGAAAATATCCGTGAATACCGCATAACCCGACACCACGTGATAGAATCCCCCAACTGAAATCGTAACCCACAATTATATTCCAAACTTGATTATTGTTTGGATCCAACCAAGTTCATACATACCATGACTTATACTCCATTATGGTCCATTTATATTATTGGAGGGAAGGAAAATATAGGCCGAAAGCATGACAAAGCAGTTTTAAAATTTGATATTTTTTAAGAGTGTACCGGTACGCGATACACCATACCGATACTGTCTGCCTTCCGGACAGCAGTGTACCGGTACACAGTACCGGTACTCTCTGCCCAGTTTTGCCTATTTCACTTGTTTTCCATTTCAACTCCATTCCAAACCATCCCAAAGTCATCCAAAACTTACACAACATATATTTGTACATAAAACATAGGTACCACAAGTTCTATTACAATCTTTTGCATATAATTACATGTCCAAAACATCATTTCCACAAATGTTTTACAAAAACGTTTAAAGGCCAGAAGTCAGCCCCTCTTCATCCTTGAGGCTCTAAATGGGAGCCATCTGCCGGTGCCAACCCCACACCTGAAATATTTTTCCGTATAGGGTGAGCTACGCTCAATAGAGTATCCCCTACAGAGGCTACTCTCCACGTAGATGCATATGAAGTGTTCACATGCAACATTCAACAATCCATAACATTCCAAGCAAGAATATGCATTCAATGTTGGAATTTATCATGTCATGCCGTGAAATGAGATGAGACTCATTCATGCAACTCAACCTAAGCCCTTCCCAGCTCCTTAACACATGTAAGTGACAATGAGCATGAATATGTCATCTATGTTATACATCAAATGACGTTTGCAAATCCAGGGTCTTTGTAGGGGTGGAAGTTCATGGAGTTACACTAAAGGTCACCCAACCTACATGGAATTTACACACTTCCACTGAAAGTTCCACATACACCTACACATTTTAAGGACCGAACCAAGGGAGTGCGTACCTCAACTACCGGGACTTGCACCCGAGTGATCTTCTAGCACATTCTTGCTACCCCAACCCAATTTATCATGCAACCATGCTGCTAAGCTAGGCCTTCGACCCAACTTTCCCAAGCCACCCGTCATCCACTAAGTGTGGTGCTGACGACAGCCATGCACACACACCCATATGATGCGATGTACCCATATATATGCAATGTGATGTACCATTGCAATAACATTATCATGTCTCATATGCAATGAATACCATATGAACTAATTTAACACATAACAACCCAATTCCGTGGCAAATTATATCATAAGCATATAATTTCTCCAAGTTATCACCTAACTCAAGCATGTTATCAAAATAACAATTTCAATCACTCAAGGCATTTTATCAAACACCTTCAAGGCACCAATTATGTTAAACACATATCATGCCTCAAAATATCACCAAGTTACAAGAAATGTACAAGTAACTTTTCTACATCAAATTCAAGCTAGAATTCAACATAAATTATTTCAACACAAACTTGCTCATTTCCATGACCATAGATATGTTTTAGGTCAATTTCAACAGTAAACCCTTTGTCTATCAACACCAAATGGTGGAATAAAACCAAAGTAGGAAGAACCCTACCTCTTAGAGCATAAGATGAAGTGTAGAACGTCAAGAACACCAACTCTAAGCCCAAAAATATTGATTTTTCCAACTCTCCTCTTTGGATATTTGGTGAAATCACTCGTCCTTGGTATGGCTACGTAGCCCTCGTCGGCGTGATTGACTTTAATTCTTGGCTCGACGGAATTCGACAGACGGAACTCCAAGAATTGCAAGGAGAAGTCTTGGATTTTGCTCTTTTCTCCCTTTCTCACACACGTTGGAACCAGCTAAAAATGCAGAGATATTTCTACCAAATATCTGATTTTAACCCCTATTTATAATTTTAAAGGTTTGGCTCTCGTCGCACCAAGTGTCCCCCACTAGTTCGGTTCGTTTTTACTCCGAAACGATTAATTTCATCCCGTTTTAAGTTTAAATTAATTTTATTTGAACTTTAATTCAATTATAAGAAAATTTTAATTTTTTGGGGGGGACCTTTGTGAGATCATTCGCCACCTAATCGTTTCGTAAAACAAGACAAATCTGACTATCTCGGAATTCGATGAAATTAGTCAGGATGACTAGATTTCGCGATACAAATCCAACTGTGAATTCTGTTGTGTCGTACGAGCTCTAGAGAATATGTATTTGAATTCTGTATTATAGTGACAAAATGATGATTTTGCCATTTTTCAAAAAAGAATCAAATTTACCCAGGTTTTACATTTGCCTTACAATGTAAGGCCCTGTCCACCTTGACCTTAACTTACCTGAAAACAGGTGGAGCCTTGAATTAAGTAGGAGAAATTTTTGGGTAGGAACAAAATATTTGCTCACTATATTTTTGTCATGAAAATTTTCATCCTTTCTTTTGCAATTTTAGCATTGTCATAAGCCACATTTCTCAACTCTTCCAACTCGTTAATCTGAAGTTTGCTTGATATTCCTTCTTTGTCTAAGTCAAAGTTCATGGTTTAATAGCCTAGTACGCTATAT
Organism: Ilex asprella; assembly: GCA_023539305.1. Taxonomy (NCBI): domain Eukaryota; kingdom Viridiplantae; phylum Streptophyta; class Magnoliopsida; order Aquifoliales; family Aquifoliaceae; genus Ilex; species Ilex asprella. The sequence continues at coordinate 25,358,907 of CM042193.1, read as the reverse complement.
GTTCCAATTCAACAAGAAGGTGAAAAAGCTTTTTATAAACAAGACGATAAGGAGATGATCTGACCTGAATTATGTCATACACCCAAGTATAAGTGGTCAAATTGTAGTGTTTCTCTGTTTAAGTTTGAGGTCGAACCCACAAAGAGCTAATTTTCAGGATTCAAAACAGAAATGGTGAAATTGACGTGGATGGATTGTGCAATGAAATAGCTTGTGGTATGAACTTAAGACAATCAAACAAAAACTTAACTAAAACTTTGAAAGACACTGATAAAAAAAGGTACTCTTCAATTCAGGGATCCAACATATAGTATATTATTTAGTTATTAGAAATGCCACCTTACAACTATTAATTCCTATTTTACTGAAAAGTTAATCGGTAGGTTTCATGTATATTGAACCATAACACAACAACTGATTAGGTTAGCCGAAAGGTCTTTGTACCATGCATCAATCAAATAACCCTAGTAAACCAGAAGGTGAACCATTTAGAAGGTTTATTACTGTCTATATCAAACTCACGCATTAACCCTAGTTTCCTATAACTTAGTTTTTTAATCTAATTTATACACAAAATTAACTTTAAAGAAATTGGTTTGGAGTCTTATCCATTCATCATTGAAATTGATTCTCAAATATTGGTGGACATGATTCAACAGAAGCAATCTTCATCTTGGAAGTTGTGGGCTCTTGCTATTCAAAATTTTTCCCTTATTTCTGGATTAGATATTCGTATGCAGCATGTCTATCGTGAATGGAACTCGGTGGCAGATTTTTTGGCAAATAATGGGGTTTTGGATCAAGCATCATCCTCTTATCATTAATTGGATGCTCTCCCACTCCATTTAAAACAAATGTTGCTGCAAGATCAGCGGGGGATTAAGGTTCTGCACAAAAGGGTTTCAAATAGCTAACTTGCTGATTTCTCACCTTCAACTGAACTCAACTGGATCTTAAACTAGTTTATCGAGTTTTCAAATTCAGAGTCTGTGCTTCAGCTAGACTCTCCCAGCTAGATTTATTCAACTGGACTATTATTCTGTTTGGGCTTATAATTAGAAGCCTATCAACTGGAATCCTATTTTAACTGGACTCCCTTTGACAACTGCTTTCAGGGAATTCATTCAATGATCAGAGGTTCAATTTTTTTTGAACTCTTTGTGGATTTCTACTACTCAGTTTTTTGTTGGAAGGTTGTTGATCATATCAAGATTTTAAATCAGCTAGTCTTTTTCAAATTCAAAGGAAGCATGCTTAAGATTTTGGGATTTTATTTCTATTAAGTTATTGTTTTAAGCATGAATTTTTCATTTCATTTGCTTATTTTATTTAATTATGTAATTACACCGCATTAAGGGGTAAGGTACATGTGAAACCCATGAAAATTTAAACTTTTTCCAAAAAAAAGGGCAAAATAGAATTTTGTCACTATAATACATATTTAAAATACTCATGATCTAGACCTCAGATGAGGAAACGGAGTTCGCCATTCAACTCGTGTCACAAAATTTAATCACCTTGTTGAATTTTGAAATAGTCAAACTTTTTGCACGTCGTTCGAGATGAGTGGGTGGCAAATGACTTCTCAGTGGTCACCGAAAATAAATATTTTAAAATTTAAGTATGATTGGTCTAAAGTATCAATAAAATTAATTTGGACTATACATGAAATGTAATAAATCGTTTCAGGACAAAAAACAGACCCAAAAGTCAAAAATATGAGGTGCGATGTGGACCGCACATTTAATGACTTTAAATAGGGGAAAATATCTGAAAAATCAGATATTCTCACCCTTATTCAACCTAGGTGGCTGGCCATAGAGAGGAAAAAAAGAGAGAAGCGAGAAAAAATTTGATCTTCAATCTTCTCCTTCCGATCCAAGACGTTCTGTTGCTCAGATCAACTTGAACCAAGAGTTAAAATCGATCACCGTGACAAGGGCTATGCAACCACACCAAGAACGAAGGATTTGACCAAAGATCCAAAGGCAGAGATTTGGGAAAATCAAGTTTTGGAGGTAGTTTTGGTGTTCTTGAAGTCTCTACACTTCAATCAACGCTACAAGAGGTAGAGTTCTTCCTACATTGGTTTTATTCTTATCCTAATGGAATGAAATTGTGGCTTTAAGGAGCTGTATATAGGCTGAATCTGGGGCTGTATATGGATTATTTTTGGGACTGTATACGGGTTGTATTTGGGGCTGTATTTAGGGACTATTTTTTGGCCACTTTAAAGACTGTTTTTAGGCCACTTTGAGGACAATTTTTAGGCCACTTTGTGGACTATTTTTAGGCCACTTTAAAGACTATTTTTAGGCCACTTTGTGGACTATTTTTATACCACTTTGTAGACTATTTTTAGGCCACTTTAAAGACTATTTTTAGGCCACTTTATGGACTGATTTTGTGTGTTGTTCAATGTTATCATGCACCTTGTGATTTAAGTGTTATTGGCATAGATTATGTAATAACATGCTTGTCAATTGTGTTGAATATAAATGTTGATACATGCTAGTTGATGTTTTGACATTGTGATGAAATTATAGAGATTATATCTATATGATATAATTGTCAATGACACATGTTGATATGTTGTTTAAGTTGTCCATCTAGCATTCATTGCCTGTTGGGCATGATTTTAGCATTACATTCATGGGCATAAGTCATGAGTGTGGGTGTGTAGTATGCATGGTTAATCAAACACCTCGCTTGGTGGTTGGTATGTGGGCTTGGGAAAAAGTGGATCGAAGATCCCATTTGAATCACATGGTTGCATGAAAGAAAATTTGTGTCTGGTATAACAAGCAAGGCTAGACTCTCCCTCTGGTGTAAAACCTAGTCACATGGATCAGGCACTTCTCGACGGTGAAATTCTAGAAAAGTGTTGGTGTTTACAGAACCGGTGGTTGAGATACCAAGATCTGTTGCCCAACAAGACACAAGAATTTGATTTATAAAGTAATCATTCAATGAGTTACACCCATCAATGATTTGATTTTATAATAAAATAACTTTTATTTCAAACGATCATTGGGTGATTTTTTCGTCAATTGACGGATTCCTTACACATTGGCATTGCATTGTATTGTGGGAATCAGTGAGGACTCAGGTCAAAGTATCATGAGTGAGTTTCATCTCATTTCATAGCATGTCATGGTGAATTCCAATATAGAGTTGCATACTCTTACTTGGAACGTTGATGTGAACATTGCATATGCACTTAGGTGGGGAGTAGCCTCTGTAGGAATTACTCTACTGGGCGTTGGCTCACCCTATATGGGAAAATATTTCAGGTACGGGTTATACGCCGATGGACGGCCCTCACTCTGGCACTTAAGGAGGAAGAAAAGCTGACTTATGGCTTTCAATCCATTTCTTTTGTAAAATTAGACTTGTAATTAAATTTTGGCATGTAATGTATAAAAGAATTGTAACAGAGTTTATATGGACTATTTTAATATAATTGTGCATGTTTTTATCTGAGCATGGATAAATAGACCCGGTGTGGTGTATATTTACTCACAAATGGACCCGGTATGGTCATAGTTGAATATTGGACCTTAGATGAGTCTTGTTATTATATGATGCACAGGTTGTGTTTTGAGTAGAGCTTCTCGTACAAAAGAGACTTTGCACGATTTTTGTTCAATTAAGGACTCGGATAAGAGGGGCATAACGGCGCGATATCGAGATATTCGGTATCCACGCGTATTCCGTAGGTTGATGGATAATTAACGGACCCCAGAATTTTTGGGCGTCACAGCTTGGTATCAGAGCCTAGTTATACAATTAACCTAGGGCTTGATGGGCATGGGTCTAGACCATTTCATTACATACGCATTTCATGTTTTGTGCTCTGCTTACTACATGTTATGTGTTACTTGTTGTGTGAATTATATACATGATAGAATGTATAAGAAAAATAGGAACACTAGGGTTAGGAAACATAACCTTTGGTTCGAAAAAGGGAAGGGATGAATGGGGTAGTTCAAGGGTCAAACGTCTACTAGTGTATGACATATGTTTTACTAGTGGGACAATGCGAGAATTCTCAATGTTTGTGTTTGATCCCTAACTTTGGGATACTAAATTATTGGTTTATTGCTATCTTATGTGTGTGTAGATGGAAACTAGAGGAAGGGGACATTGGGGTGAATGGAACAACAACCAACCACCATCAGCCTTTGACCAACAAGCCTTCGTGGAGGCTATTGGTGTTGCGACTGCTACTATTGCACAAGCTACTGCTACAGCTGCTACTATTGCACAGATCGGTGCAAATGTGGTTTAAGGAGGATCAAGTAACCTCCAAAAGTTCAAGGCCCACAATCCTCCGGTCTTTTTGGGAGGGGCGGATCCAATGGTAGCTGATCATTGGTTCCGGCAGGTAGACAGGATCTTAAGGGCTATGAAGATCACCTCCGATACCCCTAAGATAACACTAACTACATTCCAGCTAGAGGAAGAATCCCAAGTATGGTGGGATTGGGTTAAAGACTCCAAGAACTTGGAGGCAATGACTTGGGCACAGTTTAAGGAATTCTTCATGGGTAAGTACTTCCCGATGACTGCTCGACATGCAAATGCCCGAAAGTTCTTAGACTTGAGGCAAGGAACGATGACGGTGCTCGAATACGTGGCTAAGTTCATAGAATTACCCCATTTTGCTGATGATTATGTGGCCACAAACATGGCCAAATTGAGAAAGTTTTAGGATGGCTTGAAGTTGTCCATCCGGGGCAAAATTATTGGTCTTCTTTTGCAAGACTTGGACATGATGGTTACGAAAGTTATGGCCATTGAAAGAAAGTTTGATGATGCAAGGAACATCCGGGAAGCAGGTGGTAAAGACAAGAAGAAGGAGGGCCAATCCTCTTCTTCTAGTGCAGGGAAGAAGTAGAGGACTTCTGCTCTGCATGGGCATCAAGGGCAAGGTCGCGGCTATCAGAGGTCAGTCCTCCCGAGGCGGGGGAAATCAGAGACCTCCTTTTCAGGTAGGCCAACAGACTTGCTATCATTGCTACAAACCGGGGCATATGAAGCAAGATTGTCCTCCGAGGCAGGGATCCCAAGGCCAGGGGGCGTCTTAATCCCAGTCATCAGTGGGTTATTCACAGTCTCACTACAATCCTTCCTACCCCACCATGGGCCATGGAAGTCAATATCCATTCCAACGTGCCACACAAGGCTCCACTACTTCAAGTGCGGGGATCCCGTAAGGGAGTCAGACAGTCCAAGGCATGGGTCAGGGTCGAGGTCGAGGCCAAGGCTCATAAGCCTGGACTTCAAGGACCCATGGGTGTCTACTCTCTCACTTATGAGCCTGCAGATCAGTCGATTATTCATGTTACATTTTTACTCTCTGGCATATGGGCAAGGGTGTTATTTAATTCTGGTGCATCTCATTCTTTTATTGTTGCTTCATGTGTGAAAGACTTGGGCTTAGAGGTTGAAACCTTGGAAAAGCCATTACATGTGAGTTCTCCCCTACGTGCTAGGGTTAGGTTTGACTAGATATGTCGGGGTTGTGAGTTAGACATCTCAGGGATTCTACTCACCGTGGACCTTAGGGTCATGGACATGTCAGAGTTTGATGTCATCCTTGGGATGGACTGGTTGATGGCACATCGAGTCGTCATTGATTGTGATTGTAAGAGGGTCACTACATACACACCAGACTGTATTTGTTTCATGTTTTAGGGGGATAAGCACAATGCTTTACCCCAAGCCATGTACGACTCTAGATGGCACGAGCAGCTGATGGATTGGATAGCAAGTCTTTTACTGGAGGATGAGGCGAGACAAGAGTTGGGTCTACCTCGGGTGGTTTGTGAGTATGAGGGTGTTTTTTCGGATGAACTACCGGGATTACCTTTACAATGGGATGTAGACTTTACCATTAAGTTGTATCCCAGTACATCGCCCATTTTTATGACTCCACCTAGGATGACGCCTGCAAAGTTGTAAGAAGTCAAGGTCCAATTGTAAGAATTACTGGACACAGATTTTATTAGACCGAGTTCCTCACCTTGGGGCGCTCCGGTGTTATTTGCAAAGAAGAAGGACAATACCCTTCGACTTTGCATAGATTATCGACAGTTGAATAGGGTTACTATCAAGAATAGATACCCTTTGTCGAGGATCAGCTGAGGGGAAGCGGGTCTACTCCAAGATAAATCTCTGCACCAGTTACCATCAGTTGAGAGTTAGGGCGAAGGATATCCCTAAGATGGCGTTTAGGGCATGGTATGGGCATTTCGAGTTCACAGTCATGCCTTTTGGATTGATGAACACTCCAGCGGCATTCATAGATCTCATGTATAGGGTGTTCCAACTCTGCCTAGATCAGTTTGTCGTGGTCTTCGTGGGCGACATTTTTATCTACTCCAAGTTTGAGGAAGAGCATGAGGGTCACTTGAGGATTGTTCTCCAGGCCTTTAGTGACCATCAGTTGTACGCCAAGTTCAGCAAGTGTGAATTTTGGCTAATTGAGGTAAAAATTTTGGGACATGTAGTGTCGGCTTCAGGTGTATCTGTGGACTCAGAGAAGGTTGAGGCAGTTATGAATTGGGAGTGTCCAAAGTCAGTTTTTGAGATATGTAGTTTCTTGGGATTGGCAGGGTATTACAGGATGTTCATTGAGGACTTCTCCCAACTGGCTGCGCCTATGACGAGATTGAGCAGGAAAGAGGTTAAGTTCGAGTTGAATGATTCTTGTGAGAAAGCATTCTAGGAGTTGAAGACGAGGCCCATTTCAGCACCTATTTTGATAGCCCCAGAAAGGTGATAGAGGTGCAGAGTATATTGTCATGCCTCTAAGGACGAAATCGCTTGTGTGTTGATGTAGTCCGGGAGGGTAGTAGCTTATAGTTCTCGGCAGTTAAAGAACCACAAGCAGAATTACCCCACACAAGTCATGGAGTTGGCGACCATTGTCTTTGTCTTGAAGGTTTGGCATCACTACCTGTATGGCGAGCAGTTTGAAGTGTTTTCGGACCACAAGAGTTTGCAGTACATTTTTACACAGCGAGACTTCAACATGAGGCAATGTAGGTGGATGGAGTACCTTGAAGATTATGACTTCACTTTGCATTACCATCCCGATAAAGTAAACGCGGTGGTTGATGCACTCAGCTAAAAGTCGCAGGGAGTTGTGGCTAGTGTGGCTTCTCGAGAGTGACAGATGCTCGAGACTGTGGGATAGTTCAGGCTACGTTATATGGGTCAGGCTTAGGGTACTTTGGGGAGTTTGGTGGCTACGTCTTCTCTACTAAGCAGGGTGATTGAGTCCCAAAGTCAGGATCCGGAGCTATTGTCCATCCGGGACCGTGTACAAGCAAGTACAAGTGATAAGGGCTAGGCCATTTACTCGAATGGTAGTCTTCGGTATCGAGGAAAGGTTGTGGTTCCTTAGTTGGTGGATCTGAGAGAGGAGATCCTTAGGGAGTTTTATTGCTCCCGTTTTTCAATTCATCTAGGGTCACGAAGATGCATCATGATCTTCATCACCAGTTTTACTAGAGTGGAATGAAGAGGCAGGTTAGCGACTTTGTCAATCGATGTCTCACGTGTTAGCAGGTTAAGGCTGAACACGAGAGACCAGTAGGTTTGCTCCAGCCCTTAGAGGTAGCTGAGTGAAAGTGGGAGCATGTCACGATGGATTTTGTGACCCACTTGCCACGGACATCACGGGAACATGACTTGATATGGGTGGCAGTGGACCAACTTACTAAGTCGAAACACTTTTTAGTGGTGTGGATGACCTTCACACTCGAGGAATTCTGCAAGTTATATATATGGGAGATTGTCTGGCTGTATAGGGTACCTGTATCTATAGTATCGGATCGGAATCCTAGGTTTACGGCTTATTTTTGGGAGAGTTTCCAACGAGTTATGGGGATACAGTTGATGATGAGCATTATCTTTCATCCCCAGATGGACGGTCAGTAGGAGTGGACCATCCAGACTTTAGAGGACATGCTACGGGCATGCGTCCTAGATCTCAAGGGTAGCTTGGAAGAGTATTTACCCTTAGTGGAGTTCGCCTACAACAACAGTTATCAGGCGAGCATACAAATGGTACCTTATGAGGCTCTATATGGGAGGCCTTGTCGATCTCCGGTTTGTTGGACAGAGGTAGAAAAGAGACCCTTTACGGGTCCGAATTTGGTTAGAGACACCTCAGAGAAGGTGGACTTGATACGAAAGCATCTTCTTATAACTCAGAGCTGGAAAAAGAGCTACGCGGATAAATGGTGGGGACCTCTAGAGTTTAAGGTGGGAGATTATGTATTCTTGAAGGTGATGCCTAAAAGAGAAGTAGTCATGCTCAGCAAGCGGGGAAAGCTGTGGCCAAGGTATATCGGGCCATTCAAGGTACTCGAGAGGGTGGGTACAGTTGCCTACCGATTGACATTACCGTCAAATCTATCGGGTGTTCATGCGATACTCCATGTCATCATGCTCTAAAAATATAACCCAGATCCTACTCATATGGTGGATTGGGGCGAGCTTGTTGTCGATGCGGATGGGGCCTTCGACAAGGGACCGATGCGCATCATGGATAGTTGGAATCAGGTTTTGCGAGGCAAGACTGTGAGGCTAGTGAAGGTGTTGGGACAACACAAAGGAGTAGAAGAGGCCACATGGGAACACGAAGACACTATCTGTACTAATTTTTCTTTTTGATTCGAGGATGGAGGTACATTCTTATAGTCATTTAATGTTAAATGACTATTACATATGCATGTGATTGTATGTGTATGTATGTACGAATTTCGGGAACGAAATTCTTTTCAGGTGGGAAGAATATGAAACTCGAGTAAATTTGAATTTTTTCAAAAAAAAGGATAAAATTATAATTTGTTTCTATAATACGTATTTAAAATACTCATTTCCTAGACATCGGATGAGGAAACGGAGTTCGTCGTTGGACTCGTGTCGCGAAATTTAGTCACCCTATCGAATTTCATCGAATTCCGAGATAGTCAAACTTTTTGCACGTTGTTCGAGATGATAAGGTGGCGGATGACCTCTCAGTGGTCCCCAAAAATAAATATTTTAAAATTTAATTATGATTGGACTAAAGTACCAATAAAATTAATTTGGACTAAACACAGAATGTAATAAATCGTTTTCGGATGAAAAATGGACCTGAAAGTCGAAAATAAGCAGTGCCATGTGGACCGCACATTTAATGACTATAAATAGGGGAAAATATCTGAAAAATCAGATATTCTCACCCTTATTGAACCTAGGTGGTCGACCATAGAGAGGAAAAAAAGAGAGAAGGGAGAAAAAGTTTGATCGTCAATCTTCTCCTTCCGATCTAAGACGTTTCGTCACTCGGATCATCTCGAACCAAGAGTTAAAATCAATCACCATGACAAGGGCTACACAACCACACCAAGAACGAAGGATTTCACCGAAGATCCAAAGGCAGAGATTTGGGGAAATCAAATTTTGGAGGTAGTTTTGGTGTTCTTGAAGTCTCTGCACTTCAATCTACGCTACAAGAGGTAGAGTTCTTCCTACTTTGGTTTTATTTTTATCCTAAGGGGCTGAAATTGTGGCTTTAAAGGGCTAAGGGGATGTTAAAGGGCTGTATACAGGCTGTATACGGGCTGTATTTAATGACTATTTTTAGGCCACTTTAAAGATTGCTTTTAGGCCACTTTGTCGACTGTTTTTAGGCCACTTTATGGACTATTTTTAGGCCACTTTAAAGACTATTTTTAGGCCACTCTGTGGACTTTTTTTAGGCCACTTTGCGGACTGTTTTTAGGCCACTTTGCAGAATATTTTTAATTCATTTTAAAGATTACTTTTAGGCCACTTTACGCACTGATTTTGTATGTTGTTTTGTGTTAATATTTGTGGGCTTTTATGTGTTATCATGCACCTTGTGATTTAAGTGTGTTATTGGCATAGATTATGTAATAACATGCTTGTCAATTATGTTAAATATAAATGTTGATACATGGTAGTTGATGTTTTGAAATTGTGATGAAATTATGGAGATTATATGGATATGATATAATTGTCCATGATACATGTTGATATGTTGTTTAAGTTGTCCATCTGGCATTCATTGCATGTTGGGCATGACTTTAGCAACACATTCGCAGGCATAAGTCATGAGTGTGGGTGTATAGTATGCATGGTTAATCAAACACCTTGTTTGGTGGATGGTATGTGGGCTCGGGGAAAAGTGGATCGAGGATCCCATTGAAGAAAACTGGTGTCAGGTATAACAAGCGGAGCTAGACTCTCCCTCGAGTGTAAAACCCCGTCACATGGTTCAGACACTTCCCGATGGTGAAAGTCTAGAAAAGTGCTGGTATTTATGGAACTGATGGTTGAGATAACAAGATTCATTGCTCAACAAGACACAAGATTTGGTTGTATAAAGTACTCATTCAATCATTAACACTCATCAATGATTTGGTTTTATAATAAAACCAACTTTTATTTCAAATGATCATTGGCTGGATTTTTCGCCAATTGACGGATTCCTTACACATTGGCATTGCATTATACTGTGGGAGTCGGTGAGGACTCGGATCAAAGTATCATGAGTGAGTTTTTATCTCATTATATAGCATGACATGGTGAATTTCAATATAGAGTTGCATATTTTTACTTGAAACGTTGATGTGAGCATTCCATGTGCACTTAGGTGGGGAGTAGTCTGTGTAGGAATTACTCTACTGGGCGTTGGCTCACCCTATACGGGAAAAATTTCAGGTACGGGTTATACACCGATGGACGGCACTCACTCGGGCACTTAAGGAGGAAGAAAGTCAACTTGTGGCTTCCAATCCATTTCTTTTGTAAAATTAGACTTGTAATTAAATTTTGGCATGTAATGTATAAAGGAATTGTAACAGAATTTATATGGATTGTTTTAATATAACTATGCATGTTTTTATCTGAGTATGGATAAATGGACCCGGTGTGGTCATAGTTGAATATTGGACCTCAAATGGGTCTTGTTATTATATAATGCACATGTTGTGTTTTGGATAGAGCTTCCCGTACAAAGGAGACTCTGCTCGATTTTTGTTCAATTATGGACCCGGACAAGAGGGGCATAACAGCACGATATTGAGATACTCAGCATCCACAGAACCTCGGATTTTGGAGCGTCACAGTTCATACGTCCCCCCTCGCTAGGTGTAATTCTTTTTTGAATCTATAAAATTCCCTCGTATCGTTTAGGTTCAGGAAAAAAAAATTTAAAACCTAATTCATTAATGGATTATTTAGGGTTAATCACACCCCAACCAAACATTGCTAGTCCCTAGTAATAAAATAAATAACAAAACAAAATCACTTTCGTAAATTCCATGATTGCATTTAGAATATGCAACAAGTTGTTAAACCCCTAGGTGATCCCTAGTGGACGAGTTTTGTCTCGTGAAGGTTTCCAGTTAAGATACCTACCAACTTTAAAGGTTAGGATTCCATAATTCATGTTTTTCACAGATAAAATTAAATCACCATTCCTCTTTATTACAAGGATATTTCCCTTCCCATGTCACTATAGGAGTAACACACTTTAGTTGTAACATTATTCCATATATTTTTAGAAAAACTCGTGCATGTGTGTGTGTGCAATGATTCCTTTATTCCAAAAATCACTTAGGAAATATCACCACCCTTCACTTTTCTGTAAAAGAATTAGCCTCGATGTCAATCCTTTCCTAGAAATCACTCAACAAAGAACACACTCAAGTTGTGGTGACTATCACTTAAAAATTACATGCGATAAGAATATTGTTATCAAAGCAAATGAATACCACATATAATATACCAAAAGAACGGTTATTTGAATAAAGCTGAAATTTAGCATAATCTCATGAAAGAATATTAACATTGCATTAAACACATTATCAACACTCCCCCTGTATTGGTGGAAATAATACATATGCATTACCTCTGGAATCAAAACGAATTTTTTTAGAGTTATAACGTGGCCATGGTGTATTCAAAGAGCTATCCACTCTTGATTAGTGTAGCACACCTCTTCCCCATTTTTCCAAACTTTCACACATTGTATTTCCCATTTCTCTATTCTCATTTTTTCACTTTCTTGGCTAATTTCTTTCTTTGCTTCTTTGCTTTTTCTTTTCTTTTTGCTATCTTCTTTTTTATCTTTCACATATTCTTTTCTTTCCTTGAATTGTAGTCATCATTTTCTTCTTTTCCCCTTTCTCTATAGTACTTACTTTAGGAGAGGGTACAAGAAAATTAGATAGCAAGGGTTGGTTAACTATATTTTTCTGTGGCTCAGTTAACTTATGGGATTTTAAGAAAAGAAATTATAATCTTAGGCTCAATCATAGCTTACTAGTTATATAATTTTGTAAAAGAAAAGGCTAAGGCTCAAAATTAAATCACAAATGGCGTAAGATCATTTTCTAGAAATCATACACCTGCATAATTTTCAATTAAAAATTTAAGAAAAGTGTTAACCATGTTATTCAATGAGTGCTAATCAAACAAAGCTAATGAGATTTTTCAAGGAAATATTATTGATGAATCGAAAATTCTTGCTTGAGTAAATGTGAAATATCTCTCCATGGAGGATTAGCTCAAAATCTGCATAAGGTTGACATCTACACTATATATGTAAGCTTAATAAATGATGGTAATATTTTAGAAGGTTTTCAAGACAAGGAATATTTTACGTGCTCAAAAGAATGAGTTTCTTTGAAAATAAAAAGATAATTCCGAATTAACGAATGAAAATCCCGCGCAATTGGGTTAGGGTTATCCTTACAACACATAAGAAAAATAACCTAATTCTTAACGTGAATCACATGAATTACACATCCTAACACAAAAAAAAAATTTAAAAAAAATTATAAACTAACTATATTACTCAAAACCAAATGCAAAATCCTTATCCAAAAATATAAACTGAAAATAAAGTGCATAAGTTAAAAGTTCAGTGAGAGTAACAAAAGTTTGGAAATTCCAAAGTCTTGGATCACTAGGCTGACGAGCCTCCACCATACTGTCCTCGAAGTATCTTCAGGATTTCATTCTGGTTCCCCTCATAGCTAGCCATCATCTAATCTAACTGGGTGATGCTGGTCTCCAACCCTAATTGAATCTGGTGATCGGTACTGCTCCTCTTGTTGTTGAGGCTCTTCTAGTGGATGAAAATCTGCACCTCCCAGGTATGGATCATCTCGTGGTGCTGGTGGTACCTCTTGTTGCTCCTCGGTTTTCCCTCTATGGAATTTTATCAATGAAATTTTATCCAATGGTACCAAATGTTGCACCATTGGCCATGAGGGATCCATAATAACTCTTTTCTCCCTGCATAACTCAGATACTAAGATAGCAAATGGGAGTGAGGGCTTCTTACCTTTCACAGTTAGCATCTTTTGGTCCATGATCAAATTTGGTAAATCGATGGTGTGTCCCATTCCCAAGGCTTACAGAAAATAAGCTCACTCAATGTAAATTTAGTTTTTCTAGTATTAAGGCAACAGATTATTCACAATTATCAAATTCAAGATTCTCTACTGGTCAATGAAGTCCCCTTGGTTAATATACTTACTCGGTCTATCCTGTACATAATTCGGGTTCCCATTCAGTTCAATCCCAATAATAGTCAAATCAGGCAATGCAGTATAGCGATATTGTGGGTTTTGATATATCGGGATCGAATTCAGAAAATTTGTGATGGTAACCAGTGTAACTTGGAACACAACCCCCTAACATAAACACAGAACTGTCTTGCCCCGGTTTCTTTAGCATTGCTATAAAACTCCTAGACCAAACATTCATAAGTAGGACCAACCAATTTAACATAATTAAGCCATCCACGTGCAGATAAATTATGTCTCACCCCTATATGTTTGAAGTCCTCATATATAACAGGTCGTTCAGCAATGATAGTTTTGGAATAAAAATAATTGTCATACCAGACTTATTGGTCAATGTTCTCGAAAATTGCAGCATCGAAGACATTTTGTCCCTAACGTTGGTCTTGCAACTGCAGGGGTGCTTTAGGTGGTGAAGATGCTCCTTTCCTTGCTCGGCTTGATGATGCTCTAGTTCTTATTCTTAGATCCATGAATTCTTGGATTTCTTGCTTAAGATAAGCTTTTAAGGAATTTCGATCGGTAGAGACCCTATAAAAGGTTAGGTGTAAAATGTTTAATCAGAATAGAATTCAAGAAAAGTGGATAGGTGAAGCAAATATGACGAGAGAATGTGAAGAAGTTGCTTTATTTTTGTATTTCTGCTGCGAGAGAGATGTTGAAACTGTTTAGTTTTCCCTTGTTTGCTTTTATACTGGGCAGTACCGTATGGACGTTATCTAAACCGTCTGGATAATGGGAATCTTTTGGAATTTGCTTGATCCTACAGACTGCTGTCCACTAATATTCTTCCTAGTTTCCAGCTTCAATTCTTTAGCTTGCAGTTACAAAATCAGTTTTAAATTCAAACTTATGCATTTAACTACTTAAATCCCAACTTATTACCTTAATTATCTACAGTTATTTACATTTATAAAAATTCAAAACCATTCATCTTTGATCATAATAGTTTTAATCAAAATCTTCTAAATCAAGGACATCAATGAACCGATTAATCTCTTGTCTCACATATCTTGCACCCGGGACCAGAATAAGATGGTGTCTTAGGGTAATTCTTACTCTGTCCATAATTAATCCAATCAAGATGATCTAACGCTTGACTTGAAATTGGTTCAGCACACTGATTTTATTTTCTCATATGAATTAATCGACCACACTTTACATAACCACCAAGTCGATTTGTTTGTTCGCATTTGGCTAATGAACTTTTTCCGCATAAAGGTTTTGCTTGACAGTCAAGGATTTCTAATTTTCTCACAACCTTTGTTTTTGCTATGTTCAAAGATTGTACATATTTTGGAAAAGTACACAACATACTCAAACTAAACCAAAACAATTGCTCATCTATTTTTTTAAAATACTCGAAAAATGACTCTTTATCCGGTTCTTTAACGTCTGTCAATCACAAAGATGAATATGGATTGTTCACTCCCCTAACCTACATTGAAAATTGTCCCCAATTTATAGCATGATAAAGTAAACTTATAAACAATTGCTAATAAGATCTGGAGGTGAGACTAATCCTTAGTGCAAAACCCAAATCTGTAAAACAAACAAAAAACAATTAGTACTACTATTTATAATCAAACACTTATAAAGAATTTTTAAGGAACATATACTGGTTCTATTAACTAAATAGAATTCACATTTTGAACAAATCCATAATGATATGGCTTAAGTCTTTGATCATTCACTTTTAAAATATTTCTAGTTAATGGGTTTTGAATTTCAATTCCCCCATGTTCAAAAACTTGTTTAACAACGTAAAGGTATGTCCATCTTGATCTTCACTTTCTAGGAAATAGACGGAGTCTTGAATTATATAACAAGACTTTTTGAGAGGGTTCAAAAGACTTCCGCACAATATTCTTATGATGAAAAATTTTCATTCTAGACTTGACAATCTTTGCATTTTCATATGCTTCATTTCTCAGTTCTTCCTTTCATTAATCTGAAGTTTGCAGGATGCACTTGCTTTGTCAACGTCAATGTTCATCATTTTGATTGCCTAATATGCTCGATGTTCTAATTCCATAGACAAGTGACATAGTTTACCATAAACTAACCGATAAGGAGACATTCCCAAAATAGTTTTGTATGCAATACAGTAAGCCCAAACCACATCAGTCAATCTCAAAGATCAATCCTTGTGGTCAGGATTTACTATTTTTTTTTAAAATGTATTTTATGTCCCTATTTTGACCAATTCCACTTGTCTACTTGGCTGGGTATGTTAAGGGGAAGATATCTTATGAGAAAACAAATATTTTTTCATTAGGTTTCAAAAAAAAATTATTGACAAAATGTATTCCCCCATCGCTAAAAATGGCTTGAGGAATTCCAAATTTAGACAAAATATTTTCTTTTAAAAATTTGATCACTATGCAGTGATCATTATTTCGACAAGGCATTGTCTCTATCTATTTGAAAACATAATCAATGGCAACCAAAATGTACAGATGCCCGAAGGATGAGGGGAATGGTCACATAAAATCGATGCCCCAACAATTCAAAATTTCAATAACCAAATTAGGGTTTAAAGGTTAAGATTTCAAAAATAAAACATCAACTGTTAGCGCTTGTTCATGAATTGCTACAATATCAACCTTTAGTTGATGGCCCAAACAATCTAGATAAGTTTCCCAGCTAGTGGATTAGCATAATAAGATGACAAGCCCATGCTCCTACATAACTAACTCAACCTTGAAGGCATAAGTTTAGGCTCTAAAATAGACACCAGACACTCATTATGCATTCTAA
Organism: Ilex asprella; assembly: GCA_023539305.1. NCBI lineage: Eukaryota > Viridiplantae > Streptophyta > Magnoliopsida > Aquifoliales > Aquifoliaceae > Ilex > Ilex asprella. The sequence goes on along the minus strand of CM042193.1, from coordinate 25,342,528 downwards.
TCAATTGTAACAACCTAAGTCTTGATCGTTATTAATTTGACCCCTTTATATTCCATGTGATTGTATTAATCATTTAATTGGTTGGATGGAATTTTTTTGCCAAACCGAGATATAGTTACGACACCTGACTATGCTGTGATGTTAAGGTCACATCTTTCCTTTTCATCAAAATCATGAGAATCAACCTCTACACATTCTAGGTTTCTTATAAGCTCCTCATCTAAATAGAAGCCTTTATCAGGTGGTTCTTTAATTATTTGCAAACCCCTCTCATCATCCAAAGTCACTCTAGAGCCTTCTGGACAAGTATAATTATGATCAATTAGAAACGTTGAATTCAATGAACATAAAATCATTGAGGGAGGATTCTCTACCTACAAATTAGGATCAAGTTGATTATCGTCAAGGACATCCAAATTGGGAGATTTAGCTCACACATCTTTCCCAGAATGTTCACCTTTTTCTAAAACTATCGTGGCTGCCAAAGAAGGGGAATCAATTTTTTGCCTTGGTCTTTCCACATCTCATTCACCATTGTTTTTGTTTTTGGATTGTCGGGAATTACTAAGGATACGCCAATATTTTGTTTTCTCCATATCTTCTACGTTTTATGAATCAAGTGTGCTTGATTTGCTTGTTTCCCATCTAACTTTCATTTGTTGGCTTTGACTGGATTACCAATATACGCTGATTGAATTCCCTTTCCTTTATCATTAGTTGTATTCCGTGGAATGAATCCATGTAATTCTGGATACTTTCCATCTGCATCGAATTTTTGGATTGGGGCTTTCTGCTTCCTAGAATCGTCATCTCTATGGCCCTATTTCTGAAAAATCTTGCAGAATTTCTTGGTCTTCTTATAAATTATCTTCTGTCACCTTGCTCCTTCATCTCACATGTTTATCCGAATTCTAGAAGGGTTCTTTACTAATAAGTTCACTTCAACACACACTCTTGTTACCCCTGGTCTTGATAAGGACAATGTAGATTGTTTATAGGCAAGCACCCTCCCAATTGGCTTAACCAATAACTCTAGGTAATGTATCTCCTAGTAATGACACCCACGTAGGAACAATTGAGGGTTCTATACCAGGAACAAAGCTAGAAAACCATCTAAAGAAACTGAACAGATAGTCTTCAATCAAGGTGATATCTTTGAGCCATATTTTAACATAATCCTCATGTAACTGAAATCTGAGAAGGACATGTCACTTATCCAATGATCTAACCTCAAAATCACCTTTCAAACTCCATTTACTTATGATGACCTCTTTAATAACTCCCAAAGATGGCCAACCATAAGAACACTTCCCAATGAGAGTATACTGCAATTATGGACATGAATCTTTCACTTCTTCATTGGGAAAATAGAATGCAGGTTCCCCTTCATAGAAGACAATTAGTTTGTCAATTTTTGTCACTATTTCTTCCACATGTTGAAAATTAGCAGGCTTTTTGAATAAGGCTACATAGGTAGGATTTGGACTAGGTGTTTTATGTTGTGGATCACGTGTTTGATGTTATTGATTTGGTTATGTAGGATAGGAATCTGGTTGTTTTGCTGGATGAACTATTATATCTGGAGGTTTTGGAGGAATATTGGTTGTGTTTTGTGAAGAACTTATAGACAGAAGAAATTCTAGAGAGAAGCTCCTTACAAGTGTCGTAGTTTTTTATGCCCCTTCACTTGCCCCCAAAACATGTCAGGTGTTTTTCATTTGACAGTCATTTCATACTCCTAGGCTATCATTACATGTACCCTTCAGACATGCACCTTATTTTGACGGCGTACTTTGCATTAATTTCCTATCCTTTGGTATTCAGTCATTCGTTTTAAGCATAAATTCTCTTCATCTCTTCACTTGTTTTTCTTCCTCTAGCTTTCTTTTGTGTTACTCTGAATCCTACCTTTTATATCATGGATCCTCTTAATTCTTCTAAAAGGTACATTGAATCATCCCTGCATTTCAGTCCTTTGTGTTCAATTACTTACTTAAGCATCGGAGTGCCTTCAATCAAAGCACTTCGGTCTTGGGTAGTTTGTTTGTTTTGCAAGAAGGAGGATGAGGGATACAAGTTATAAACCAAACATCTCTTGAGAGAGGTAAATTCACTTTTTGCCCATTACAAAAAACATTTCACTATCACTTCATTAGTCACAATACATTATGTCTCCAAATTAAATTCTTAAATTATGTCTCAATAGAATTGTTCTATATGAAAACAAAAGCAAATCATGTCCTTGTTTTTCTACTTGAAAGGTGGTTTAACCAATCTTACTTTTCGTCCTAACAAATGCATGAGCAGATGGGATTATATACTAAAACACGAACAACAACATTTTATTTTTCTTTTTGATCTTGTGAGGAAACCTGATCTCCACCGCCAAAATATAACACCAAGTGCACACGGTTCTTCGTTTAAAAAAGGTTGCTTTCCACATTTGAAGTCGAAGTTTATATTTTGGGCGGATGAGCACTGTAACGCCCCAAAAACCACATTGGACGACATTACAATCTAAAACCATTACCGTCATGAGAACAACTAATAAAATCCATTCATAAAGAAACTGCATTCATCATTCATAATATCTACAACATCATCTCAAAAGAATCGGCCAAGCCATGGCCTTAACATCCCAAAAGAATATGCTCAACTAAGACAATTACATCTCAAAATAATTGAACTTACACTTGCCGTGGAATACAAAATATTAAAATTTCATTTGTCCCCAAAATAATGTCCTAGTGTGTAACATAAGAGTATCTATCTCTATACTTCAACCTCGGGATCCACGTCCCCATCTAATGGAGCTCCCCAATGGGTTGACTCATCAACTTTGGTCTCCTCTTCTATGTCATAATCTGAAAAGATAGTATTTGTAGGGGATGAGCACTAAGCTTTGTAGCAACATTCCTCCCAAACTCGTACAAGGTTTTGAAACATATAAAAGAGGTCGGTCTCATTTTCACAATTATCATACATAGCATTAAAATAAAACAAGGATATTTAAATAGATCTCAAGTTTAAATAGTAACCGTAAATTAAATGAACGGTAAAAACCAAGTTCCCATAAATAAGTCTTTTCCAATGATAAACCATGTCCAAAAGTTTTGGTGGAATCTCATACTTCCAACAAATTCTTGTAAAAATCATTTATCATTAGACATAATAAACCATCATCAATAAACTCACGTATAAATTCATATTCCCAAATGTATCTATAACTCAAGTATGTTGGTCGCTTCTCCGAAATCTACCCAACGATTATACCTAGTCCACCCATCACAATCACAAGCACTTTGGAAAAGGGCGTGTAACATCCCAATGGCATTGACGAATCCTCCCAGAAAAAGTATACTATCCCTAGTTCGAACTTAAGTGAACAATATTGGTTGCATTCCCAAACACAACCCATTACGAGTGTATGAAAAAATCTCACCCCCACTGGAATAGACAAACCTATACACTCTACGGCATCTCTCGGAGGCAATTCAAGTCTGTCACAACAAACCATACAAGAGATGTAAATATCCCCAATTTATCTCAATTTACAAGTGTAACGCCCCTAAAATCATCCTGGACGGCATTACATTCTACAGCCATTCATATCATGAGAGCACTAATATAATCCCTAAAGAAATGAGACTTCATTCCTCATCCATAAATATTTACAACAATATCCAAAAGAATAAGCCAAAGCCATGACTATTACACCAAAAGAATTACATTTACTTAGCAGCGGAATAAACAAAATACTAGACTTTACATGATTGTGCATAATTTTTCCTAGTCTAGCACAAAAGTAAGCAACACCTCTAGATGTCCCACTCAGGATCCAAGTGTGAGACCCAGAAAATTTTGAACTTTTTGGGAATAAGGGCAAAATCGTAATTTTCCACTATAGTACGGTTAAAATACTTATGTTCTAGACCTCGGATAGGGAAACGGAGTGCGCCATTGGATTCGCAACGCGAAATCTAGTAACCACCACAAATTTCATCAAGTTCTAAGATAGTCGAATTTTTGCACATAAATCGAGGCGCCTGCGTGGCGAAATAAATTCCAGGACTCCTAAAAATTATTTTTTTAAAATATCCTTAATAAATAAATAAAATTTCAAATAAAATCAATTTGAACTTAATCCGAGTTTTAATGATTCGTTTTAGGCCGAAAAATGGACCCGAAAGTAATAAACGAGCGGTGCAACGAGGACCGCACATTTAAAAATATAAAAAGGGGTTAAAAGTCTGAAAAATCAGACTCCTCCACACCATTTCAGCCGCTCAATGTGAGAGAGGAAGAGAAAGAGAGAGAAAAGGGGTTTTCTTCAAGCTTTCTCCAGTGATTTCTTCGACTTCCGTCGCTCGGATTCCGTCGGGCTAGAAGGGAGAAGTGATCACGTCGACGAGGGCTACGCGTGGGTACAAAAAACAATGAATTTTACCGAAGGTGAAATTCCGGGAGTTGGGAAAATCAAACTTCGAGTAGGGTTTTCGGGTCTTGGGAGCTTCCTACGGGAATCTCACGCTACAAGAGGTAAGGGTTATTCCTACCTTGGATTATTCTACCTTAGGTGTAGCTAGGTTAAGGGTATATATATATATATA
>CM042193.1:25277340-25337518 GCA_023539305.1 Ilex asprella | reverse complement strand
TATATATATATATATATATATATAAATATATATATATATATATGCATGTGTAATGATGTATAAATGTGTTTATGGTTATGAGAATGGAAAGGTGAGCATGAAATTAGCTTAGGCTTGTTGCTAGCTAAATTTTGATGTGTGGAAGATATATGTGATTCACTATATAACTTGGTGATATTGAAGACATGCCTTGTGTGTGGGAAATTGTTGTTTTGCTTAAAATGAGATAAAATGTTTGATGCCCATAAGGTGTTTGATGAAATGCCTTGGATGTTTAAATGATTGATTTGGGCATAATGTATGATCATATGTTAGTGCCTATGAGGTGTTTGATAATATGCCTTGGTTGGTTGTCTAGATAATTTATTTGAGGTCATTGGAATAACATATTGAAATGTGTTATTGGTGTGTTGACATATGCTCATTGATATATTGTTTATGATAATGTATGGAATTTATATGTCTATGATCTAAATTCCATGGTATGAGGAGATATTGCTCATTTTGCACCATTGCACATTGAGCACGTTCATGGCATCACATTCAAGGGACAATTGCATGAGTGTTGTTGTGTGGGAGATGCATGGATAAAATCAACACCTTGTATGGTGCTTGATGTGTGGACTCGGGAGAAAGTGGATCTACGAATCCTTTTTGAGTTGCACGGTTGCATGGCATAAGGAAAATTTGTGTTAGGTATAGCAAGAAGGGGCATGGCGACTTCCTCGGGTGAAAAACCCCAAACCACTTGGTTCAGCCACTCCCCTAAGGTGAAATTCCGAAAAAGTGGCATGGCCCACGGAGCCGGCAGTGTAATTCCGAGAATCCGTTGCCCAAAGAAAACACAAGATTTTGTTATAAAAACACCCATTCAATGGGTAGGTTCCCAATAATGATCGAATTTTATAAAACAAATGATTTGTTGTTCAAAACGATCATTAGAAGGATTTTTCTGTCGATAGACGGGTTGCATTACACTTTGGCGTTGCATGGTGTTGTGTGAGTCGGTGAGGACTCGGGTTGAAATGCATGAGTGAGTGTCACATCATTCCATGACATAGCATTGTTGCATTCCAATATAGAATGCATGTTGGTGTATTAAATGTTTGGTTATGTGTTGCATGTGATTGCTACATGAGCATGTGCATCTAGGGGGTGAGTAACCTTTGTAGGACTTTCTCTACTGAGCATTGGCTCATCATATACGGGAAACAATTTCAGGTATGGGACATGTTCCGGCAGAGGGCTCAAATTCGGGGCCTCCTGGTTGAAGAAAAGCCGAGTTGTGGCTTTTGAATTAAGTTTTATAAAACTCTTAGTTAAATTCCATTTTGGCATGTAAAATTATGCAAGGGTGTGTAATAGAACTTGTATTAACTATATTTGGGACCAAAATGTATGTTGTACTAGTTTTGGATGACCTTGGATAGGTGGGGTTGATTTTGGAATGGATTGGTTTGAGGGTTGAAATCAAACAAGATTGGACATATGGGAATTCAGACACTTCCTAGTGTATAAGCCATAACTTTTTATTGTGATGTCCAAATGACCTGAAATTGTGAAAGTAGATAGTAGACACACAGGGCTACAAAAGTGGCTCTAATGAAAATTTTCTAAATCAATCTCGAAGGGGGTCAAAATTGCACTGGAAGTCGCAAAAAAATTCGGCAGTCGGATTGCTCCGGAGCAGTTTGGTCCAGTGAGTTTGTTGCTCTGGAGCAATGCTCTAGAGTTGTGCTCCGGAGCTGCCGAAAGACAAATGTGTAATTCTAAATCCTTCTTCCCATGCTTTCGGACTTTGTTTTCTTTGATTCCAATGATGCAAAGGGGCATTAATTGAGTTATTTTGAGGCTCATTAGACCTCAATGGATTTAAATGATTAATGGAACACAGATCACCTGAGTGGGTGTAAATCCCAATAGTGGGGAATGTTATGGTTGTGGTGTCGGATCAAGTGACATCCACGGGTATTTTCGCAGGTTGATGGGCTATCAACGGTTAAAAGGACCCCCGGATTTTGGGGTGTCACACCAAGTATCCCTCTAATGAAGCCTCTCCATGGCCCGACTCTTTAGCACCGAGCTCCTCCTCTGGTACATAATCTGAAAAATGTTCAAATGTAGGGGGTGAGCACGAAGCTCTGTAGAAAAATCCTCCCAAACTCCAACAAAGTTTAGAAAAACATATAAAAATCGGTTGGTCTCATTTCGCAAATATCGTATATAGATTTTGAAGGAAAACATGGACCTTTTAAGTAGATCTCCAGTTTAAATATAACAATAATGGAATGAAAATAGAATACGATAAACAAGTAATAAACCATTCCACCATAAACCGTTTCCAACAAGTTCTCGTGGAATCCCATACTTCTTGAAACTCTTGTAGAAACCCTTTCTGGTACAATGAAAAATACTTCACATTCTCATGTATATTGGTTCATCCACAATGTCATATATGCTGATTGCTTCTCATGAGTCTACCCAACGATTATACCTAGTCCACCCAATCCCAATCATAAGCACTTTGAAAAAGGTCGTTTACCATCTCAATGGAATTGACGAATCCTTCTCTAGGAAAGGTATAGCATCCCTAGTTTGAACTCTAAGTGAACGATAATGGTTGCATTCCCAAATGAAAACTCACTACAAGTGTAAGAAACCATCTCACCCCCACTGGGATCGACTAACATTTACACTCTACGGCATCTCTCGAAGGCAACTCAAGTCCGTCACAACAACCATACAAATGAGGAAACCAAAATAGTCTCAATTAATCAATAATTCCAAGTAAATACAAATTCCCAGATTTCACATGTAATGTTCCAATTGAACCATTTAAGAAAAATCCCATGAGATCATAAAAAAATACTATTTTATTGTTCAATATAAAGCACTAAAGTTTTAAAAACAAGAACAAATGAATGATCAAGCCTTGGAATCAAGAACAAAGGAACAATTAAGTCTTGCAATCCATCACACATGAATATCAAGCTTTGGAATAAAAAATAAAGGAACAATCAAGTCTTGAAATCAATAACAAATTAATATCAAGGTTTGAAATCAAGAACAAAGGAATAGCAAGTATTGAAATCCAGAGCAATTAAATGTCAAGCCTTGAAATCAAGAACCAATGAATATCAAGTATTGAATATCAAGAATGAATGAATCACAAGGGTTAGAATCAATAAAAAACAAATATCAAATTTAGATATCAAGACAAAGGAGAAATCAAGAGAACACATTTCCCTTGAAAACTAGGGTTTCGAAGGCATACAAGAAGATTTAGTGGTTACCCACCCATAAAATAGTTTAGAACAAGTAATATTTAAGGTTGGGAATCGAAAACAAAGCAAAAATCAAGAGAAAACACATTTCCCTTTGCAAACTAGGGTTTGGAAGCAAGAAAGGAGATTTAATGGTTACCCTACCATAACATTGTTCAAGACAAGGTAAGATTTGCAAGGATATCAAGAATCACATATTTCATAGCAAATAGATATGATTTAGAGTCAAAAGAATGCATATATATAATCCTAGCCTCAATGTGGTGTTCTTAAAGAACTTGAGCTTTGATCCAATCCAATGTGAAACTCCCCTTTCATCTTATGTTTTTCCCTTCATTTCTTCTTCTCTAAGGCTTTCTAGGGTTAGAAGTGCTGAAATGGGGCTAAGGGAGGCGGCCTTAAGTATTTATAGTGGAAGAGATGGTCCACATATCGCGAATCAGGAACCCAGACTTCGTAACTGACGTTCGAACGTCATTAACGTTCGAATGTCCTTTGGTCCCAGTACTTTAATTTTTCCATTAGAGGAAAAGTACTGGAATGCACTGTCGTTCGAACGGACTTCCACGTTCGAACGTCATTTAACATTCGAACGGACTTCCTGTTTCTACTGAAACTTCCAGTGCAGTTTTGGCTTATTTAGAGGTAGATTTGGAAAGTTTTCATGAAATACAATTTTGTAGCCCTGGATGTCTACTATCTACTATAAAAATTTTAGATCAATGGGAGATTATAATAAAAAGTTATGTTTTAAATACTAGACAGTGTCCAAACTCCTTTTTACCCAAATTCACCCTAATGTGCGTTTTAACTCCGAAATTCTTTCTAACTTCTAATACACCTCATATTATCTCTCCCAATGTTTTTCGACCTTCCGGATTCAATGGAGATATTATTTTACCTACAAACATTTAGAAACTTATCTAATCACCATTTCTAAGTTTAAACGTCTTCGAAACTTAAACTCCACAATTAATTTACCTCCCAAGTATTTATTACTAATGCTATAATTTATATGATTCATTCCAAATATTATAATTACTATATAAATACAACATGTGGAGTTTTATAACATATCCACTTTTTTACAATAATTATTTACTATATATCCATATACATATATAAAAGAAAATGCAGGGTGTTACAACAAGCATATCTCAAAATCTCCAATTTTTCACATGTATTATTTCCATAGAGTAATCGAAGAAAAATGCAAGAGATCATCAATAATATCATTTCATTACTCAACACAAAGCACTAGAGTTTCGAAATCAAACACAAGGAATAATCAAGAGGAAAACCCACTTCTCTTGAAAACTAGGGTTTGAAAGCAAAAAAAAAAAAAGATTTAAGAGCTATTGCACCATAGCTTTGTTTCAAACATGTTAATCTTTGTAAGAATACCAAGGAATGATAGTTTGTAGTACATATATTTGATTTAGAGTCAAAAGAATACATATAGACATAAGCCCTAGCCTCAATGTAAGAGAATGAGAAGAAACCCCTACTTGAATTAAGAATCTCAAGCAAAAACCCAAGCTTTATAGACTTCCTTCCTCCCTTTTCTTTCTCCCTTAATCTTCTTCCAGGGTCCTAAGAGGTGTGGGGTGAGAATGGAATGGAAGAATGACACAAATGGGGCTTATAATGGTGTTTTAAAACACAAAAATCCTAATTTTTTAACTGTTCGGGAAGCTTCAGGCAAATCGTATCGGTACGCGTACCAGTACGGTTTAGCTACTGGAGTTCGGCGTACCGGTACGGTTTGACTGATAGATTTTTGTTTCTACTTTTAGTGCAGGTGTGACCCATTAAGAGGTCTAAATAGAATATTTGCAGGAAATACACTTTTGTAGCCCTAGATGTCTATATCTACTGTCCAAATTTCAGATCAATTGGAGTTACGAATAAAAAGTTATGGCTAAACTACTAAGACGTGTCCAAAATCCTTTCTACCCAATTTTTCTCTAAAGTGTGCTCTCACGCTGGAATACTTCCAAGCTTCTAATACACCCCATATTACCCCTCCCAATATTTTTTGACCTTTCAGATTCAATGGAGACCTTAGTTTGACCTAAAAATATTTAGTTTTATGATTAATCCTAATACATAAGTAAATGTTTACCAAAATTTAAAAATACGAGGGCTAAGTGTATCTTTAATTGATTGGTCCGTTCGAGGCCTAACTTACCACCATTGGTACTCTATCATTGTCCATTTACAACAATTGAATGATGAAATGCCTAGCACAAAAGCTTGCAAACGAGTGTTAAAATTTTAGATTTTCACAAAGTGTATTGGTACCCGCACCAGTACGACTTGCCTAATGGAGCTCGGCGTACCGGTACGGTTTGCCCAGTTTTGCCTTTTTGGCCTATTTTTCATTTAAAATTCATTCTAAACCCTTCCAAAATTAACGCAAACTTATACAACATATATTTGTACATCAATTATAGTTCGTACAAGTTCTATTACATGTGGGGGTTTACAAGCACATATCTTTGTTCTATGTCCAAGCCCCCTTTGTTTCTTAGCAAAAATACAAATCATTTTTGGCAATTTAAAAAAAGAATCAATGAGCTACATTGATGGGTTTTGGGTGAATGCACTGTGAAATTATTTTTCTCTTGGCACATGATGTGATTTCTAGCAACTGCATGGGTTAATGTGGTTCTCCCTTTGGTGGAATTCCCTTCCCAAATCCTAGTGTAACAAGGCTTTAAAATTATGTTTTTTTCTTTACCATCGAGTTCTTACATTCTTTTGTGATAGTGCTGGTCCAAATCTCAAACAATCGACATGTATTTCTCTTCCTCAGAATACTTTAGACGGTTGCTTGAACGAAGTTCAATTGCCCTATTTCAGGTCTTGCTTGGATGGAATAATTTTATTGACTTTAAGCAAATGAGATTGACTTAGCAAAAATAAATAAAGAATACGCTTTTACTAATAAGAAAAGGTGCTTCAGTTACAAAAGACTGATAAAAGAACCTTGATTACCATGGGTGATGAGTCTTTAATGGCTTTGATCGAGCCCTTAATTCTATATGGGATCAACAACAGAATCAATGCACTTCACCTCTCTATCATGATGCTCATTGATGATGCACAAAATCGTTTTCGTGCGAGTTCAACAGTCAAGTATACGTACGGTCGCAATCAATGAGCAACAACCAAGCAATTAAAAGGGAATAGAAAATAAATAATCAACGCAGGGGTTTATAGTGGTTCGGTCGTAGCCTACGTCCACTTTCTTGAATGGCAACGGTGGTCGGTGATCTTTATTAATGTATTAGAGTACTCCGGAGAGTTTACAGTGGTGCAAAGAGGGAGAGCGAGAGAGAGAGCAGGGTGAGTATGTGTGAGTGATTCGGAGGCGTAGTGTGCATAGGAATCCAGGTCCAGCTCCTCCATGTGGAGAGGGGCTTACATTATATAGGCTAGGGTTAAGGCGGTGAGTCGGTGCCGTGAATGAGAGGAACACTACTATTTTGGTAAGTGTGATTTAGGTAGGAGATCTCTGTATCCCCTCTTTCTCTCCCTCGTGCTCCTATTCAGTCGGAGGCGGACTCTCGGCTGGCTTTAGACTTGATCGTTGTCGTCTTGGATTCGGACTCATATTGAGGTGGGCTCAAGCCTAAGCTCGGAGTTGGAGTGGACTCGGTCGTCTTGGACTTGAGTAAAGAGGCCGAAGGAAGATGGAGGAGGAGACGTCCGAATGGGCCTGCCCAAGTCAGCGCCCAAGGGGGCCGAGCCAGGCGGCGCCCAAGGGGTCCTTGGCTGGCTTGGTGTCTTCCTGTTAATGCTTTCCCTTGATGCCTTCCTCATCCATGGGTCGAACTGGTCTCGAATTGGACTTTCTCCAATTGGTGGGCTTTGATTGGACTTTCCCTTGGGCCTTCTCGGTTTATCGTGATTGGGCTTGGCCCAGCTAAATTTGGGCTCGTCATTTGCCCCCCATGCCCCAAGCCTTTAACTCTTGCGAGGGGAAAGGGTTGAGGGCATGTGTAACCTTTCGGGCAGGAGTCACCTTGCCCCCTTGCGGTGTTCCTTCGGTCTTCGAGGACTTGCTGAACTCACTGATAAGTGTAAGGGTAGGCGAGGCTTCCTGGGAGTCCGAGGAAATGGGGTAGGCATCCCTGTGGCTGAGGTGAGCACCTACGGCCATGAGACAAGGGCCCAAGTGGTGGGCGGCGCTCATGGGTGAGAGGGGCTACTGGAGTGACGGAACTACGACAAATATTCGGACAGTCATAACTTTGCGCACAAGGGTCCGTTTGAGGCAAATTTTTTTTTTATTTTGGGTATTTTTTCGAGCTCTACGACTTTTTCAAAAAAATGCTCCTATCTCTCTGAAATCGAGCTTTTTCAGCGCAGCTCCAGCAAACTGCTCGAAAAAATTCCTTTTTTTTTATGTACCCTTGTCTGTAAATGGAGGCCACTGTTCCCATCTTCTTCATTTCACTCCCATTTCTTATTTTTCTGACCAAAGGCTTCCTCTTCCAAACTTCTCCAAGGAGTTGTTCATCCTTCCTCAAGAAGCTACATACCAAGCTTCCTCGAGAAGCTTTAGTAAGGCTTCCTTGAGAAGCCATTCCTCCCCTATAAAAAAGGGTCTTCAAGTACTGTTCATCCCATTCTCTTCCATTTCTCTCTTCTTCTTTTCTTTTTCTAAGATCAAAACATATGAGGACTAGGGGCTTGAAGAGTGGAGGAGATGAGGCGATGGGAGGCAACGCCTAGGGGGCCGGCCTAGGCGGCGCCCAAGGGGCTGCCATGGGTGGCGCCCAAGGTGCCTACCTAGGCGGCGCCCATGGGTCTAGCCCAGGCGGCTCCTCTCCGGCTCTCGAACGTCCGGGTCCTTCCCCTCGCGGTGGCTTTGGGAGTGTGATGCAGGCGGACGCCCAAGGTTCGGGCGGAGTCCTTCTTGGCGTAGGCAATGGAGTCGGAGTGTTTGAACAAGGCGAGGGAAGGGCGAGGTCCTCCATGGGCGGCTCCCTGGCTCCGGGTGACGCCTCCTTGGGCGGCGCCTAGGCTCCGGGTGGCACCTCTTTGGCTTTTGGACGCTTGGGTCCTTCTCTTCGTGGTGGTTTCGGCGCATTCCAGGCAACGGTTGAGAGGCCCTTCGAAGTTTTTGGCCCAAGACCAGGCATGGGCAAAGAGCCTTCGTCTACCACTTTTGGCACGTCACGGGGGACCACAGAAGCATGCAGGCAGCGGAACCGATCGCTGAACGAGGTCGGAGGCGCCTGCCGTGGGATGGGCGGCACCACAGGCACGGGCGACGCTCCGAGCTCCCTGGGTGCAGTGCAGACTTCTCCTAGTGAGTCCAGGGAACGGACGGATGACTCTAGTTCTCAAGGTATGTGTCTCGGTATTTTACTTATCTTTGTTGGTATAATTACTTTTCTTTACTATGGTCTGAGTTTACTTTCTGCTGGCGTTCATTCAGGCGAGAGGGAGACTGTTGGTGATCTTGACAGAGGTCCAGGCGGAGGAGGAGACGACCATCATAAGGTAGCTTCTATATTCAGCCTATTTGCGCGTGATGAGGATATCTCTAAAATAGTTGCCCGATATCATATTTCGCCTTCTGTGACGTGTCGTCATCCTGAGGCTGATGAGTCTGCGTGCTGTGACTCCTCGGGTGAGATAGTTGTTTACGAGGGCATGTTAAAGGCGGGACTTTGATTCCCTATCCCCGGACCTATATGTAGAGTTCTTGGACACTTGTCTCTGGTCCCGAGGAGACTGGCCCCCAATAGTTGGAGGGTACTCTCTGCATTTTTCGCACTATGGCGTTCGGTGCACAACGCTGCTGTTCTCCCTCCGTTTGAGGAATTTGTTGTCACATACATGCTTCTTGAGAACTTCGCTCCCCACCAGGGTTAGTACCGCTTTGCCTCGAGAGCGGGTAAGTTTATCACTGGTCTGAATTTCAATCTTCACAAATGAAAGAGAAAATTTTTTTTTGTTGGAGGTGAGTGGGCTTCTGACTCCGATCGTGATGTGGTGCCAACTCGAGGGGATACAGCCCCGAATACTAAGCTAGGTGAGGATCTTTCCTTCAATTCTTGTCTTAATTTTCATGTATGTGTTTCTCATAGTGTAATTGTCATCTTGCAGTCCCACCGAGTCTATCCCGAGATCAGGCTAGGTTCCTTGAGATGGTTCATAACAATCCCATGACGGATGCCTCCGAGATCATGCGGGTAGCCGGTATTTCTCCGGCTCCGTCGAAGCAGAAAAAGAAAGGTACTTGATACCTTAGTGGTCTTAGAATGTGATGTAACAGTCTTTCTTACTTACGCTGGCTTTGCAGGTACTCCCATTGACAGGTCTATTGTGGACGAGCTACTTACTTCCAGAGTGGCGTCTATTCCCCCTCCTCCTTCCATGAGGTCGAAGTCCGGTGCCCCCAGCTCTTCTCGACTAGGGTCTACTAGTCTCACGGAGGCTGAGCTTGGTGAAGTTCCACCCTCTTCTCTGACTGATGTCTCTTCTCCCCCGAGGAATTTTTCTAGCACAACCGTGGGGGCTGAGGCTCCGGCACCATCTTCTACCAGAATTGTGGACCCGCCAAGTCACCCTCACCCGGACGTTCGCTCGACATCTTTGCTCCAGAATCTGAGTGCGGCAAGGGGGGAGACTTTGTGACTTTGTGAGCGGTGCTGATGTTCAGGAGATTACATCTCGAGGTCCAGAAGGGATGGTCAAGGCCGCTAATGAGGGCTTTGCTCTGGTATGCTTTCCTTTTTGTTTCGTTTTTTGGCTTCCTTTGTCATATCTTGGCTTAATTTCTGACTCTCCTTGTATTTTGTTTTCGAATGTCTATAGATGGCTGTTGCCTTGCCCGACTTGTTCAATAACACCCTGAAGATTGGGGAGGCCGTTAGTGGCCAGGCGAAGGAGAGGTAGGCCTGCGAGGCTGCTGAGGAGCTATTGCAGCAGGCACAAGAGGATGCCACGGGGCTAGCACGGCAGACACGAGAGGATGCCGTGAAGTACCAGAGGCTCGAGCGGCAAGCACGAGAGGATGCCGCTGAGAAGTTACAGCAGGCACGAGAGGATGCCGCTGAGGAGTTGAGGCAGTCGCAAGGGAAGACCACTCAACTTGAGGTTGACCTTCGCGTAGCACTTGAGAGGGCTACCAGAGCAGAGGCTCAGAGGGATACTGCTGAGAGGGTCAGGGCCAGTGTCTTCATTGACAGCTACGAGGAGCTCAGGAGGAAGGCCATTATAGCATTCCCTTACTGTGATCTTTTTGACCTTAAGCCTTCTGAGGCTCTTGAGTCCGATGATGCGGACTATGCGAGTGGAGGCAGTGAGGGTCACTAGGATTGTGTTGTCTTTGTGTCTTTTGTTCTGTTGACACACTATGTCCATCTTTTGTCAAGAGCTCATGTGTTTGGATGACATATCATTTTTGTAAAGGTTTTTTGGATGGAATACAACTCTTTTAAGAAAAACACCAAGCAATTTTATAATTCAAAGTAAATGTTTGAAGGAAAAAGACTAACATAGGAAATTGACTAACAAAATATCCTAAACAGTGGTCACTAACTCATGATTGACTGCCCCCAGCTACTGGTAGTATTTCTTTAGGTGTTCTGCATTCCATGGATGGCCTAGGACCCTTCCTTCAAAGTTTTGAATTTTGTAGGTACCCGGTCTTACTATCTCCGTGACCGAGTAGGGTCCTTCCCAGTTGGGTCCCAATTTTCCTTCCCGAGAGTCTTTGGTGGGCAGGATGACCTTTTTGAGGACCAGGTCCCCAGGTAGAAAGGCACGAGGCTTCACCCTCGAATTGTAGTACTTGGTCATGCGACGCTTGTACTCTGCATTCCTGAGCATGGCTATCTCTCTCTCCTCCTCCACCAAGTCGAGGTTGACGCGGAGGCCTTCTTCATTACTGGTAGGTTCATGGTTCTGGATCCTAAGGGAGTGTACCCCGATTTCAACAGGTATCACTGCCTCTGTTCCATAGGCTAGAGAGAATGGGGTCTTGCCCGTAGGACCTCTTGGTGTGGTCCGATATGCCCATAGCACTCCTGGGAGTTCGTCTACCCACTTCCCTTTTGTAGTCTCCAATCTAGCTTTCAAGTTATGGAGTATGGTCCTTACAGTGACCTCCACTTGCCCGTTGGCCTATGGATGGGCGGGGCTAGAGTGGGGTTGCTTAATCTGGAGGTCTGCACAAAAAGCGTTGAAGAGCTTGTTATCAAACTGCTTGGCGTTGTCATTCACGACAACATGAGGTATCCCAAAGCGGTAGACTAGACTCCTCCATATGAAGTCTTTTATCTTCTGGTCTATGATTCTGGCTAAGGCTTCAGCTTCTGCCCACTTAGTGAAGTGGTCGATGGCGATGACTACGAACTTGCATTGGCCTCGACTCACAGGAAGGGGACCTAGAATGTAAATCCCCCACATGGAGAAGGGCCACGGGCTCTGAATTGTGGTGAGTTCATCGGGCGGCTGTCTGGGCGCAGTCGCAAAGCGCTGACATTTATCACATCTCCTGACGAAGTCTCGGGTGTCTCTGATCATGGTGCGCCAGTAGTACCCCTATCTGACTACCTTATGAGCCAATGCACGTCCTCTTGAGTGGTTCCCACATATCCCCTTATGGATCTCCCTCATGGCATAGTCCGACTCTTCTGGGGTGAGATAGCGAAGTAGTGGGAGAGAGTGACTCTTTTTGTAAAGGGTGTTTTGTAATATAACATACCTGGATGCCCTCATCCTCAACTTTCTGGCTTCCACTGGGTTGTCTGGGAGAGTGCCCTCCTGTAGGTAGTTTTTGATAGGATTCATCCAATTGGACTCCGATGATACACAGTAAGTCTCGACTTCCTCTATCTTGGTGGTGCTAGGCTCAAACTGGTGACCTGTCAATGTCGATCCCATGAATATGTTGGCGGATGCAAACTTGGCGAGGGCATCAGCCACGACATTCTCTTCTCGAGGTACATGGTGAATCTCAAAGTATGTAAACTTTGTGAGGAGTGCTTGGACCACCGAGAGGTATTCCTGCATCCTTTCTTCTTTGGCTTCAAAATCTCCCCTTACCTGATTGACTACGAGCTGAGAGTCACTGTAAGTCACGAGACAGAGTACTTCCATCTCTAAGGCTAACCTTAGACCCGATATGAGGGCCTCATACTCTGCTTGGTTATTGGACGTGTTGAAGTGGAGGGAGTCAGCGTACTTTAACGGAGTGCCATGGGGACTGATCAGTACGAGTCCAGCTCCACCGCCCTCATTGGTAGAGGACCCATCCACATAGAGTTTCCAGCATGGCGGAGAGGATGATGGGGGTGATGTCAAGAGAGGATGTGAAGATGAGACTGAGGGAGCCTGAGAAGTTGGAGCCCAAGGCAGGGAGGGAGGCACCTTAAGCCATGTGGGCGGCGCCCTAGGTAGGGTGAGCGGTGCCCTGGCTTGCCCGGTTGATGACTCTGCCCCCTGTTCCTCCTCCAGGTCGACTGGTCCTCGTATGATAACTGGTCCAACTTCCTGGTTGAGAGAGTCAGTATGTATTGAAAAAGTGCGCGCGGGGGCGCCTAGTCCTTCATTTTGGGACTCCTGTGCTTTGATGGCGACCCTTGGTTTGTACTGCACGTCAAATTCGCTCAACTCTACGGCCCACTTGAGCAGTCTCCCAGAGACATCGGGCTTCCCTAAGATTCTTTTGAGTGGCTGATCGGTGACCACCATGATGGTGTGACCTTGGAAGTAATGGCGCAGACGTCTGGCAGCAGTGACAAGGGCGAGAGCTAATTTTTTTAACTATGAGTACCTCACCTCTGCTCCTCGGTGGGCTCTACTTACATAGTAGACAGGCTTTTGGATGCCCCCATCCTCTCTGATAAGCACAGAACTTACGGCAGAGGGAGAAGATGAGAGGTAGAGGTAGAGGATTTCTCCTGGCACAGTATGGAAGAGTAGTGGTGGTGTGGAGAGGTAAGCTTTGAGCTTCTGGAAGGCCTCCTCAGCTTCTGGGCCCTACTAGAAGGACCTGCGAAGGATCTTAAAAAAGGGAAGACATTTATCAGCAGACTTTGAAACAAACCTGTTAAGTGCTGCTATTCTCCCGTTGAGGCGCTGGACTTCCTTGATTCAGGCAGGGGACTTTATCTCCAAGACCGCTCTAATTTTATCTGGGTTGGCTTCAATGCCCCGTTTATGGACCATGAAGCCTAAGAACTTTCCTGAGCCTACACCGAAGGTGCATTTTTCAGGGTTCAACTTCATTTTGTAGGCCCTTAGCACATTGAAGGTCTTCGGTAGGTGTGCGATATGATCTGTGGTTGTTACACTCTTCACTAACATATCATCTACGTAGGCCTCCATCATCTTCCCAATCTGGAACTCGAACATTCTGTTAACGAGGCGCTGATATGTGGCACCCGCGTTCTTGAGCCCGAAAGGCATCACCCTGTAGCAGTAGGTTCCCTTAGGGGTGATAAATGAGGCCTTCTCTTGGTCTGGAGGGAACATGCTGATCTGGTTGTAACTGGAGTAGGCATCAAGGAAATTCAAGAGCTCGTGTCCCGCCGTGGCATCAATGAGCAGGTCGATTCGTGGGAGAGGATAACTGTCCTTGGGACAGGCCTTGCTGAGCTCCATAAAATCTATGCAGTGGCGCCACTTTCCATTGGCCTTTGTCACCATTACCACATTGGATAGCCATTCTGGGTATGCTACCTCCCTTACTGACCCATTAGTCATCAACTTGTCTACCTCTTCCCCCATGGCTTGGCCTCTCTCAGTACTCACACTCCTCAACTTGTGGCGAATAGGCTTCTATCTGGGGTCAACATTCAGCTGGTGGGAGGTCACTCTGGGGTCAATACCTTCCAAGTCCTCATGGGACCAGGCGATGACGTCTGTGTTTCTCTTGAAGAAGTCTACCAAAGCAGTTGCTAGCTCCTGGGAGAGCGAGGAGCCAAGGTAGACCTTCTTCTCTAGAAGGCTGTCATCTAGTATCATTGGGCGAAGCTCCTCTGCTGGTTCACCCCTTTCTAAGGTACTGTCGTCTCTAGGGTCAAGGACCTCGATCTAGAGTGTCTCATTCGGTTTCCTAACCCTTATAGAGGCCACAAAACACTCTCTGGTCGAGACCTGGTCTCCTATAATCTCCCCAACCCCATTGGAAGTAGGAAAGCGGAGGAGAAGGTGATAAGTGGAGGGCACTGCCCTTAAGGCATTAAGGGCAGGACATCCAAGTATTATGTTATAAGCAGAAGGGCAATCAAGTACAAGAAAATTTACCATGATAGTAGAGCTCCTTGGTGCGGTTCCTGCTGTGACAGGCAGGGTGATGGATCCCAAAGGTTGGACTCTCTCTCCCGAGAAACCAACCAAGGGAGTCGTGACAGGTTGTAATCTTTCTCTGCCGAGGTTAAGGCTGTCGTAAGCAGTGGCAAACAGGATATCGGCTGAGCTTCCACTATCAACTAGGATCCTCCTGACTTGGAAGTTGGCCACCATCAGGGTCAAAACTAAAGGGTCGTCATGAGGGGTCTGGACTCCTGCCAAGTCTCTGTCTGAGAAGGTGATGACCTCCTCCTCCCTGTGTCATGGGGTCTTCATTGGGTGAGAGTCATGAGACTCTGTCTGTCTAGCTTTACGGGCGTGCGCCTTCCTGGCGGAGTTGGAGTCACCTCCTCCTCCTAGTCCTCCGGCGATAGTTTGAATCTCACCGCGGGGTTGCTGGTGTTCTCGTTGTATGTGCGGAGGGGCAGGTCCTCGACCAACCACATACTGTCTGAGATGACTCCGTTGGATAAGCTCCTCAATCTGCTTCTTCAGCTGAAAGCAGTCGTCCGTGCCATGTCCATGGTCGTGGTGAAAACGACAATACTTACTGGAATTTCGGCGCTTGGGGTCAGACTTCATCTTTTCGGGCCAGCGGACGGCTGGGTCATCCTGTATCTGGAGTAGGATGTGCTCCACCGAGGCATTGAGTGGAGTGAATGGCTATCGGTCCCTCGGGGGTAGTGGTCCGAGGAGGTCCTTTACGGGGACCCTCTCGGCTTTCTTTCTCTTGTTCTCAGTCACCCTTCGGTCTTCTCAATCGTCTTTCCTTTTCTCCCCTCGGGAGGACTCACCTCTACGGGATTTAGTGACGACCTCGGCGTTCATATATTTTTGGGCCCTAGATAGTAACTCGGGCATGCTAGAGGACGGCTTTTTGATGACTGAGAACATGAAGCTAGAGGTGCGAAGTCCAGCGATAAAGGCGGCTAAGGCTACATTGTCATCTAGTTCTTCTACTTGGAGGACCTCCTCATTGAAACGGGCAAGGTAGTTACGGAGGCTTTCGTCCCTATACTACTTGATGGTGAACAAGTGGGTTACTGGCTTTTGATGGCGGCATCCCCCTATGAAGTGGGAGACGAAAGACTTACTTAGCTCTGCGAAGGATCGGATGAAGAGGGCCTGAGTTTGGAGAACCACTGACGGGCGGACCCCTTCAGGGTCGTAGGGAACGCCCTGCACATGATCTCCTCAGGCACATTGTGGAGCTGCATGAGGGACTTGTAGGTATCCAGATAGTCGAGGGGGTCTTTGTTATCGTCGAAGGTCTCGATGTTGGGCATCTTGAACTTCGAAGGTAGTGGGTAGTTGATAATATCAGTGATAAAGGACGTGTCAGTGCGTCTCACCAGGTAGTCCACGGTCGTAGGCGCTTGTGCCTTGATGGCGTTAAGGGCGTCGCCAAGCTAGTTTTTCACCTCCCTTATCTTCTCGTCCCACTGGTTGGGGACATCCTCGGTCGGATGTCGGTACTGGCTCTCATGGTCTCCGTATTGACTCTCTTCTTCATCCTCATGCGCATGAACATGAGAAGGGGGGATGCGTGAGCTCCCTGCCCGTTGAGGAGGGACTGCTAGGTGAGGGGCGTTCTGCGGTCGCAGGGCATTTTGGCGAGGGGCCCCATGGCGAGGGGCTGCTTGACGCTCGTGAGGTGTAGGTTGTTGTTCCTCCCCAGTCGGAGGGATGGGGACTATTCCTTCAGGATGAGGGGTAGCGCCTCCTTGGGTAAGCATCAGTTGGATGATCTGCTAGTTTTGTTTCACCAACAATTGCTTAGTCTGGAGGAGTTATTGTTGCTGTCCAGTAGAAGTCGCAACAGTGGGTGGTTCAGACTGTGTGAAGGGAGGCGGAGCCTCCTCCCCCCGGTGGGCCAGGTTGTGGTCTCCCGGCTGTTGGCTCATCGATCGGATGGTAATCCCCATGGATTGCGAAGGGGATGGAAAGGTAGTAGAAACTATGTCATTCCCACAGACGGTGCCAAACTGATGATGTACAAAATCGTCTTCGTGCGAGTTCAACAGTCAAGTATACGTACGGTCGTAATCAATGAGCAATAACCAAGCAATTAAAAGGGAATATAAAATAAATAATCTACGCAGGGGTTTATAGTGGTTCGGTCGTAGCCTACGTCCACTTTCTTGAATGACAACGGTGGCCGGCGATCTTTATTAATGTATTGGAGTACTCCGGAGAGTTTACAGTAGTGCAGAGAGGGAGAGCGAGAGAGAGAGAAGGGTGAGTATGTGTGAGTGATTCGGAGGCGTAGTATGCGTAGGGATCCAGGTCCTGCTCCTCCATGTGGAGAGGGGCTTACATTATATAGGCTAGGGTTAAGGCGGTGAGTCGGTACCGTGAATGAGAGGAACTCTGCTATTTTGGTAAGTATGATTTAGGTAGGAGATCTCCGTATCCCGTCTTTCTCTCCCTCGTGCTCCTATTCAGTCGGAGGCAGACTCTCGGCTGGCTTTAGACTTGATCGTCGTCGTCTTGGATTCGGACTCATATTGAGGTGGGCTCAAGCCTAAGCTCGGAGTTGGAGTGGACTCAGCCGTCTTGGACTTGAGTAAAGAGGTCGAAGGAAGATGGAGGAGGAGACGTCCGAAGGGGCCAGCCCAAGCCGGCGCCCAAGGGGGCTGAGCCAGGCGGCGCCCAAGGGGCTGCCTTGGGCGGGGCCCAAGGGTGCCAGCCTGGACGGCGCCCAAGGGGTCCTGGGCTGGCTTGGTGTCTTCCTCTTGATGCCTTCCCTTGATGCCCTCCTCTTGGTGCCTTCCCTTGATGCCTTCATCATCCATGGGTCGAACCGGTCTCGAATTGGACTTTTTCCAATTGGTGGGCTTTGATTGGACTTTCCCTTTGACCTTCTCCGTTTATCTTGATTGGGCTTGACCCAGCTAAATTCGGGCTCGTCACTCATAAATATACATAGAGCAGAACTTCTTGCAGAATATGCCTCTTTGTTCTTAAGGTTGCGTTTGGTAACTCAATATTTTTTTTTCTATTTTTTTTCAATTTTTGTTAAAATTAAAAACAATAATACATTTGGTTTATGTTTTTATTTTTTTTAGTCAAGTTATTTTGAAAACAAAGGTGAATATTAAAAACAAGAAAAATGATTTTTTTGAAAATAGGGAAAAATGAAAGCACGCGAGGACTGAGGGAGAACTTTGATGAGATCCAGCCTTTGACTTTCATTAGAATTAAAAAAATCTATGGCATTTTTTTGGGATCTATCTCAATCGGCGAAGCTCTGACTTAACTTCGCTCCGGTGAAGCTTTCCACTTTCTCTGACGCCCATCCATCCATTTGTTTTTTTTCAAATCTATGCTTTATTTTTGTAGATCTAGGGATTTTCCTTCATCTCCATTTTATTTTGTTGTTGATTTCAACATATGTGTTTGTGTATGCATCTATGTGTGTGTATTGATGGTGGTGGGCTAGTGGTGGTGGTGGGTTTTGGGTGGGTTGGGTGGTGGGATTTTGGGGCTGGTGATGGTGGGTTTTTGGTGAGTTGGGTGGTGAGTTTTCGATGGTTGGGTGATGGTGGTGGGTTTTTGGTGGTTGGGTGGTGGTGGAGGGTTTTCGGTAGTGTTGGTAGGGGGTTGGGTGGTGAGTTTTCCCTGGTTGGATGGTGAGTTTTCACTGGTTGGGTGTGGCTAAATAGGTGTGGTGGTGCTGGTGAGTTGGGTGGTGAATTTTTTGTGGTTGGGTGGTGCCAAAACAGGGATGGTGGTGGTGGATTTTTGGTGGTGAGTTTTCTGTAGTTAGGTGGTGACTAAATAAGGGTGGTGGTGATGGGTTTGTGGTGGGATTTGGTGGAGATGATGATGGCTAGGTGGGGTGCATTTTCGGAAATTTGGGTGGAGATGTATTTAAGATTAAAAAATTAATCACAATAATCACAATTAACTATGAAAACACTATTTTAATACCAAACATATTTTATATTTTTGTTTTCATAATTTTTTAAATATAAATGACTTTAAATATGTTTTATATTTTTTATTTTTATTGCAAAAAAAAACTATTTATGTTTCTACAAAAACATAAAAACAAAAAGATTACAAAACGCACCCTTAATTAATTATTTTTACCCTTAGCCTTTTTTTTTTTTTTTTATGTACACCAAGTTTTTGAACTTTTGCCCGACAATGGTATGTTGTCCAATCGAGTTATACAATGTTATAGTCAAGCTTTCTTCAGTCGGTTTCGAGATTTCTTAATCAATGGATGTTCTATAATTTCTTGCTTACGAATGGATGAATGAATACCATGAAGCCAATAGCAAAACACATGCGTAATGAATGATGGAAGTTGAGAGACATTTATTAATACGGATAGATACCGAAAGAGAAATAAGAATTAAAGATTTTGAAAGCAATAAAACACCAAAAACTTAAATAAACTTAAATGATTGATTAAAATGTGTCCCGTGACCTACGGTGGCGGAATTAATTAGGCCTCGGGGGGGGGGGGGGCATGGGCCAAAAAACCGGTCTATATAGGGATGGTAATATACCGAAGCGAGATCTGGGAGTGTAGTCTTCATTCTCGTACCCACTTAAAAAAACTCCGTTTATTCTTAGTCAACCCCCGTTAATGGGTATAGTGTTCATCCACATCTCTGTCCACAGGTAAATTTGTAATTCCCGCCACGTCCACCGCCTTAAGCCCCACCCCCGCTCCGTCCACCTTACTCGCCCTAGCCCAAGCCTAAGCCTAAGCTCAAGCCAATATAATCCAAAATTCTAAATAAATCTAATATTTTAAATAATTCAACATAATTATAGAATATTCTAATATAATTAAAAACTTGTCTTTTGTAACATAATTCAACATAATATAATTAAAAGCTTGTCTCCCATTTAAATCCAACATAATATTATGCAACACAACATAATGTAACATAATATAATGTTTTGCTGTCTTCATTCCCGTACCCGCTTAAAATAATTCCGTTTATCCCTGATCGACCCCTGTTAACTAGTACAGTTTTCATCCACATCCCTGTCTGCTGGTAAATTTGTAATCCCCGCCACATCCACCGCCTTAACCCCCACCCCCGCTCTGTCCACCTTACTCGCCCTAGCCCAAATCCAAACCCAAGTCAATATAATCCAAAATTCTAAATAAATCTGACATTTTAAATAATTCAACATAATTATAGAATATTATAACATAATTAAAAGCTTGTCTTTTGCAACATAATCCAACATAATATAATTAAAAGCTTGTCTCCCATGTAAATCTAAAATAATATTATGCAATACAACATAATGTAACATAACATAATCCAACATAAAAAAACACAAAAATACAAAGATCTACACTTTTACAAGTAAAAAACATGAAAAAAAATGTCAAAAAATAAAACAATTTCCAAAAGAAAAAATCATTCAATAATATGTAGATTTGTATTCACAATAACATGTTTGTGTGTGTGTGTATATATATATATATATATATATATATGTGTGTGTGTGTAATAATAACGGGTAAAGCGGGACAGGGGAGGTGTGGGGGGTAAATGTCAGTTCATCCTCGCACGAGTTTATACGGGCATTCCTGTATACATCCACCTCCAATATGTATGGTCAGTCCTCAGTCCAAACGAGACGAATTTGGATGAATACTCATTGTACTCAGTCTACTGCCATCCCTAGTTCTATATAATTCTTTGAGTCCTCCAAAAATCCAAATCCAGTGTGCAACTTACCATTCAACAACACTACATTTTCCAAAAAAAATCTCAAACTTATATGGGTTTTTTTATTCCAAATCAAATTTAGGTGCTTTTTTTTTTTTGGGTTGGTAAATTTAGATGGTTTGATCTAATGGATTTCAATGGAACCCATTAATCTAATAGATCCAATTTAATTGGGATAAAAATTTTGGACTTTGTTATGGAATCTCCATAAGCAAGTTACCTAGATTAAATATGTACAGGTCGTCTATCAGTGTGGGGTTGGACCTAGATAAACTGTAGACTTAGGCGTCAGGGTTTCAACCCTTTTTTATGTCTCCCGAGCTTTACGAATAAATGTAATTTGGGGATGATTGCAAATATCTAGAGTTTACTTTCCCAAGGATCAGTTCAAAGTAGCCATACCTAAAGAAATTCCTTATTAAGAAAAAAGTTACCTAGATTTCTGGTCCTTGAAGAATGAATAATACAAGGATTTTCTCACTTTTTAATGGAATTGAAATAGGAATTATTACGTCTACAATGCACGTCCAAAGAATAAATGATACAAATTATTTTTTATATTCATTAACAATGGTCATAAATTTGCATAACTTCTGTAGTAACCCCGAAACACATCTAATTTTAGGATTATTATTTTTTTGATTTATTTAGTAAGATCAAGTGAATGATAAAATTGCAAAAGGGATAATTTAAAATTCGTTACCTTTAATTTTTTTCTCTTTCTTTTTCTTTTTCTTCACAATGTTGTAATTGTACTACATTGGTCATGGTCATGCTCATGCTCATGGTCCTAGAGTAGCAGAAAGTTAACAACGGCCAACTAGTTGGACAGATAAAGTTTAGTATAATAGGTATGTGGAGGACCATGGTCCTGCTCAACAAATAGCTTTCAGAGGTCATGTCTAGTCTAGTGCAGTAATTATCTTTCACTCGCTCGAGTGGAATTCCCATTAGAAAGGCCCCATTAAAATTTGGCAAACCAATGTCTACTGTGTATTGGACCTATTGGAAATGATTCTTTTGTCCTTAATGTCAATCGGTTGAAAAATAAGATACCAAGTAAGAATCGAGAGATTGAATTTTGATTTAACGTATTTTTTTCAGCCTGTAATACGTCACTCGTATTTTCAAAGTTAAAACCACAATTTATACCTAACATTTCAAAATTTAACTATAAATCATTATATAAGGAAGTCGCGAAACACAGTTTTTTAACTATTCCTTTCAAGAAATTGAATTTTTTTCATGAAAAAAGACTATATTCGAATTAAATTATGTTATATTTGTAGTAAAACCATTTTTTTAAAATTCATTTTCCGTAACTTCTTAATTTGTTTTATTAGTTGGTGTTTTACAAGCAGTTCTCCCATTTTAAGTCCCCTCCCACTCCCTATGCCAGCTTGTGGTTTAAGATTGTTTCCAGAATGTAGCTTTTGGTTTAAGTTAAGCCAACTTAATTAGCAAAAAGTAAGGAAACTGCTAAATTAGGAAAAGTCAGGAATCATTAGCTGCACTATCCGAAATTCGAGAGTCCAGTGCCCCAAAAGAGAATTTGCGGAGGGTTTTCATTGGTCACTAAGACAGAATGAAGGGGTAACCTCACATGTTGGGTATCAAGCAATAGTTACAACCCAAACAACGGATTCTATTATTTAGAATTCGACTTGTGCCTACGTCTTGCCGTGTTTAATTTTTTTGAATTTATATCTGATACATGTATCGTCATCCATAATTTTGTTTATGTTGTATCAAGTTCGTCAAGGGTATAAGTTACGTTGAACGAATTCAAGTCATGTTTAGTCTACTTTGTATTGACGCACTTATCTAACAGGTGTAATAGATCCCTCCGTTTCTTATTTAAACCCATTAATTGCATGTCAATTTTGTATCAGATTTGTGAGTGGTGTCCAAAATTGTGAAGGCATGGGTACGAACCAACCACTAGTATAATACTTAACCCCCCTTGATGGCCTCTGATTTGTGCTATTTTTTGTTCCATTTGATAATTTACTTTCGATTGACCTTTTAAATTTACACCAAAAAATGTTAATTTAAATAGGGTAAAATCTAGTTTACCCCCTTTGTGGTTTGGGTGTTTTGCATATTATCTATTATGGTTCAAAAAACACATACCCCCTTTTTACTTTTGAACTAAAATGATCAACTAACACTACTCACGGCAATAGCAAAAAGACCATAATGTTCTCCTATTTCTTTTTCGCTAAATCTTCACTGCATCTCTTCTGTGCCACTGCACCTTCTCATTAGGGTTTTGAAAATCGGTTGTTATGGCGCGTAACGACCGTTACGTAACGGTATTGGTAGCCTCCGATTTTGTTACTGGCCAATTTAACAGATTGAAAAAAATTCACACCCATAACGGCCGTTACGACGTCCTAACAACTTGTAAAGGGCATTACAACAAGTTGCGTTGGTGTAACGGTCCATAATAGATCGGCATTTATTGGTCACCAATTTGAACCATACAGACTAAGCGTAGAGGCTACTAACGTCAACTACACATCTTCTGAGTTGAACTGGATGACCCCCGTTAAGGCATACATACAGGAGGGCATATTGTAAGACAACCCATTGGAAGCTAAGAAGCTTAGACTAAGGGCCTCCAAGTTCACCATTCTATAGGACATCTTGTACAAGAAGGGCTACTCCCTACCACTACTATGTTGCCTCTCTCCAGAAGAAGTTGACTATGCCTTTGAAGAAATCCATAAGGGGGTTTGTGGAAACCATTATGGAGTATGCTCCTCAGCCCATAAGTAGGTCAAACAACGCTACTTCTAGCCTAACAATGTTAGGGACGCCCTTGAGTTCACCAGAAAATGTGACAAGTGTCAATTCTTCACCATCGTGCACAAATGCCCTTGAGTTCACCCCCATTAAGGCGTACCTACAGGAGGGCATATTGTAAGACAACCCATTAGAAGATAAGAAGCTTAGACTACATGCCTCCAAGTTCACCATTCTATAGGACATCTTGTACAAGAAGGGCCACTTCCTACCGCTACTATGTTGCCTCTCTCCAGATGAAGCTGACTATGCCATTCAAGAAATCAATGAGGGGGTTTGTGGAAACCATTATGGAGGACGCTCCTTAGCCCATAAGGAGGTCAGACAAGGCTACTTCTGACCTAACAAGGTTAGGGACGCCCTTGAGTTCACCAGAAAATGTGAGAAGTGTCAATTCTTCACTATCGTGCACAAAAAGCCACCAAAAGAATTGACAGTCATCACAAGCCCCTAGCCTTTCTCCAAGTGGGGCATCGACATCTTGGTCCCTCTACCCATCAGTCAAGGGCAGTTTAAATTTGTGGTAGTAGCTATTGACTACTTCACAAAGTGAGCGGAGACTGAGCCCTTAGCCAAGATAACAGACATAAATGTTAAAAACTTTATCTAAAAAAACCTAGTCTGTCGGTTTGGGGTGCTCCATGCTATAGTTAGTGACAATGCCAAGCGGTTCGACAATAAACTCCTGAACTCTCTCAGTGCCGACCTCCAAATCAAGCATCCTCGTTCTAGCCCAGCACACCCGCAGGAAAATGGACAGACTGACATCACAGTCAGGACAGTATTACACAATCTGAAGTCTAGGCTAGAAATAGCCAAGGGTCTTTAGGGTAGACTAGCTCCCAAAGGTTTTGTGGGCATATCGGACAATACCAAGAGTCCCCACTGGCGAGACTCTCTTTTTCCCTTGCCTTTGGAACAGAAACGGTAATACCTCTGAAGATTGGGACATTTTCCACAAGGGTTCAACACCACAAACCCATCACCAAAGAAGAAAGGCCTTTGCATCAACCTTGACTAGATGGAGGAGGAAATAGAGATGGCCATGGTCCGGAATGCAGAGTATAAATGTAGCATGAAAAAATATTATAACTCGAGGGTGAAGCCTTGCTCCTTCTTACCTAGAGATCTAGTCCTCAAGAAATTAATACTAGCCACGAAGAACTCACGAGAGGGAAAGCTCAAAGCAAACTGAGAAGGGCCCTACACTGTGATAGAGATAGTGATGTCAGGTGATGAGCGCATAATATTGCATATTTGACGGTCTCATTACATGTATTTTAACTTAACTTTGCATTTAATTAGTTAGAATTAGTCAAAGTTATGAATAATGTGAAATTTTTTATGTTGTAAGTAATTATAGCGTAAATGATGGATTTTATAACCTCGCAACTAAGTATGAATGAGTGGTGAAGAGATAGACACATTCAATGAGAATTGGGAGGCTTGGAAGGTGAAGAAACCAAGAAAAGTTCAATTTGGAAGGTTTAGCCCACTGGTTTCCCATGGTTTTGACACAATACCGCTATTTTTCCCATTTTTTATCACGATCCACTTTGAATCTGGAAAAGTACAAAACTTGAAAGTTATATATCTGGATGTCTTCTATATTGTGTCAAAATTTCAGCTTAATTGAACAGTTGGATCGAAATTTATGATAATTCTATGAAAACTGGTCCAAAATAGACAACCTACAGGTAGGTTTTACTCCAGTAGCCAAAACCTAGCGGTAGAATGACGTAAACCTACCGGTAGGTTGTGCCTAGAATGCCCAGAATGCCAGCAACTCTTGCTCCACTTAGTTAGGGGTCCCACCAATGATTCTCCCACTTGTCCCCTGACATCCCTTACACATTTACATGCCTCATACACCATAGTTGAAGACTTTGGAGATAATGACATAGATGAGGAGGAGAGAGAAAGAGATGGGCATAGCGGATTGAAAGGATGGTTTGTCCTTGCTTGTGTAAGTGTACAACCCATTCCCCATGCTTGGTTGTCATCTCACACACCTGGGGGACCCTCCATGGACAAAATGCAAGGCTTTTCCACCATATATTATGCATTCCACAAGATTTTGGGGGTGGCTACCTAAGCTTAGGAGTAGTCTTAGCTCAATGAAGAAGATGATGAATAGTATAATAGAAATTTATGTTTTTGCATTTTCTTCACCCATTTCATTGCAGTAAGTTGTAGTTCTCTTGTAATCTTCATTTCTTGAATTGTACTCTATTTTATTTTAAGTTTAATTTCATGTTCTTGCACTTCAATATTTACAGCTGGGTTTTCTCTGCAACTTTTCCATTTTGGTATGAAAGTTATTTTCTTTGTAGTTTAACTCTTTTTCTTGCTTTAAGTTAAGTTTTAATCTCCATTTCAATACCATGTCTCTTTACATTATGCATGTCTTTCATTTTATCAGGAGTAGCTAGATTTTAGTTGGCTAATTCAGGGGAGACTTCCTCTTGGGTTTTTCATTTCAACTCATTTTCTTTCCTCCTCTCAGTGTATGATGGTTCAGTTTGACTGGGTTGAGGGTGGACGTGATTGTGAGTCTTTGATATTCTGTAGGCCTGGTCACGATTTATGCTTGGATCCTCACCATCATGTCCCTAGCTTCCCACAAATCAATCGTTCATCTATGCACTATTGGAGAAAGGTTTTGAGTTGAGTTGGGATTCCCATTGGAATGACCTCTTTGGATTAACCAAAACTTGTTTTCATTTTATTTTCATTCACAAACTTTACTCACCAAAACAAACTCAAAAGATTTTACACTTTTACCATTTTTATAAAATCACCTCCACACAATTCCCTTCCTTCCCTGAGGAGACGACCTTAGAATACTCTTACAAGTAAAACACGAAACTTGAAAGTCTCCTTGCGCTTGGGGAGCACTTTTGTTCATCCATATTCCACATTTCCATCATTTCATTCCACACCATTTCGTTGCCCCATTTCCCACATCATTTGAGGGAGAGTGACACTCCTTTCACACATAAGCTAAATACACACTGAAGGATGATGTCTGGAGATTAGGGACTACAATGAAAAAAAACCTTCAAGCACCAGGAACCTATAGAATTCCAAATTCTGAGGGAAAGCTCTTACCTCATCCATGGAATGCTAAACATCTGAAGAGCTATTATCAATAACACTTGAGGAGGGTAGAAGGTATAAAAGCTGAAGACTTGATTTAATTTTTTACCTTTTAGTCAAAAGGCTTGTATCTCTTTGGGATTATTGCCCACCATTGTGTATTATGAGCAACCATCATATAAAATTTTCTGACTTTAATCCAAAAAGTTGTCTTGCATTTTATTTCAATTAAACCACAGATGAAACTCTGAAAGGCAAAGGCCACTATTAAAAGAGTCAGAGCATAGTCTGACACTATCTATCTACTAAAAAAAATCAAAAGTCCTTAGTACTTTGACTGCTCTCACTACTATCACCTTCATCCTCGTCATCCTTTTCTCCATCATCAGAGTCCCCATCATCATCATCATCATCATCATCATCATCATTGACATCATCATCATCACCTGGTATGGAACAAACCTAGAGAAGTCACTATCAGGGAAGGCAGCCAAAATTTCCCCCTTATGCTCCTTATAGTCGTCAATGAAGGCATCGACGAGTCCGTTCTTAGATAAACCTCAGCTTTGGCAGCCCTCTCATGGACCAATCGCAGATCTGCCTTAGCTCGAGAAACCCTCTCATGAGATGCCAACAATTTTGCCTCTACTATCAGGCTTCACTTAGCAGCCATCGTACGGGTCGCCAAAAGCTCTGTCTCTACCCTCATGCTAATATTTTTATTAGGAGCTTCCCTCTCATAGGTTGCCACAAGCTCTGCCTCTGCACTCATGCAAGCAGCCACATAACGTGCAGCCCTTTCACGGATGGCCACCAACTCTGCCTATGCCCTCGAGCAAGTAGCTTCACTAAGAGCAACCCTCTCACGAGTCACCATAAGCTCCGCTTGGGAAGCCTTATCATCAACTTTGAGCTTGGCTATTCCCTCCTGAGTTTCCAGCAGCCCCTTTTATAGATTAATGACCAAGTCTTTCCTCCTTAACGGTCAAGTTTAGCTGGTTGAACTAAACAGCCTTTGAAAAAGGCATACAAAAGTAGCAAAAACCTAAAAAAGATAAAGAAAGGTCAGCACCATAAATGAGACACAAAAGCAAGGAAGAGAACAGACTCTTACCTAAGTCAAGCCTTGTAAGATGATGTCAATAATGCCCTCGGTGCCCTAGAGAACCAACCTGCCCGATCTCTACAGGGAACACAAATCTCCCTAGTTGTTCCCTAACGATCTGCTGGTGATCTAGGATAGACACAATTTGAGAGCATATCCCAGCAGAAGTCCCTGTAGGAGAATTAGATGTATGAGAAGTAGGAGGTACTTTCGCTTGGGGAAGATTTTTGAGGGGTAGTCACCTTTTGAGTAGTAACTAGAGGAACCTCTGGAGGAATCACAGAAAAAGCTATCATAGGAGGAGCTACTAGAAGGATCATATAAGAAGGGTCCACTAGAATATCATCCACCTTAGCCATCTTGGGTGAAGGAGTATTCCTAGTGGAATAAAGGGAATCCACATGGTCCTATCAACTATAAAAGGGTAAAGTGTTACCCTAAAAAAAAAGGGGAGAAAATTTAGGTCATCATAACCTAAAACTTCCACTCTTGATCCGTTGAGAACACCAGAGAGCATAGAAAAAATGTGGTTAATACAAAAAAAAAGGTGAGAGTTTGTATGTATCCTCTTTGGAAGGCCCCACCTCATTGGTACTAGAGCCCTGTAATCCTCTGAAACCCACTCTCCTCCTACAAACAAGAAGTGATGTTTCCAGCTATGGCAGTGGGATCGCAGCCCAACAATTAATTTTCTTTCTCTGAAAGTAAAGCAATACCAGTCGTGATTGGGACCAATAGTTTCACTCAAAATATAGGCAGCAGAAAACTCTTCAAGGGAGGCATCCTCATACTGCACCCTCCTCCATAGTTCAAGAAATCCCAGCAAAACTCTCTAACCACTGGATGATAAATGCCCCTCCGTGAGTAAAAAATAATGAAGGATCAGGCAAACGGGAGAAGGTACGTGAAACCTTAACCCCACCTCAAGTATCTCCTTATAAATTACAATGTCCTCAGAAGAGTCATCAGAGGCTGGCTTGCCCATCTCAGCCCGTTGGCACAACACCGCAGGAGGAATTCAAAAAGTGGATATTATACAAGAAATCTTAACATCAGTGTTAAGGGAGCTAGAGATAGAGCTCACCTTAGAGCCATCATCAGTGGACAATTTACCATGGTACTTGCATCGTCGTGGATGAGGAGTAGCACTACCACCATCATCTCTCGCCACCTATCTAGAACCTGTCTTTATGCGTAGCTCATTCTTGATCCCTAACCCAAATGTCTGTGTCGTGGCACCTGCCAAGTGCGCCCAAGCTCCTGTGCTTGTTCCTATTCCTGCACCTGCCCATGTACTAATGCCAATCATGGCGGCCCGAACACCCATGATCGCCTCCCAGCCAACTGTTGCACCCTGGCCAGTACTTGCGCTTGCTCCCGTTGCACTTGTGGGGCCCGTACCCATTGTTCCTGCGATGCCTACTCCCTCTTCGCAATAGTCTGTGGTGCCCATACCTGTTTGTCTATGTCTGCTTCACTCACACCACCTTTGCCCTCCATCACTCTTCAGTATAACCCTCTCAAGGAATGGAACAAAGGGAAAGAAGGAACCTATTTATAGCCAAACCTTAGGAGTTAGCTAGTAAGATTGGCATTCAAGCATCCTAATTGGAGTAGGATTGACATTGAGGAGCTCTCATTCACTTTGGTAGTTACCAAATTGGATTAGGATTCAAGAATCCTAATTGGAGTAGGAGTGACACTGAGGAGCTCTGATTCACTTTGACAGTTATCTAATTGGATTAGAATTGAAGTACCCTAGTTAGTGTAGGAATGACCTTTAGAAGTTCTCCTATACGGATAATCCATACCAAAATGGAAAAAAAAGTCATTGTCAAGGAAAAAAGTTCAAACGCAATTGGACTAGCTAATGCCCTCTCCCCCAAATCTTTGGGCTTAGGGTATGGAGGGGCAAATGATGGGCCCAACCGAAGGTCCAACTTAGATAATGGTCCCTACCCAGATCAAGCCCAACTCAAATAGTGGATCAGGCCCAAATTAAGCCCTAATGGGTCCGGCCCAGGAGAGACCCAGATCTAGTTAGGCTCACCAAAGCCCCGAGAGCCATGCCATCCTAAAGTCAGGGAGTCAGGAACGCCATCAGACAGCCTAATCCATGCCATCCTACAGTGAGAAGATCTATCCCGCCATCCTAGGACTAGGTCTTGAGGAAATCTCCACGCCATCTCTACAACTGCCTCACTTGATGCGAGGATGGCTCCCACTCCACAAAATCACTCTTTCTATTGCTGATAAGACGCTAATAAATTGTAAGCCTCGCATATACATATCATCTCTCATATCTTGTATCACGCCTATTACTCACACTTGAGAACGCAACACTCCTTGAAGCATTAAAACACCCAGGCCATCCTAGTTGTTCGATGACATTCACCCTAATCTCCAAACACGAACTCGAAATGTATATATGGCTTATATTGATAGGGAAGTGCACTCTCTCTCGGGTTCGATGTTAGAAATGGGGAAAACGTGTGTGTGGATGATAAATGTGTGTGTGTGTGTGTGCAAAAGTGCTCTCCTAGCAAAGAGACTTTCGAGTGTCGTGTTTTACTTGGAATGGGTATTCCAAAGTTGTCACCTCATGGAAGGAAGGTTAAATTGTGTGAAGGTGATTTTGTGAAAATTGAAAAGTGCAAAATCTTGTGAATTTATGTTTTGGTGAGTAAAGTTTTTGATAGAAAATGTAATTAAAACAAGGTTGGCTAATCTGAAGGGATCATTCCAATGTGAATGCTAAATAAACTCAAAGCATTATTCCAATGATGCCTAGATGTTTGATTGATTCGTAAGAAATGAGGGACTAATGTGGAGGTGTAGGCTCAAGTATAACCCGTGATAAGTCTACGGTGTATCAAGAGCTCACAATCACGTCTGCACTCAGCCTAATCAAATCAGACACTTTACACTACGACGGAGAATGGAGGAGAGTTGATTTAGCATACCCAAGAAGAAATCTCCCTTAGATTAACCAACGTAAAACTTAGCTACTTATATTAAATGCAAAGACATACAATGTAGAAACAGACATGATAATGAAATGGAGATTAAAACTTGTATTAATGTAAAGAAAAGTTAACTACAAAGATATGTGCTTTTAAAACCCATTTGGAAAGCTTTAGAAGAAAAGCTTAAATGTAACAATGGTATATTCAAGGATACAAGACTAAACTTGCAATACACTTGAAATAAATGACATTAAAGTGCAATAAATGAATATTACAAGAGTCTAACAGCTTACTACAAGTAAAATGGGTAAGAAAATACAAATTTTCTCTCTCTAAAACTATGTCTTCTTCCTTGAGCTTCTCTCTCTATAATGCTGGACAATGGTCTACAATGGTGTAACTCAACATTTTCATCCATGAGGTCCGATAACATGTATATGAAGGCCTCCCATCAATGGGGGGCTAAGTTGAAGGCTTGGACAAGCTAGGACAAGCTAATCCTGTAACTCCTCAAGATTCCACCTTCTCTATCTTCCTCATAAATGCCTTGGCCTCCAAAGTCCAACCTTAGGTGTAGCGAGGCAAGATGGGATGTGCAACATGTCAGGGATGTGTGGGAGAAGCAATGGTGGGACCCCCAAGTGGCAGAGCTTGAGTTACAGACTCTGGCAAATTTCAGCAAAACCTTCTGAAAGGTCGAAGCAAAACCTTCCGAAAGGTTTTGGCAGGGCCAGAGGAAAAAAAAATAGTAAGCAAAACCTTTTGGACGGTTTGAGGTAGTTCTAACTCTAGTCTGCAAAACCTTTCGAAATGTCGAAGCAAAACCTTCAAGAAGGTTTTGCCAGGGGCAGAGGAAAAAGCAAAACAGTAAGCAAAATCTTCCGGAAGGTTTGCGATAGGTTCTACTCTAGTGTGTAAAACCTTCTAGAAGGTTTGAGGTAGTTCTAACTCCTATCTGCAAAACCTTTCGGAAGGTCAAAGCAAACCTTCCTTAAGGTTTTAGCAGAGGCGGAGTCTTTGCCTTTCCAATGTGCAAACCTTTTGGAAGGTTTTCCCTGACTTGCTTTTTCCCTTGATCTCTTCACCTTCCAAGCCTCCCGTTAAGCCATCCCTAATCTCCATTGACTTTAAGCAGTACGATGGGGGTTTAACTCAACCCATAACCATCATTTTACCTACAACCTCACAACAACTTCAATAATTGTTTGATTAATTGCATTTCTTCCCATTTCCATCCCAAAAGCAAGTATAAAAGGGTATAAAAGCATACATAGTGTGCAATATTTTGTACTAATCACACCCCCTAACTTGAGTTTTGCTCATCCCTAGCAAACTTTATTTCAAACCACAGAGTATAAAACTACAACAACCCATTCATAGAAGTAAACATCTAACATTCAAAATGGAAAAATCATAATGCAATTAAAGAAATAGACTTGGGCAAGATAAAATGAAACAACTGTGGTACTTTTCATTAATCATTTCCAAAAGCTCAGTACAATGAGTTAGCATTTAAAAACAAAACGGCCCCACATCCTAGAGGCACTTCTACTAGGCCGACAAAATGAAGTATGCTCACATATAATCTAAAAATGAAGTACATGCATAAGAATGTAACAACCTTGGCATAATCTCATGAAAGGAATGCTAGGGCACTTGATAGCAAAATCAGCTTCTCTTCTTCTTTAAAAATGTGCTTTCCCCATGTTGTCTCTAGATCATTTAGGACTTCAATGGTTATAATTAGGCCTTGGGGTGATAATGAGGCAAATGAAATGAAGGGTAGAGGATAACAAAGAGGGTTGTTCCGAGTGCATGACATTTATTTCAAAATGATCTCTCTTTTTATGGAATTTCTAGTCTAACACCATCACTTCACTCTTTATTTATTTTTCTTCTTTTCCTTAATATTTTCCTTTTTCTTTGATCATTCTTTATTCTTGCACCCCTTTTTTCTCCCTTTTCTTGGATTCTTCATTCAACACTTGAATTCCACATAATTCATCCCTTTGTTGGGTTTCCAAATCACCATTCCTTCTCTTTCATGTTCAATTATAGTTAACTCACGGAACAACAAAGGTATGGTAAATTTTTATCATTTTGCATTGGCTTGGTTAATTGTGTGGCATGAAAATGAATTTTCAACAAGACTCAAACATGGCACTAGGGATAGAATTTCACAAGAATGGGGGAGCATTATGTATTTCAAGACAAGTCAATCAACTACATAAATGCACTCTAACCAAAACAAGCATAATGAGATTATTGAACAAATTTAAAATTTGAAGAATTGTTCCTTCAGTAAATGCAAGTTCCCTCCAACAAGGATTGGCACTAAAGCTCTAATGGGTACTTATTCATCTCCACTATTCATGTCAAGCTTTAAAATGTGAACGCAATCTATAAATTGTCGAAATTACACATTCAAGGTGCACTTATGGGTGAGTTCAAAAGAAAACACATATGTAATACTCTCAGGATAGTATAAACTTCTATAATGTCCTCATGTATTCACAATTCAAAGAAAATATCATCATATCAATAAATCCATAACACTTTGGATGGAGGAATATAGGTCAACACATTCAGATATTTTTCACAAAATTTTCACATATTTCTCAACTATTCTTAAAAAAAATCTGCATACATGTGATAGGTGAATTTCACCACAAAAATTGGTATCTTCAACAAAAATTTTCACAAAAAAATTGGTGTATCATACAAATGGTGCACCTCACCCCCCCAACTTGATTCAAGCATTGTCCTTAATGCAACAAAAAAGATATGATATGCAATGAAGGACTTTTAAAAGATAAGTAGGGTTAGAAAACACCTCGTATGGAGCTTTTGACAAAAACATCGTAATATGCACTTTGAAAGAAAACACTATACGCAAAGATAAAGTAAGTGAACAAAATAACTTGGAAATTAAATGATAAAATAAAGTGACTATACATTAACAACTACAGGAACAGTTAAACCTCCAAAAGATCTGGGTAAACTGAATCCACCAACTCTTCCTCCACCCTTTGACCCTCAAAACCCTCGAAGAATGGCTTAAGTCTTTGGCCATTGACCTTGAATGTCTTACCATCCTCGGGGTTTGTGATTTCTACGGCTCCATTGAGGTAGGCCACCTTGACAAGATAGGGGTCATCCCAACGGGATCGGAGTTTTCCTTGAAAGATAGAGAGTCGAGAATTGTATAAGAACACTTCCTATCTTTGCTCAAATGTCATTCTTAAAATGGATTTGTCATGAAAAATCTTAGCCCTCTCTTTTGAAATTTTTGATCTCTCTTACGCATCTCTTCGGATCTTCTCTAATTCATTTATTTCCAACTTCCTATTCTCTACGGTCATTCTCAAGTTTAAGTTCAAAGTCTTAATGGCCTAATAGGCCTTGTGCTCCTTTTTAACCGGCAAATGGCAAGCCTTGCCATAGACGAGCTTATAGGGTGACATACCTAGAATGGTCTTGTAAGCAGTGAGGTAAGCCCATGGAGCATGAGTCAACCTAAGTGATCAATCCTTCTTATTAGGGTTCACCATTTTCTCTAGGATATTCTTGATCTCCCTATTGGCCAACTCGGCTTGGCCATTGTTTTGTGGGAGATAAGTGGTGGACACCTTGTGTGTGATGTCATACTTATGTATTAAAGATGCAAATAAACTATTACAGAAATGAGAACCACCATTGTTTGTCATGGCACGAGGCATCTCGAACCTCGAAAATACGTTTTCTTTCAAAAACTTGACCACGACCCAGTGGTCATTGGTCTTAGTTAGGATAGCCTCCACCCACTTAGAAATGTAGTCTACTGCCAGTAATACATAGAGGTAACCAAAAGACATGGGAAAGAGACCCATAAAGTCGATGCCCCAATATTAAAATATCTTGATTACAAGTACAAGGGAGAGGGCATCATGTTCCTCCGGGTCACACTACCCTAACCTTGGCACCTATCATATTATTTACAAAGGGAAACATAGTCTTTGATTAAGGAAGGTCAATGAAAACTTGATTGTAAAACCTTAGCCGAAGTCTTTTTAGAAGAGAAGTGTCCACTGCACTCTCCGAAATGGAAGAATACAAGGATATCCTGTTATTCATTCTTAGGCATGCATCTCCTCATGAGTTGGTTAGAACAATATTTTAAAAAATATGGGTTATCTAAGTAAAAATACTTCAAATCTGCTATAAATCTCCGTCTATCCTCTGGGCTCTAGTGCAATGGCATTTGTCTTGTAGTAAGATAATTGCAAATGTTAGCATA
This sequence comes from Ilex asprella, assembly GCA_023539305.1. NCBI lineage: Eukaryota > Viridiplantae > Streptophyta > Magnoliopsida > Aquifoliales > Aquifoliaceae > Ilex > Ilex asprella. Next base: position 25,302,950 of record CM042193.1, on the reverse strand, counting down.
CCAAGGACAAACAGATTGAATGAAAAATAAATGTTTTTCAGTAAAAGAGTCTAGGATAGGAATATGCTCATCGACATCTTAAACTACAAGTCGGGATAAATGGTCTGCCGCCATATTCTCAACTCTTTTTTTGTCTTTGATTGTCAAGTTGAATTCTTGTAGGAGAAGAATCCACATGATGAGTCTTGGTTTTGCATCCTACTTGGACAAAAGATACTTCAAAGTAGAGTGATCGGTGTAGACTACAATAGGTGAACCAATGATGTTAGACCGAAATTTATCCAATGAAAATGCTATAGCTAGCAACTCTTTTTCAGTGGTAGTGTAATTCATTTGTGTCTCATTTAGAGTCTTACTAGTGTAGTATATTACATATGGTATTTTTTCTTCCTGTTGACCAAGCACAGTGCCGATTGCGTAATCAGTCACGTCGCACATGAGGTCAAATGGTAAATCCCACTTTAGTGGTCACATAATTGGATCTGTAGTGAGCATGCTTTTGAGTTTTTTAAATGATGCCTCACAATTATTAGACCACACAAATGGGACATCTTTGGAAAGCAAATTGGTCAAGGGGCGTGCCAATGCACTAAAGTTTTTTATAAAACAATACTAAAAATCAACAAGGCCAAGAAACGACCTGATGTCTTTGATGACTTTTGGCGTGGAGAGGTTGAAAATTGCATCAACCTTGGATTTATTGACTTCAATTCTCTTTGCCAAAATGATATGCCCAAGCACTATCCCATGTGTCACAATGAAGTGGCACTTCTTCCAGCTAAGAACCAAGTTCTTCTCCTCACATCTCTCAAGTACTTTCTTGAAGTTCTCCAAGCAACCTTCAAATGAGTCCCCAAATATGGAAAAGTCGTCCATGAAGACTTCCACATTTTTCTCTGCCATGTCACTGAAGATTCCCATTGCACATCTTTGAAACGTCCCTGAGGCATTACACAACCCGAATGGCATTCGACAATATGCGAAGCTACAGAAGGGACACATGAATGTAGTCTTCTCTTAGTCTTCTAAAGTAATCTCAATTTGATTGTAGCTGGAGTAGCCATCTAAGAACCAATAGAACAAGTGTCTGGCTACTCTCTCCAATACTTGGTCAATGAATGGTAGAGGGAAGTGATCCTTTCTTGTGCAAGAGTTGAGTTTTTGATAGTCGATACACACTCTCCATCTGGTGACTACTCTAGTTGAAATCAACTCATTATCCTTATTTGCAATCACGGTAACCCCTGATTTCTTTGGCACTACTTGAGTGGGGTTCACCCATTTATCGTTAAAAATTGGAAAGATGTTGCCCACATCAAGTAGTTTGAGTACCTCGTCCCTCACCACATACTTCATGATCGAATTCAACCTTCTTTGTGGTTGTCTAGATGACTTGAAGTCTTCTTCTAGATAGATGCGGAGTGTGAAAATGAGGGGACTTATCCCTTTCATATCAGCAATCGTCCAACCAATTGCTCCCTTGTGCCTCCTCTACACTTTCAAGAGATCATCTTCTTGCTTCGACTCCAATGAAGAACTTATTACCACAGGGAAAGTATTATGATCCCCTATGAATGAATATTTATGGCTTGATGGAAAAAGCTTCAAATCCAAGTTTGGAGTTTGTACAGTGGATGGAAAAATTATCTTCTCTTGATGTCGAAGCTTCTCAAATCTAGGGGTCCATTTTTCTACCGCTTGTAAACTTTATGGCAACTCTTGATCAAAAATCTCCTCCTCCCCCAACTTTAACATGCTCAATAGCTCAATGTGATTCACCACCAAGGTAACAATCCTATTTACTTCATGCACTTCCTCATCGTCCCCCAGTTGTTTGCACAAATTGAATACATTGAGCTCCATCATCATATTCTCGAATGCAAGCTTCATTAGATCGTTCTTGCAATTAATCACAGCATTAGATGTACCAAGAAAATTTTTACCTGGTATGACGTGAATTTGAGAACTAGGATTAGCGACCGGATGGGTATCAAGTACAATAAAATCAATAGGTAAATAAAAATTATCAACTTGAACTAAGACATCCTCAACTACTCTCCTCGATTTTCTAACGCTTCGATCCACCAATTAAAGAGTGATTGAAGTTGACTTTAACTCTTCAAGTTGGAGTTGTTGGTACATCGAATAGGTAGGAGATTGACACTGACCCTTAAGTCAAGAAGTGTTTGCTCCAACTGACAATTTTCTATTGTGATAGCAATGGTTAGATAGCTAGGGTCTTTAACCTTTGGTGGTGTGTTGGTCCTCAAGATTGAGCTCACTTGCTCGGTGAGGAATGCCTTCTTGTGTACATTTAACTTCTTCTTCACTGTGCACAAATTCTTCAAGATCTTGGCACATAAGGGGATTTGTTTGATAGCACCAAGGAGCAGGATGTTGATCTTAACCTGCTTGAACATCTCAATATTGTCAAAATAATTAGCCACCTTCCCAGGTGGCTTCAAACGATTGGGAAAAAGGGCTGGAATGGGACATACATGCACATTTTCATCAACAATTTTTTCTTTTTCACTCGCCTCACCCCCTCAGAGTCAACCTTAATCTTTTTCTCTTTTTCCAGTGTGGCTTCTGGTGAGACTTTTGACACAATGGACTTGTTAATTTGTTTGCCACTTCGAAGGGAGGTGACCACCTTGAGTTGCTCACAACTCTCTTTAGTAGGCTCAGATGACTCAATCTAGTGTTGGACCCTAGGGTTTTCTTGAAGTTGAGCGAGAAATTTTTCTTTCTCTTGTTGTGAAGACCTTATGGCATTGGTCAATTTTGTGATTTGAGTCCGAATGTCATTAAAAGCGACGAAGGTTTGATTGTTGATGGTGGTTTGAATTTGGATGAATTGGTGCACCACATCCTCCATTGGATGGTCCTTGTTGACCAAAACTTTGTGGAGGCGGGTTTTATGAAACCCCTTGTGAATTGGATCGGTGGTATTGGGAGCTAGATGTAGGACCTTAACCATGGTATTGGTTTTTCTTGGGAGGCATAAGAGATGAATATGAACTACATATGTGAGGAGTGGGGTTCTCATTCTTCTAACTAAAGTTCGGGTGATTACTCCAACTCGGATTGTATGTATTAAAGTGTGGAGAGAATGATTGTTTACTTTGATTGAATGCATTGAATTGCTCATGGTAAATTTCTTTAAGTGCCAAAATATTGGGGCATTCCTAGATGGAATGCTCTACACTCTCACAAATAGAGCAAAACTACTCAGTTTTGCAAATGTTGGACCCTCGTGTCTCCGATTGACCTCTAGGCTCCCCATTTTCTGAGACAATTTGGTGATTTTAGAAAGCAAATCTTCTTGATCCCTTAAATCATATATCCCTCCCCCACTTGGTTGATTACTACCTGGAGAAGACCTCAGTACATTGGTGAGATCCGTGATATCCCAAGATTGTACATTTTGTGCCAATGTATTGAAGTATTCTAGGGCATCATCGAGATCCTTGTTTAAAAACTCATCATTACACATCAAATTGATGAACTGTCAATGGCCAGGTGTAATCCCTTCATAGAAGAAACTCACCAATTGCCATGGTTCAAAGCCATGGTGTGGATTGGATTATAGCAATTTCTTGTATCGATCCCAACATTTGTAAAATTACTCATTGGGCTTTTCCAAAAAAATTGGATTTGCTTTTTAAGAGCGATGATTTTAGGCACCAGAAAGAATTTGTTCAAAAAATCAGAACACATTTGTGCCCAAGAGCTTATTGATTGAGGCTTCAAGGAATTCAACCATGTTTTGGCTTTGTCTTTAAGGGAAAAGGGGAACAATTTCATGTGAGCTATGTCTTCCATGGCTGATTAGTGAGAAAGGTAGCAACTATTTCCTCATACTCCTTAATGTGTAAATAAGGATTCTCCCTTTCAATTCCATGGAATTGAGGAAGTAGTTGTAACATTCCTAATTTAACTAGGAAGGTATGAGCTTGGACAGGTAAAAGAATGCATGAGGGAGTGGTGCTACGAGTGGGTTGGAGATAATCCCGCATTGACCTCGCCGGAGGATCAATTAGGATATTGTTTCCATCATTTCAAGGAAGGGGAAATGTATTCTAGGGTTTGGCATTCTAGGGTCTTGCACTCCCCTGCCTCTTGGGACATTAGAACCAATATCCTCAAAAGTATCACCAGCATCCTCGGGTGGGTCTTGGTCATGATTCATATTGGGTTCTAGGGGTCGTCTAAGAAATCTATTTTGGTCATCCAGTCCCCACATGTAAAAATAATATCTACAATTGAAATGAAAAATACAAAAAAGTAGTTACAAGCAGCAACGTACCTTAGCCCATGATGAGAATCACGGGACTTACATCTATTGTTCGAAAATCATCTTCTACTTCAATGCTTTGTCTTTCCGAACAATGGCGCCAAAAATGCTTGATGACATTCACCCTTATCTCCAAACACAAACCCGAATTGTGTATATGGCTTATATTGATATGGAAGTGTCACTCTCCCTTGGTTTTGATGTTAGAAATGGGGAAAACATGTGTGTGGATGAAAATATGTGTGTGTGTGCAAAAGTGCTCTCCAAACAAAGAGAGACTTTCGAGTGTCATGTTTTACTTGGAATGGGTATTCCAATGCCGTCTCCTTAGTGAAGGAAGGTTGAATTGTGTGAAGGTGATTTTTGAAAATAGAAAAGTGAAAAATCTTGTGAATTTGTGTTTTGGTGAATGACGTTTTTGATAGAAAATGTAATGGAAACAAGGTTGGCTAATTCAAAGGGGTCAGTCTAATGTGAATGTCAAATCAACTCAAAATATTCTTCTAATGGTGTCATGGTGTTCGATTGATTCGTAAGAAGTGAGGGACTAATGTGAAGGTGTAGGCTCAAGCATACCTTGTCACAAGTCTACAGTGTATCAAGAGTTCACAACCACATTCGGACTCAACCTAGTCAAACCGGACACTTTACACTACGAGGGTGAATGGAGGAGAGTTGATTTAGCATTCCTAAGAGGAAATCTCCCTTGGATTAGTCAACATAAAACTTAGCTACTCATATTAAATGCAAAGACGTACAATGTAGAAAGAGACATGATAATGAAATGAAGTTTAAAACTTGCATTAATGTAAAGAAAAGTTAACTACAAAGAGAAGTGCATTTTTGGAAAGCTTCAGAAGAAAAACTTAAATGTAATAAAGGAAGATTTGAAGATACATGACTAAACTTGTAATACACTTGAAATAAATGAAGATTACAAGAGTCTTACAGCTTACTGCAAGTGAAATGGGTAAGAAAATGCAAAAATACAAATTTTCTCTCTCTAAAACTATGTCTTCTTCCTTGAGCCTCTCTCTCTATAATGCTAGATAATAGCCTACAATGGTGTAACTGAGCATTTTCATCCATGAGGCCTTATAGCATGTGTGTGTAGGCCTCCCATCAATGGGGGTCTGAGTTGATAGCTTGAACAGGCTAAAACAAACCTAGTCTGTAACTCCTCAAGCTTCCACCTTCTCTCTCTTCCTCATAAATGCCTTGGCCTCCAAAGTCCAACCTTAGGTGTAGGGAGGCATGCTGGTATGTGCAACATGTCAGGGATATGTGGGAGAATCAATGGTGAGACCACCAAGTGGCACAGATTGAGATGCAGACTCTAAAAATTTTTAGTAAAACCTTCCTAAAAGTTTTGGCAGGGGCAGAGGAAAAAACAAAACAGTAAGCAAAACCTTCCGGAAGGTTTGCGGTAGGTTCTACTCTAGTGTGTAAAGCCTTCTGGAAGGTTTGAGGTAGTTCTAACTCTAGTGTGCAAAACCTTCCAGAAGGTCGAAGCAAACCATCCTGAAGGTTTTGGCAGAGACAAAGCCTTTGCCTTTCCAATGTGCAAACCTTCCGGAAGGTTTATGACCAAACCTTGTGGAAGGTTGTCCCTAACTTGCTTTTTTCTTGATCTTTTCACCTTCCAAGCTTCCCATTAAGCCACCCCCAATCTCCATTGACTTTGAATAGTACGATGGAGGCTTAACTCAAGCCATAACTAACATTTTACCTACAATCACACAACTACTTCATTAATGGTTTGAATAATTGCATTTCTTCCCATTTGCACCACAAAAAACAAGTATAAAAGGGTATAAAAGCATACATAATGTACAATATTTTGTGCTAATCACTAGACCTTCACAATGGAGTAGGTAACCTTGATTGAACCACTAAAATTGTGTTTTGCTTGTGTTGACTGTCTCCTTATTTATTTGCTGCATTAATTACTTGACAGGTGGTGCATAAAATCAATTTGTGCATCATCACCTCACATTTGCACTACCATCACTTGTTATAATCACCCTGAAAAAGACCACCAAGACCACAAAATTGAAATTGTTATAGAATGAAAAAATTTAGTAGACCATGACAATTAACAACCATGATTGGCACCACCAAAATTTAGTTAATGCAAATTGGTGTGTGCTCTACAACTAAATGAACTGTACAAAAGAGTTTGTGCAACTAACTTTTTTGGAGCACAATAACATTTGTGTAGTATTATATGAGTAATGAGCAGTAAGATGAATCATTAGTTATCTGGGAAAAACAAAAGAACAGTGAAGTAGAAAGGGTTGCTTAATGTTTAATGGAAGCTCTCAGCTTAGGGATATTTTATTGGCATCATCGCAGGTTCTTTAAGTATACTATTAGCATTATCTAACTCTTTCATGCTTTTCCACTTCACCTTGGGCATTATCTTCCTCCTTCCTGTGTGCTCAACATCTCCCCCTTCACTCATAGATCACTCTTGTTTTACTCCATGTCTCTCTGTCTCACCAATGAATTTGGCTCCCAACCAACTGCAAATCGACAATAAGCCAGAGTCAAGCCATTGGAACTCATTGCATTGCAAAAAATTACGATCTTATGAATTGATTACTACTCTTGTCTTAGCTTTGCTACTTCAATCACCATAGCTGGAGCATCTATTCATTTAGATTGTCATATTTGAATAATGTTAAAATTATGGACGTTGAAATGTCATTAGAAGAGTTGAGCATTGTTAGCTACTCGCGGGAGGGTGGTTGACCATGTGAGGAGGAGAAGGATGGTCGTGGGGTGTGGTCCACCCGAGGGTGAAGTTTTTGTGCATGAGAGAGAGAGAGAGAGAGTAATTTTGTCTTTTGAAAAATCACAAGGGCATATTTGAACATTTGTGATGAGTTTTGACTTTGACTTAAATTTTTTTCATCTATATTCTCAAATTTGGCATGTGTGATATAATTCCCCTCAACTTAGATGAGCTCAGTAGAGATGTGAATCGAGATCAATCATTCAAAGAGAAAAATGGCAAAGAAGGCCAGGGCAATTAATCCAGACCAAGAATGAAAGGAAATGAGATAGAAGGTTTCCCATAACGATCATCATTTTCCAAAAAAAAACATGGTCTGCAAAGAGCCCATTAACAAAATACTATCCCAAATAAAGGGGAATGTTCAAATGGCCTAACAAATAAAAAGGGGATCAAGAAAAAAGAGAACCAAATTTTAGGTGTTCCTAGCACTGTGATATTGGACATATGATGGAGAACTGTCATTCCCTGAAGTAGCATCTAGAGGAGCTCGTCCAAATTTGACATCTATCTCAATTCATATATCAAGAGAAGATGAAGGCTAATGTAGTTAGAGAAGGACACATGATGGGTTAGGAACAAAATTTAGCAGGAGTAATTGACATCATCCATCTCGCTACGGATCCTGACATGGCGACAAACAAGGCAATAAAATATACATTCATAAGGCCACACAAATTAGAGAAATCTTTGAAGTTGGACCAATGGTTGAACATGTCCTAAAGAGGCAAATGGTCGAGCAAATGGACAGATCAATATGTTTTTCTAAGAACGACTTAGCCAAGATTCATAACCCACACAATGATGCCTTGGTCTTGATGTTAAGAATAGCCAACTTTGATATTAAGAGAATTTTAATAGATCAAGGTAGTTCCTATGAAGGACTTACCTAGGATTCATCACCAACATAGTGATGCCTCGGTCCAGATGTTAAGAATAACCACCTTCAATGTTCAGAGAATCTTGATAGACTAAGGCAGTTCCTCAAAGATAATGTACTTGGGACTTTTTCAAAAGTTAGGCTTAAAGGAGGAAGATTTGAAGCTAGCAATACCCCACTAGTCAGGTTCAGCTATAAGATGGTTTTCCCAATGGGGAAAATAACCCTCCTAGTCCAAATAGGTCCAGTCATGAGAATGACCAAATTCTCATCGTGGAAGTCGATTCATCATGTAATGCCATCATGGGATGCACATAGCTTCATGAGATGAAGGCGGTCCCCTCAACTTACCATTAGGTTCTAAGGTTCCTAGCAGATGAAGGAGTCTTCGACGTAGTGCTAGAAAAAGTTTGTTCCTCTAGATGAGAAGGAAGGAGGTAACAAAGAATAATCAAACCAAGTTGACATTCGAGCCAACATAGAAATAGCAATCAAAGTTTGGCTAGCCAGGCCTAGAAGGACCAATGACAAGCCCAATAGAGAGCGTAGTAAAGAACTTAAAGATTATACATTTGGACAATAGTACCAAGAAGTTCTTCCTAATTTGGACCTCACTTCTGCAATATGAAAAAAATGCCTTGGAGGATATCTTAAGAAGAAAATTGATCTAGACCCGAAATTCAAGCCAATTAAGAAAAAATAAAGAAGGTCGGCCCCACAACATAGAGAAGCAGTCAATAAAGTGGTTAGCAAATTGTTGGAAGCACGCTCTGTTAAAGAAGTGCAATATCTAACCTGGCTCTTGAACACAGTGGGGGTTAAGAAAAAGAACAAGAAGTAGAAGGTTTGTGTAGATTTCATCAACCTCAATAAAGTATGCCCTAAAGATAGCTTTTTCACAGCAGAAAATTGACCATCTTGTTGATGCTACCTCGGGCCATGAGCACATGAGATTCCTCGATGCCTATAGAGGATACCACCAAATACCTAACTTTGTTCTGGACTAGGATATCACCTCATTCATCACATTATAAGGAGTATACTTCTACAATGTGATGGCCTTTGGACTCAAAAATGTTAGGGCAACATACCATAGGTTGGTCACTAGGATGTTTAATGATATTTTGGGAGCCACTATGGTAGTATATATCGATGAAATGATCGTCACGAGTAGGAAAGCAGCCAATTACCTTGCTGACCTCCAGAAGAGGTTCAACATCTTGCAAAGTTATCGAATGAGGCTTAATGCCGGAAAGTGTGCCTTTGGGGAAGGTTTCGATAAATTCGCGGGGTTCCTAGTCACTAGGCGAGGAATCCCTAGTGATCCCGATCAAGTAAAGGCCTTGAGAAAACTCAAGGCACCAAAAACCTTCAAAGAAATACAAAAGTTAACTGTTATGATAAGGCTTAAAAGATTTATCTCCAGATATTGTGACAAGGGCCAATTATTTTTTCAATCTCTAAAACAAAAGAGAGGAGGAATATAGACCCCATAGCAAGAGAATGATTTTCATAATTTGAAGGAATTTCTGGCAGCTCTCCTTTTACTGACCATTCATGAGCTGGTGGAATGCTTATATATCTATTTACCTTTTTCGTAGCAAGCAGTGAGTAGGGCACTAATGAGAATATCTCAGAAAGATATGAAAATGGTTTACTACATAAGCAAGAAGCTTCTTGATTTAGAAACCAGATACCTAACTTTAGAAAAGCTAGCCTTATCTCTAATAGGTTAATCCAGGAAGTTAAGACACTATTTCTAGGCACATTCAATTATGGTTCTTACAAACCAGCCCTTGAAAGCTTTGTTCAGAAAGGTTGATCTATCTAGTAGAATATCAAAATGAGCGGTGGAGATTGGCGAATATGATATTACCTTCGAACCGTGATCAACAATTAAAGGGCAAGTTGTGGCCAACTTCTTGGCAGAATTCACCCTTCTAATGACAATATCAACGAGCCGTAAAAGGTTCCAAGTACCTTGGAGCATGAAATAGAAGGAATAACAGAAAAAATCCCCTAAATTGAAGACTCCTGGAATCTATACGTGGATGGTTTATCAAACCAAAAAGGAGTTGGCATCCCCAAGAGTATTATTCCCAGGGATATTAACTTTGGATTACGTGCAAGGGGAATGGTGACCTGGTCATCATCTGATATTAAAATTGGTTCGACCTCAGACGGTCAAACAATCTTAGATGGAGTTGTAACTTCGTCAGTAAGGGGGAGTAGGACCTTCATCAGTAATAGTTGGAGCAAAACTTGACGAAGCATCAGAATTAAAAACTAAGTCAACAAAATGATTCATAGGACGACCTTGATTAGAGAAGATGGATTTTTGATGAGACCACGGGGTAATGGCTTTGAGGGATTGGAGTGTTTCTTGGTCTTAGACTAATCGCTATAAAAGAGCAGTACGTTGGACTATAACCAAGTAGTTGGTATGTAGCTAAAAAAAATAGTTTCATTGTAAGACCACACTGTCTTAAGGTCCTTCATGTTGATAGACCGCTCAAGAATTCTTCCCTTCACATTTTTCCCTACTCGGCATCAAAAAATAAAAGCAAGTCAAAAAGCCCCACAAAGGATACTAAAAAAATGTTCAAAATAGTACAAAAGGTTATCTAGGGCACCACTCTCATAGGGCCATCTAAAATAAGGCACCTCTACTACCTTATGTTCCCAGTTCCTAGAAATAAAAATCATATCCTTTTCATGATTCTTGTTGGAATCAGGAAGATGAGTAGCAAGATATTGACTCTTATTTCTAACTGCCAAGTAATAGTTGTCATCACCGGTAGGCTTGATGATCTAACAATACAAAATTTTCCAAAGTCCCAAGTTGGTGCCAAGAAGACTATTCAAGGCCACAACCCCCCATCACTATCCGAAAGAAGTTGGGACAACACTACAAAGGGCAAAGTTTAAAGATAGAAAAAACTCTAAGAAAAAGAGGATGGAGGGGAAAAATGAACTCCACCCTCAGTGATAAAGATTGTATAGAAATGGATCGACGCCCTGGAAACAATGAGGGCCTCATTCGCCCTTGGAAGCCTAACCTCCACGTTGCTCGGGATATTATAAGAGGCGCTAAAGGCAAGAAGATCTTTTGTCACTGAAGAAGCCATGGAAATAATGAGGTTGCAGAAGAAAGAAGAAGCTCTGAAGACGACAATAGGGGAAGTGATAGGAATTTTATTGAGGACCCTTAAAAAAAAAAAGAAAAAAGCCAAAGGAAATGGCGCTACAAACAAAAGGACACTTGTATTAAATGAAGCAAGGAGCCCTGCAAAGGAAAAAGACACGTACAATGCCTTTTCCAGAGAAACCAAGCAGCCTATTAAATGCGGATATGATGAATGGTCAAGGAACGTTAACTGGCGTGTGTCACATGGCGAATATTCCTTAAGGATCAAGTGAAGGGGTACAAAATGATTGTGCATGAATGAGAAAGTTAATAATCGCAAGTGCCTTGAGACACGTGACCAATAATATGTGCAAGAAACGCATGAACGAAACAATGTCCATCATAATCAAACCGAGCAGATGAATAGTGCTCAGTTCATTGGGTCGAGTTGTCAAAATAGCTAATCAACAATGTGACCAAGCATAATGACAAGATAGTCTCCTAATGAAACCCTTCGACAAGCAAGAAAGTAATATAATGTCGAATTACATGGAATGTTGCTTTAATCATAGGAGAGTATTTATCACACCCTTATGAAACAAACATAATGAAGAAGTAGTTTAGGAGAGATCCAAGCATCCAAAATAGATTCGGCTAAACATTAGGTGTACCACCTAGGTGGATCCAAGAAATAAAATCATGGCATATACATTTCTATACAACCCTTTAAAGTATAGGTTAAGCCTTGAGTCAAAGGTACACACTAGAATTCATGCAAATTATTTTGCTTTCTTTCAAAGCCATTACTGACTAAGCTATCAGATTGCATTCGACCAGCTTATCTCGGCTTCTGACAGTTTGCTTGTTTTGCAGGAACAATTGTTTGGCCCCTATTCATCTTGTTAAACAAAATCAAATCAAACACTAAAGGTAAGAGATTTTTGCCTCTTACACTTTCAACACAAAATAGTGCTTGCAAAACCAACTTTTAATAAAAATAAAAACAAAAATTTAGAAGTATGTTTTGTGAGTACGCTTTTACCTTAAAAAATATGAGTTTGAATACTTTCATAATAACAACGAAAAAAAAATTTAGAAAGTATGGTATTTGGGTTCAAAAATTACAAAATATCGATTAGATAACAATTGATCCAATCACATATCTTATAACTCTCACAAATTGATTCAATGATTGAATAAAGGGCAACGTGTGAGCCCATAAATGTCGAGTTTTAATTATATTGATTAAATAAAATTCATATTTAATTGATGCATGTAATTTATAGCTAATTGCACTTAAAGTCTCATGTGTCCAGATGCATATTTTTTTTTTGTAAGTAATTGCATAAGTCCATGAGTTCAGAAAACTTTTTCGAAGTGATTTGACATTACCTGAAAAACAATTACAAAGCAAATCGAACGGTTACTCATGAGTTAGATGGGTAAGACCTGGAAGTGTGAGTTGGAAAACAGGCTGTAAGATACGTTGCATTTGTCTTCTTTGGAATTTCCGGTCAAAAGAAATTGACATTTTGCATTGGAGGCCGTTTCTATTGTTATAAAATTCACGACTATGTTATCATTTTGGCGAGATCTAATGGAGTGAGTAATTTCAAAACAACAAATATTGAATCCAATTAAAAAGCATGTCTTTATCACATTCTCTACTTGAGGTCAAATTTCAACCACTCCGCCCTTAGATTTTTTTTTTTAAAATAACTTTATGATCTCTTATAGAATGGTTAAAAAGTAGAATGAAAACAAATAAAAGAATAATTTCAAATCTCAATAGGCCCCGTTTAATAACGTTTTTGTTTTTCATTTTTTAAAAACGAAAAACGAAAATAAAAAATGTACTCTTTTTTTATTTTTGAAAATTGCCCCTCGTTTATAAAATGGTGGGAGAAAAAAAATTGATTACCAATCAAGTTTTTTTCTTGTTTACTCTAAAAATTAAAATAAAAATAAAAAACGAAAAACAAAAACGTTATCAAATAAGGCCTAACTGAGTAGATAGTTTGAAAACTGCAAAGGTTGCATCCAATTAAAAAATACATCTTTTATTACAGTCTCCATCTGAGGTCAAATTTCAACCACTCCTCTCGTTGGAAGTTTCAAGAAAAAAGAAAAATTTTATGATCCGTCTGATAGAATTGCTTAACAAATAGAATGAAAAATAGTAAGAGAACATTTTTAAATCTTAAAGAAACTAAGTCTTATCCGTCTCTTTGGTTTTGGTAAGAAAAATGGGAAGAGAAGAAATTAATTTTTCTCTGTCTACTATGAATAAAAAAGTATAAGAAAAGAAAGAGTATGTGTTCTTATTATACCATTATATTATACACGAAATTAACAAATTCATAATATGTAATAAATATATATATATAAAATAATCAAATTAGGTGGGAGATGGCTTGAGAAGTCTTCCTTCTCACTTTTATTTTTTCTTAGAATTTAAAATTTTTAATTCAAAACATAAGACTCCCTCTAATCAAATGCTTACATGTGTCATTAGTATACTACCCACCAATTCTTTAATAACTAAACATTATTTTTAAATAATTTTTTTAAAAAATCACTTTTTATCACCCAAAAACTTTATATAATTATTTATTTAACTTCTCAACTAAGAAAATTAAAATTTTAAAAAACATGAATTATAATCCCATGCATCACACAGGGATGGACTTAATATACATAACTAATATTCTGTTACTTTTCGACTCAATTTTATACGTATAAGTTTTGTTGAATTAAAAGAAAGATAAATACTTTCAGTTATATTTTTTATGCATTGAAAGTGCTATTGAAACTAAAATAATGATCTAATTTGCTGGCCTAATCAGTCACAACCAATGATGCATAACATTGGTCTCGTGTAAGATCAACAATCGAGTATACGAAGAGATGCAATTAATGAATAATAAATAAAATAATCAATGACAAAACAATAAATAAGAGTAAACACGCAGATATATAGCGGTTCGGTCCGTGTGACCTACTCCACCCTCGCTAAATGCAGCAGTGGTGGGTGGTCTTTATTGTTCAAGTAAGGTCTCCGAGAGAATTACATAACTAGGAGAGATAAGCTAAATGTGTAGATATAGAGAGGTGTGTTGAGAGATATCAAAATGTGTCTCTCTATGTGGAGAAAACTTACAATATATAGGTTTTGTAAGGCGGTGACATGAGTGAGAGGACACTACTTTTTTAGTAAGTACAATTAAGGTATGATTTGATCTCTATGAGTATATATCCCGATATCCTCTCTCCCATGGCTCTTATGCACCTGGGCTCTTTGGATTTTGGATTGGATTAAATTAATGAACTGAACTTGAACTGTCTTTTAGTTGATTTGAATTTGCCTGACTTATTGGGCTGACCCAATCAGATTCAGGCTTGCCAACAATCACTAAATAGGTAATGAATCTAAATAAATATTAAGATTCATAATTAAATTAAATGACAGTAATTAATTAAGTCAAAACATCATATGAGCATTTTAAATCAAAATAGCATTGCTCTTTATGCATTTACTTACTTTTTCATCATTTCATTTCTCCCTCATTATATTTTTGGGATCGTACCAAATAGACTATTAAAAATATGATTCAAAGACCAAATTACTCGGCTGACCATAAATGCCAGGGTCCAACTACCAAATTGAAAAGTAATTTTTTGATATCATCCCTCCCAATATCCTCCAATGATAAGTAGACACATGCAAAGTTCTACATTTTCTTATTTTTACAACTAACGGCTACAAATAAATGAAAAGAAAAGGAAATCATTGAAAGTAAATTTTGGTATGATATAAGTACCATAGTAAATTTCGGTATGATACAAGTACCATAGTGCCCTCCTAAGCACCTGCTGCGATACAGCCAGCAATGCGGACATATTTCCCGTGTATAAATAGTGGAACCACAAATAAAGAAATCATCGTTAGTACCATGAAGCCGTGGGCCAAAAGAAATGAGATTGATTTTTAAAAAAGTGCCAGAGAATTTTGAATCTGGTGCGCTCCATCGTTCGAGTGGTATTTAGAATCCTCGTGATCCATCAAACGGTCACAAATTTCCATGTGAATCCAATAAAATTCATCCCTCAAAAGAAATTCAATTTTTCCTGGTCTCTATAAACTACACATTGTTCAGATCTTCGGACCATACCATTGTCCTTCTCAGTCCCTCTTAGATTTTTCTTCTTTCTTTTTCATCATTATGCCTTCTGGTCTACCTGAAAGAATAAACCCCCGTTTCCATTGTATAACCTCCCTTATTTTTATGTAACGAAATAGATCTATTTTATTCAGTCTGACTGAGTTTTCTTCGTCAGATTCCAACTTCACTTCAAAATCCTGATATATTTTTCAGCAATCTTTCCAATCAAGATCGAAACCCATTTCCCAAAATGCAGAGTCTGACGTGGGTTTTCAGGCTTTTTGTCATTCTTCCATTCCTTGATCTGTCTTCAAGAGCCCTAGCCCAAGAAGAGTCAAAGGCTCCTATACTTTGCTCAGATGCTGATCGAGTTGCTCTTCTTGGTTTCAAAGCCAGAATACTGAAGGACACAACTGACATTCTCTCTTCATGGACGGGTAGAGATTGCTGCGGTGGAGGTTGGGAAGGTGTTCAGTGTAACGAAGCCACAGGGAGGGTTACTGGGTTACTGTTGCAGAGGCCCTCCGATAGCGAAAATGGCATTTACATGAAAGGCACTCTGTCACCTTCTCTGGGTAATTTGCATTTCTTGGAGATAATGGTGATAAGTGGGATGAAACGTATTACAGGAACAATTCCTCAGAGTTTCTCAAATCTAACCCAACTCGCCCAACTTGTGCTAGAGGACAACTCTCTCGATGGGAACATTCCTCTAAGTCTAGGTCATTTGCCCTTACTCAAAACCTTCTCAGTGAGTGGGAACCATTTGACTGGGCAGATACCTTCTAGCTTAGGAAATTTCAGAAATCTTCTCCAGCTAAATTTAGCAAGAAACTCCCTTACTGGTCCTGTACCATCCACCTTCAAGAACTTCCTCAGCCTGCAGTATATTGATCTCAGCTACAATTTAATTTCAGGGTTTGTTCCTGAATTTTTAGGGCAGTTAAAAAACCTGACATTTCTTGACCTATCCAATAACCAATTATCAGGTCAGTTACCCAATTCCTTGTTCAATTTGGCCAATCTTGCAGACATGTCACTGAGCCATAATCTGCTCACAGGAAGAATCCCAGTCCTAGTCGGTAACCTAAAGTCTCTGACCAGTCTCTCACTTAGTTCTAACAAGCTTACAGGTCAAATTCCAGAATCCATTTCACGACTGAAGAACCTTTGGTACCTTAATTTATCTCGAAATGTGCTTTCAGATCTTTTGCCAAGCAATGGCATCCCCGCTCTGTTATCAATAGACTTGTCTTACAATAGGCTGAATTTGGGGATAGTTCCTGAATGGATCAGAAGCAGAGAACTTTCCGAGGTCCATTTAGCTGGCTGCAATCTTAGAGGAACCCTCCCAAACTTCACTAAGCCTGATTCCTTGACATCCATAGACCTCTCTGACAACTATTTCACGAATGGTATTTCGAAGTTCTTCATAAAGATGTCTAGCTTGCAAAAAATCAAGCTTTCAAACAACCAGCTCAAGTCTGATCTTTCAGAAATCATTATGCCAGGTGGCTTATCGTCTCTTGATGTCCGTTCAAATCATCTTTATGGGTCGCTCTCAAGTCTTTTGAACAATAAAACAAGCAAGTTCTTGGAGGCTATTGATGTGTCTAACAATCAAATTTCAGGTAGCATACCTGAGTTCAATGAAGGCTTGAGCTTGAAAATGCTCAAGATAGTGAATAACAGGATTGCTGGTCACATGCCAAGTTCAATCTCAAACCTGGTTGAACTCCAAATGCTAGACATTTCAAGGAACCAAATAACAGGCACAATTCCTACAAGTTTAGGATTATTGTTGAAGTTGCAATGGTTAGACTTATCCATCAATGGACTCACAGGAAAAATCCCAGATAGCCTGCTAACTATAGAAAATATAAGACATGCAAACTTCAGGGCAAACAGATTATGTGGAGAGATCCCACAAGGAAGGCCATTTAATATCTTCCCTGCAGCTGCTTATGCCCACAATCTCTGCTTATGTGGGAAACCTTTACCACCTTGTAAGGGGAAGAAGTTAGGAAAAATGGGCCAGTAACATGCTGACTCAACTGACAGAGGAGATATGCTCATGCAAAGCGAGCACTGTCACATGGGCGACGGCAGGAGATAAATTATGTTTTCTACAGCCAGATGTACAACTTTTTTCCTAGTTTCTTTGGGTACAAGTCCACTTTCTCACATTATATGTTACTTGATGAAAATGAAGAAGCTTCATAAATAATGGGGTTTTTTTCCTTGCTATATTAATTTTTCATAAAGGGGTAGAGAAACTTGGCCATCAACAAAACTTAGTTTTTCTCTACTGTCAAGTTGGTATTATACCATTCCTTCGAATCTAACCAGAAGTTCAGCATTCAAATGCTGAGCAAAAGAGAGTAGCAGAAATACTGTCATGAAAAGTAAAGCACATCACAAATAAGCATCAACTAGTAAGGTTAATAGCATTAAGTTGCCAAATAAGAGTAGGAAATGTCAGAGAAACAATAGATGGAATTAGGAAGCAAAAACTAGTAGGAAACTGGAAAGGGGGCTTAAAATCTAATCAACATTCATTCAATAATCTAGAGAACCCCAAAAGAGGGAGTAAAAGAACACCAATGATGGAAAATCAAAGTCTGCATTGCTGGTTGAGCATTTTATCATCTCAAAGATGCTCAATATTGACAAGAGCAACATTAGTACACTTCACAATGACTATACCGACTTGAGCTGTACTGAAACAAATTGCTTTTTTTTTTTGTTGAAACCATCAAGAGTTAGGAAGGCTTTGATGCCACCGCTGACCAACTTTCGTAGAAAACTCTACTGTGCCGAAGTTGCTCTTCAAATATGAATGTTGAAAATTTTGTAAAATAATTTAAATATTGTATGTGTACTTGGTGCTATTTGGAAGAATTTGAGAATCTATGGAAAGCCTTAGTAGATTCATTTGAATTGGAGAATAATAATTGGATAGTAGAAGTTTATTCGAAACGTTCAAAATGGGCTGAGACATATTTGAAGGGTAAATTCTATCCATGCATAAAAGAACAAAACGTTGTGAGGGTATGAACACATACTTCAATCACTTTTTGAAGACACGTCTTCGACTGGTGGAGTTTGTAAGGAAAAATGACCGGGTAATGGCATGGATCAAGGCAAAAGAAGCAAATGATGACCATGAAACTAAACACAAATCCATAGTGAGAACCACCCAATTGCGGTGTCTCGAGCAGCATGCAACATCCATATATACAAGAACAATTTTCGTTAAAGTAAGTTGAAGGTAAAATACCTCTTCTTTGTGGTGTTCTTGTTGGTTTTCCCTAACTTCTCACACAAACCCTGTTGTTTGTGTATATGGTTTATAGTGTATGGTGAGTGTCACTCTCCTTCAAGTTCAATGCAAGAAGTGGGGAAAAATTGTGTGAGGATGAACAAAAATATATGTGTGAAAAATTTCTCCCCAAGTGTAGAGAGTCTTACAATGTCGTGCTTTACTTGGAATGAGTATTCCAAGGTCTTCTCCTCGGGGAATGCAAGGTCAGATGCTCTTGAAGAGTGATTTGTGAAAAAATGAAAATTGAAAAATCTTGTGATTTGAGATTTGGTGGGTTGTGAATTGAGAAATATGCAAGAAAACAAGGTTGGCTAACTCATAGAGGTCATTCCAATGGGAATGTCAAATCGACTTATTTCATTTAACCAATGATGTCTCAGTGGTTGATTGACTCGTAGGAAGTGAAGGACTAATGTAGTTGTGTTGGACAAGAGCATACTTCGTGAAAAGCCTATGGTGTATGAAAAGCCCACAACCACGTCCGCATTCAACCTAGTCAAACCAAACACATTAGATGGAAGAGAGTCGATTTAACATACCCAAGAGGAAATCCTTCTTGGATTAGCCAACTAAAAGTTTAGCTATGCATGGTAAAAGCAAGAACACAATCAAATAGAAAAACATGGTAGTGAAATCAAGCATGGACTTGTATTAATGTAAGAGAGGGTTTAAATTACAAGAGAAGAGCCATTCATATCCGAAATGGAAAGCTTGAAGGGAACAAAATCCAAATATGAAAATGAACTCCAAGAAACTTAGCTAAACTTGATTACAACTTTAATTAAAAGAGATTGCAGTGTAAGAGGGAAAGATTACATGTAAAATGGAGCTTACTAAAATGAAAATGGGGAAGGAAAATGAAAAACCCAATTTTCTCTCTCTATAACTTTATCTTCTTCCTTGGACCTTCTCTCTCTAAAAGCTTGATAATATGAAATTGCATGTAAGAAGTGAGTATTTTTGTCAATCCCCCTCTCTTTTAACATGAGTGGCTGGCATAGAGTGTTTGGAGAAAGATTGTCCACAAAAGCTTCCAAAATTAGTCAAAGCATGGGGACCATGCTTTGACTAAGCACTCCCTTTCCTACATTGGTCACCCACTCCCCATGCTTAAATTTTGAATATAGGGGTTAGGAGGTCATAAATGAGTGTTAGAAATGTCAGAACATGGATTAGATAAAAAAAGGTGGGTCTTGTAGTTGGTGGAGTCATTTAGAGAAGAATCTGAGTTTTTTGGGTAGTTGTTACCGGTAGCTCAATGAGCTAGTATTGGTAGCTCGACATTCCTCATTGTTGAGCCAGTAACGGACATGCAGGAGGTATCGGTATCTCAGGCAGTGAGTTATCTGTAGCTCATTTCTAGTAGGGTCTAGTACTAGTAGCTAAGGTAAGTAGGTACTGATTGCTGCTTTCCAGTAACATTTCAGCTAGTTGAGTTTCAAGGAACCGATACCGGTAGCTAGATGAGCTGGTACCAATACCTCACCAGGTTGGTACCTGTACCTCTTCTTCTTGCCTTAATATTCTTGGTTCTTTGAGCTCCTGAGCCATCTGTATTGAGATCTTTTCTTTCACATTGACCTCGATCACTTAATGGGGTGCTTTATGCTTACCCTTTTCCATCCTATCACCTGCAATCAAGCCCTTCTCCATTAATTATTGATTTAAATCCATTTCTCCAAAAAATCACTACAAAACAAGTTAAATGGATGCAATGAAGATGTTTATTAATATGCAATGTTTGACATTCATCACACCGCCCAACTTGAGCTTTGCCAGTCCCCAACAAACCTTATTTCAAAAATCTATACAATGCAAGTATAAAAAACCCATTCATGTTAATCAGTTATTGGACCAAGCAAAACACTGAAATCACATTGCAATTATGTAAATGAACGAACAATTTAAACTAAAAGTAATATTCTTTCATTCATAACCTTTCTCAGAGAGTACAAAGAACCCAAAACAAAATGGCCTACTTTTCTAGGGACTCTTTTACGAGGCTGGTAACTCCTAGACTACTATCCCCCACATACAACCAACCAAAAACATAAAAAAAAAGTCTTGAATCTCTCTGTTATCGTCTTCCTCCTCGTCATCATCATCGTCATACTCATCATCATCATCATAGTCCTCATCCTTATCATCAGACTCAACGACTTCCACAACAGTCAAATTAGCTAGGGCAAACGTCTGGATGTCAGCATTAGTGAATTGCCTTTCAAAGATCCTAGAATCAACTTCAGCAGCTGCATAGTCCCACCAAAATCATCCAACCTCCCCTCGATCCTAGCCAAATGCAAAGAGACCATAACAGGTGGGGCAACAGTAGATGGCCTGGCTTTGGATGGTTTAGCTATAGATGGCTATACCCAAGATGGCCTAGAATTTTCCTCTCTCTGCTTGGGCCCTTCAATTATAGTTATGCTCTTTATGCTGGCCGACTTGCCTATAAGGCCGAACTCAGCCGAAAGTGTCACGTCGGTAAGGATGACCTTGACAAGGTGGGCGTAAGGCTAGTTCGCCCTCGGCTTCATAGCCTGGGAGTAGTCCTTCATCACCTCCCAAATCATCAAAATAATTTCCATCTTGGCGCTAGCCATGAACTCATAGATGAGGTCCATTTTATCCTCCCCCATTGCCTTCCCTACTCCCCGAGGCAATATATTGTAGTGGAGGACTTTATTCATCACTCCATATAAATGCTCGAGTCCCTCGAATTGAAAATTTCCACTAAACTATGAAGGGTTCTCATACATAAGGCTAGCATACTCCTAGAGTGATTTCCTTCCTCGAGTGTTATAGGGAAAGACAAGGGTGTTGGCCGGAGGCCCCTAACACTCCAATGCTTCGGCAATGACTACTAGAGTGACCTCGATCACCTTTCCCCTCACATTCCTCTTTAGCAAGAATAAATCCTCATCCACCATGGTCAATCTTTGATAAAATTCCCAATAGTAGGGAATCACATACCCATTCACTGCCAAGAACCAAAAGTGTAGCCTATGGCCCTCAATCGCCCAGACTACATCATTGTGTGGCCCAAGGGTGGGCCTATCCACTTGTCGCTCACTAATTCGCACAAACCTTCATATATTTTGATGTGCTAATCATCTCGTTTAATTGATTTTGGAGATTAAATGAGGAATGTTGTATTAATTGAGTACTTATCAATGGTATTTGGTATTTTCAGTTAAACAATGCTAAATGAGACTTTTTTTAAAGCACTCCAAAACAAATCTTTGATGAATGGAGATGGGAACAAGACTTGAAGATGGATTAAAAGAAGAAGAAAGCAAGAATTAAGCAAAACCAGTTAACAAACATTGGTAGTGACTACCGGTAGTCACTAAGGATTTCTCGAAGGGTGTGGGAATCAGGGATTTTGCAGCACAAGGAAAAAAAACCTACCGGTAGTCTCTGGCTACTGGACCTAAAGCTACCACACAACTACCGATATTCGTTGTTCACTGAAGTCATAACTACCGGTAGTCGCTAGCTACTGGACCTGAAGCTACCGCACAACTACCGATATTCATTGTTCACTGGTGTCATAACTACCGGTAGTCAATACTGAAACAACCCAGTTTCTGCAAGCCTTTCTCTGTTGCTTCAAGGGCCCCACCATAAAGTTTCCCCCACTCCTTTGACACGTCCAACACACAAAACATCCCCTCATGCCCCACCTCTTGGACTTTTGGAGCATTGGCCATCAATTAAGAGAAAGGAGAAACAAGCAGCTGGGAGAGGAAACATCACCTGCATCACCTGCACCAACCCACCATTTTTTAAGGTCAAATGTTGGGAATCAGATCAAGCTAGCTGGGGGGCATCTCTCATACACAATTTTTGGAAGGGAGAGTTGAAAAGGAGAAGAAAAAAAAGAATATAGAGATATAGATTTAGAGAGAAAAGTAGTGGGGAAGAAGATGAATAGTGCAAGGTGAGAGAAAGTTCAGATTTTTTTTGCATTTCCTTTGCTACATTGTCTTGTAATCTACTGTAAGGAAGCTGGGAACTTCATTTTAATGTCATTAATGTTATTCCCCTTCAAGTCATTGCTAGTTTAATGCTCTCTTTAAGTATCTATCATTAATGCATCAAAGTATTTCATTTTCTTTGCTTAAAATGGGTATTAAATTCCTTCACTTTTAGCTTATGATTTCTCGTACTTAGTAGCTTTAGAACTTCATATCTTTGCAATGCTTCATCATTCCATTGTTATTTCCTTTTCAAGTATGAGTAGCTAAATATTTTAGTTGGCAAAACCAAAGGAAACCTCCACTTGGGAATATAATTTCAACTCATTCTCCTCCCTCCCTTATGAGTTCAATGGTTCGATTTGACAGGATTGAGAGTGGATAAATTGGTGAGCCTTTGATATCCCGTAGGCCTAGCCACGACTTATACTTAGATACTCACCAATCTTGTCCCTAGGTTCTCCCGAATCAATCGTTCATTTATGCTCTGTTAGAGGAGGGATTGGAGTTGAAAAGACATTCCTATTGGTGTGACCTCTTGGGATTGACAACATTTGTTTTTCATTGCATTTTCACCAAAACACACTCCACCAAACAACTTTCAACCACAAAGATTTTTACACTTTCTTCGATTCACAATCACTTTCACTTTGGTTTACTTTCTTCCCTGTGAAAACGACCTTGGAATACCGCCAAGTAAAACACGACCCACAAAAGTCTCCTTGCAATTGGGGAGCATTTTTGTACATACACATATCATATTTACATCATCTCACTTTTCTTTCCTCTTGCCCTTTCTTTTGACACTATTTCAAGGGAGAATGACCCTCCCCTTCTTGCACACATTTCATACATATCTTGAGGAATAGCATTTAGGGGTTAAGGGAAAGTAAGGGTGTTCGTTCAATCATTTTTGGTGCCACTGCCGGGGAATGCAAGTGTCAAACCAAAAAGGTGATTCCCAGACTATGGAGTTAAGTCCCCTGATCTTCATTATGGGCAGAGGTACGTGGTTCATGTACATAACTTTGTTTGTGTACAATTTCTTTTTTTATTAGATCTTTTGTTGTATGTGGGGGCGGGACGAGCAAAACCGATTGGTTAGACAATTCATAGACCCTAATATGAATATTGACCAAGACCCACTCGAGGATGCGGGTGATAATTTTGATAATGTCGGTTCCAATCCTAATGTTCAAGAGGATGGGGTATTGAAACAACCTAGAAGGCTTAACCCATGAGTGCACTTTCCCCCACCCAGGAATGAAGGGAACAACATCCCAATTGACCCTCCGACAAGGTCAATGAGGGATTTCCTTCAACCAACCTGATGCACCACACCCTCATGCATTCTTCTCCCGGTCCAAGCTCATCTCTTCATAGTCAAACCAGGGATGTTGAACTTACTTCCCGAATTTTAGGGAATCGAGGGTGAGAACCCTTATTCACATATAAGGGATTTTGAAGAAATAGTTACAACTTTTACCCCTAATTATAATATGGAAGAGATCGCAATGATGAAATTGTTCCCATTTTCCCTGAGAGATAAGGCAAAAACTTGGCTTCTGATTAACATCAATTCGATGTAAATTAGAAGTATTTAAAAAATCGAATTAGTAGAATTACCACACTAAAAACTTAGAATTAAAATGAATTAGGGTTAGTGCGGAAATTATTTATTTTAACAGTTTTTATATACAATTGCAGGATAAATGCAGAAATAATTAAAGAAGAAGGGAGCAATGTCAAGAAGATGGAAACTCAAGGAGGTCAAAGTGTAATAGTCCAACATGAAGAGCCAGCACATCATGCAACTTGCAAATCCACTTGCACCACCGTCCGGACGGCACTGCCACCGTCCGGACGGTCCTCCTTAGTCAGCACATGCAGACCTCCACCTCCTGCTTCCCTAATCGCCTATAAATACGGACCTCCTCCTCCTTTGCAAAGCAGGCCGGAACAGAGAGTTTCCAAGAGAAAATCCAAAGAGAGAAAAAGGAAAAGAAAGGAAGGAAAAGAAAGAAGAAAGTGAAACCACGATCCGGTCCGTGATACACTTTCAGTTCCAATACTGTATTTCTACATTTCTGTTATAGCTTTCCATTTGGATAGTTGAAGTGCCGCCACTTTTTCATCTTAACTGATAATAAGAGTGGTTGTGTTTCAATCGTTCCCTACGAAAGCCTTTTACATTTAGTACTTTAATTTTGTTGTAATGAATACTACTCGCACTTCTAGCTTTTCTATAGCAATGGAGCGTGAGTAGTCGTTTATACCCTTCAAACTAGGGTAAACATATGTATAATATTGCTTGAGTTCTGGAAATGCTGTTGTTCAATTTATATAATAGACTGACAGTTTATACTGGCGGTTATATACGTTGTTCAATTTATATAATAGACTGACAGTTTATACTGGCGGTTATATACGTTGTTCAATATACATATATTACTGACAGTCTAACAACCACGGAGTTCCTATTGGTATGGCTCTGCTTCCACTGGAATACTGAGGCTGTTTAACTGGCGGTTATGTAACCAGCTTTCTTAAGAAGTTGCTGGGTTATGCTATATAGTACCACCAGCATAGCTTAATAAGCGACTGGGTTATGGCTTATTTATACGCATTTGCAATCATGAGAACCTATTGAATAATTCCAGTATTCCGTCTGGTTGACATATCTAAACACCGCTAACCTGACAAGTTGCTGTGTTATGATTTCTTACTTCCAGCTGACCTGACAAGTTACTGGGAGATAATTTACACAACCTGCGAATTTACTTGAATTAATCAATTGGCATATTTGTAACCAGTGTGGCCTAAGAAGCAGCTGTGTCACAAAATATTACCACCAGTGTAGCCTAAGAAGCAGCTGTGTTATGGTTTATATACATCAGACCTGCCGGTTAGCTTTCCAGTAAAATGGAAGTTAATTGTTGTGAGGTAGCATTTCCAGTAACTTAAGCAATACAAAGCATATGGATCCCTAAACTGAAGGGTATCTTTTAATTTCTTTTAATTTATCTGCTTTATTTACGCAC
>CM042193.1:25258014-25277240 GCA_023539305.1 Ilex asprella | reverse complement strand
TCACAAAATATTACCACCAGTGTAGCCTAAGAAGCAGCTGTGTTATGGTTTATATACATCAGACCTGCCGGTTAGCTTTCCAGTAAAATGGAAGTTAATTGTTGTGAGGTAGCATTTCCAGTAACTTAAGCAATACAAAGCATATGGATCCCTAAACTGAAGGGTATCTTTTAATTTCTTGTCAGTTATCTGCTTTATTTACGCACTTTATTATATCTGCACTTTACTTCCGCCTGCCTTTTATTTTAAAACCAGTTAATTAGACTAAGCTCACACCACAAGCAATCAAACATCAAACTACTCCAAACAAACCATTTAACTGTATTTATTTTTTTTATTTTTCTTTAGCATTACTTAACTCTTCGTGGGATCGATACTTGGACTTAAAAACCGAGAAAACTACAATTCGACCACCTATACTTGGGTGTAATATTTTAATATAATTCAGACACACAAAAAGTGCGAATCAGCTTCAAACCTTGAGACCCCGGACCGTAACATCTTGGGAAGAAGTGATCTCCGTGTTTCTGAATAAATTTTTCCCGGCGCATAAAACCACCACCCATAAGAAGCAAATTCAAAATTTTTTGGAGAAACCCAATGAACATTTTTACCATTGTTGGGAAAGGTACAAGGACTTGCTACAGTCCATCCCACCCCATGGCTTTAAACCATGGCAATTGGTGAGTTTCTTCTACGAAAGAATTACACCGGGCCGTTGACAGTTTATCGACATGATGTGCAACGGAGAATTCTTGAACAAAGAGCCCGATGAGGCGTTAGACTATTTTGATACCTTGGCAAAAAATTCCTAGTCATGGCACATCACTGACCCTACCAATGTGCCAAGATCTTTGCCTCAAGGGAGTGCCCAACAAAAAGGGAGAGAGATTTACGATCTAAAAAATTGGGAAGACCTACTTTCAAAATTTTCTAAATTGTATAGGAAAGCAGAGAATCTTGAGGTGAATAGGAGACAGGAGGTGCCCCATGTGTCACGAGCCGAGGAGGTTTATTCTATTTGTGAGAGTGTTGAGCACTCCACATCGGAGTGTCTGAGCATTCCAGCGCTTAAGGAAGCATACCATGAACAAGTCCATGCCTTTAATCAACCTAGGCAATCATTTTCTCCAAATTCTAACATGTACAATCCGGGGTGGAGTAATCACCCTAATTTTAGTTGGAGAAATGAGAACCCTATCCCTCATGGTTCTAGTGCATATTCACCTACCGTGCATCCTAAACAAGGTCAATACCAAAGTCATGGACAAACGTCTAGCTCCCAATACCCACAAGTCAATCCGCAAAGGTATCAGTCGACCCCACCACCACAAAATTTTTCACAAAATCCACATCCACAAGGCTTTTCCAATCAAGGACCATAAAATCCATCCACTTACCAACCTCCCCATAAGAGGAACTTGGAGGATGTGCTCTATAACTTCATCCAAAGCCAAACCACCTTCAATAAAGACATTTCGGCCTAAGTCACCAAGATCACCAATGCCATTGGGTTGTCTCACCAAGAGAAGAAAAAATTCTCCGCTCAACCCCATGAGAATCACAAAGGCCAACACGTGGTTGATGTGGCCACACCCACCCAAAAGAGTTGCGAGTAACTCAAGGCGGTCACCACTCTTTGAAGTGGCAAACAATTTGAAAAGATTGTGGTGCCAAAGGTTGCACCCAAGGCCCCATTGCCAATACAAGGAGAAAATGAGGGTGAGGCCAAAAAAAGTGTGGCTGAAAAAGAAAATGTGATGGATGACCGCATGTTTATTCTTTCCATGCCTTCCCCTTTTTCCCATCATTTGAAGCCACCGGTCAAGGTGGCTAATTATACTGACATTTTGGAAATATTTAAGCAAGTGAAGATTAATATCCCTCTCCTCGACGCCATCAACCAAATACCATCATGTGCCAAAATCTTGAAGGATCTATGCACGGTGAAGAGAAGATTGAATGTTCGGAAGAAGGCTTTCTTAACCGAGTAAGTGAGCTCCATTTGAGGACCAACACTCCTCCAAAATTCAAAGACTCCGGCTGTCCAACAATTGCCATCACCATAGGAAATTGTCGGGTAGAGCAAGCATTGCTTAACTTAGGAGCAAGTGTCAATCTTCTCCCTTTTTGGGTGTATCAACAACTTCAACTCGTGGAGTTGAAGCCCACCTCAATTACACTTCAACTGGAAGATCATAGAATCTGCACACCAAGGGGAGTAGTGGAAGATGTTTTGGTTCAAATTGATAATTTTTACTTTCCTGTTGATTTTATGGTAATAGATACACATCCCGTTGCTAATCTGAGTTCCCAAATCCCTGTTATTCTTGGACGTCCCTTCCTTGCTACATCTAATGCCGTGATTACTTACAGGAATGGTCTAATAAAATTGACATTTGGGAACATGACTATAGAGCTCAATGTGTTTAATTTGGCAAAGCTATCGGGGGATGACAGGTCAATAGAATTGATACCTTGGTCGAGGAGCATTTGGAGTGGGAGAGGATGTTGAAATCTAAGGAGGAACAAATTATTGAGCCTGAGGAGTTAGATGAACAGGAGGAAGTAGGGGAGTTGAAAGGGATAGGAAGTTGGATCCCCACATTTGAGGAGTTACCCAAGCAAGAAAAGAAAATTTTCCCGTTAGATGAGCAAGAGCCAAAATTAGAGTTGAAGCTGTTACCCTCCCACTTAAAGTATGCCTATCTTGGAGAAGGAGAAACTTTTTCGGTAGTTATAAGCTCAACCTTGAAGGCAAAACAAGAAGAAAGACTCTTGGAGGTATTGAGGAAGCACAAATGAGCAATTGGGTGGATTATCGCGAACATCAAGGGGATAAGCTCTATCATTTGCACCTATCGCATCTACCTTGAGGAGGATGCCAAACCCTCCCGACATTCTCAAAGGAGATTAAATCCCAATATGAAGGAGGTGGTGAGGGATGAGGTTCTGAAACTACTTGACGTAGGTATCATCTTTT
The DNA here is from genome assembly GCA_023539305.1 of Ilex asprella. Classification (NCBI taxonomy): domain Eukaryota; kingdom Viridiplantae; phylum Streptophyta; class Magnoliopsida; order Aquifoliales; family Aquifoliaceae; genus Ilex; species Ilex asprella. The sequence goes on along the minus strand of CM042193.1, from coordinate 25,274,257 downwards.
CGATTGCCGATAGCAAGTGGGTAAGTCCCACTCAAGTAGTGCCAAAGAAATCCAGAGTCACAGTGGTGAAAAATGATGAAAATGAGCTTATACCCACAAGAGTAATCACTGGATGGAGGGTATGCATCGATTATCGGAAGCTTAATGCTTGCACAAGGAAAGATCACTTCCCGATGCCATTTCTTGACCAAGTTTTGGAAAGGGTACCAGGGCACCTATTCTATTGCTTCTTAGATGGGTACTCTGGCTACAATCAAATTGAGATTGTATTGGAGGACCAAGAAAAGACAACCTTCACTTGGCCATATGGTACCTTCCTCTATTGTTGTATGCAGTTCAGATTATGCAATGCCCTGGAGACTTTTCAATGGTGCATGATGGGGATTTTCAGCGATATGGTGGAAAAGATTGTGGAGGTCTTCATGGATGATTTTTCAGTGTTTGGAGACTCATTTAATCGATGCTTAGAAACTTCGGAGAGAGTGTTGGAGAGGTGTGAGGAAAGAATCTTGTGTTGAATTGGGAAAAGTGTCATTTTATGGTGACGGAAGGAATTGTGTTGGGCCACATAGTATCAGCAAGGGGCATTGAAGTTGAAAAATCCAAGATGGAGGCTATCTCCAACCTCCCTACGCTGACAACCAATAAGGAAATCCGGTCATTTTTGGGCCATGCAGGTTTTTTCGTCTATTCATTAAGAATTTCAGCACATTGGCTCAACCCCTGACCCACTTACTGTCTAAGGAGGTCCCCTTTGAATGGTCGGATGAGTGTGAGACATCTTTTAAAAAACTAAAAAGCATGCTTGTCACGCCTCCTATCATGTGACCACCTAATTGGGATCTTCCTTTCGAGCTCATGTGCGATGCGAGTGATTACGCGGTTGGCGCAGTGCTTGGTCAGAGGGAGGACAATCGATCGTATGTCATACACTACGCTAGCAAAACACTTAATATGGCTCAAATGAATTACACTACCACTGAAAAAGAATTGTTATCCATAGTGTCTCCTTTAGATAAGTTTCGTTCATATATCATTGGTTCGCCTATTGTTGTCTTCACTGACCATTCTGCCTTAATGTATTTATTATCTAAGCAGGATGCAAAATCAAGACTCATTAGGTGGATCCTCCTCCTACAAGAATTTGACTTGACAATTAAAGATAAGAAAGGAGTTGAGAATGTTGTGGCGGATCACTAATCCCGACAGGTGGTGCAAGAGACTAATGAGCATGTTCCTATTCCTGACACTTTTCTTGATGAACATTTACTTTCAATTCATTCAATTTGTCCTTGGTATGCTGACATTTTTAATTACCTTGCAACAGGACAAATACCGCCACAATGGAGCCCAGAAGATAAAAGACGATTCATGGCAGACGTGAAGTATTTTTACTTCGACAATCTATACTTGTTCAAATATTGCCCAGACCAAGTCATGAGGAGATGCATGCCCAAAAATGAACAGCGGAACGTCCTTGCATTTTGCCACTCCCTAGCTTATGGTGGACATTTCTCGACGAAGAAAACTTCAGCTAAAATTCTTCAGTTAGGTTTCTCTTGACCCTCTCTTATTAAAGACTGTGTTTCATATTGCAAGACATGCGACAGATGCCAATGATTGGGTAATATGACCCGTCGAAATATGATGTCCCTTTCCCCCCGTCCTTGTCATAGAAATATTTGACTGTTGGGGCATTGATTTCATAGGTCCATTCCCCATGTCTTTTGGTTATCTGTACATTGTTCTGGTAGTGGACTATGTGTCCAAGTGGGTAGAGGCTATCCCAACCAAGACTAATGACCACCGGGTCGTAGTCAAGTTCCTCAAAGGGAACATTTTCTCGAGGTTTGGGATACCTCATGTATTGATCAGTGATGATGGATCCCACTTCTGTAATAGGCCATTTGCATTATTAATATTTAAATATGGCCTTACACACAAAGTATCCACTGCATACCACCCATAAACCAATGCCTAAGCTGAATTACCAATAGGGAGATTAAGAATATCTTAGAAAAAATAGGCAACCCAAACAGGAAGGATTGGTCAGTCAGATTGACCGATGCCTTATGGGCGTACCGTACTGCCTATAAGACTATTTTAGGCATGTCTCCCTACCAGCTAGTTTATGAAAAAGCTTGCCATTTTTCAGTTGAAATGGCGCACAAGGCCTACTGGGCCGTAACGACTTTGAATTTTAACTTGAGAATGACTGGTGAGCAATGAAAGTTGGAACTGAATGACGTTCGTAGAGATGCATATGAGAGTTCCAAAATTTCAAAAGAACGGGCTAAAGTTTTTTATGATAATTCCATTACAAGGAAGTCATTTGAGCCCAGAGAAAAAGTGCTGTTGTATAATTCTCGTCTCTCCATTTTCCAAGAAAAACTAAGATCCCTTTGGGATGGCCCCTATCTTGTCCAGGTGGCCTACCCCAACGAAGTAGTGGATATCACAAACCCTAAAGATGGCCAGACATTCAAGGTCAATGGCCAAAGATTCAAGTCATTCTTTGAGGGTTTTGAAGAATAGTGGGTGGAGGAGGATTTAATTGACCCGGTGTATCCGGAGTTTGTGGAGGATTAACGAGTTTTATCTTTTCTAGTGTATAGTTCCTTTTATTTACATATGTCATTTTTATTTTTATGTCAGTCACTTCATTTGGATTTATAGATTGGTTTTCTTTTAGATCCAGATCTTCGTGCTTTTGTCAAAAGCTCAATTGCGAGGTATTCTCTTACCCTACTCGGCTTTTTATTGTCTTTCATTGCATACTATATCTTTTTGTTGCATTGAGGACAATGTATGATTCTAGTTGGGGGGGGTGAGGTGCACCATTTTTATGACACACCAAGGTTTTGGAAAATTTTAATTTTTGCTTGCATTATTGAAAAATATGCGGAATTTTTAAAAATTTTTTTATGAAAAATATCTAAAAGTTGATCTGTATTCCTTCATCAAAAGGTTATGTGTTGGATGACATGTTGATCTTTGTTGTGAACTTTGTTCACATGAGCATTTTATGGAAGTTGATCCTATGCATGAGTATCACATATGTATTGATTTTTGAACTCATCTGTATGTGACTCTTAAATATGTAATTTTAGCCATTTACGGATTGGATTCATGTTTTAAGCTTGACATAAGTAGCGGAGATGAGTAAGAACCCATGAGAGCTTTAGTGCTAAATCCTTTTTGGAGGAAAATTACAATTACTCTAAGAACTATTTTTCAATGTCAAATTTGTTCAATAGTCTCATTATGCTTGTTTTGGTTTGGTGCTTTTGGTTAGTAGATTGATTTGTCTTGCATATACAATGCCTTCCCATGCAGACTTGAAAGTGATCTTAGGCCATCATTGAATATTTTGAGTCTTTTCCCTTTTTCTTGTTCCAAATATTATCCCTAGTGCCGTGATTGTGCCTAATTGGAATTCCCTTCTATGCCACACATTTAACCAAGCCAAAGAAAATAAGAAATATCTACCTTACCTCGGTTGTTCCTTGTACTGAGTATGAATGTTAGTAAAAGAGGAGGTATGGTGTGGAAGCTCAAACAAAAGGGATGAATGATGTTGAAACCAAAGAGTTGAATGGAAAAAGAATGAAAATCCAAGAAAAGGAGAGAAAGGGAGTGAAAAGAAGAAAATAATCAAAGAAAAAAGAAAAATGTCAAGGAAAAGAAGAAAAAAGAAACAAAGAGTGGAAGCGATGGTGTTAGCCTAGGAATCCCATAAAAAGGGAGATCTTTTTCAATAAAAGTCATTCACTCGGAACAACCCTCTTTGTTATCCTATATCCTTCATTTCATTTACCTAGATATCACCTCAAGGTCCCATTATAACCTTTAAAGTCCTAAATGATCTAGAGAAACATGGGAGGTGCATAAATTCAAAAAAAATGATGAGCTATGTTTTACTATCCAATGCACGAGCATTCTATTCATGAGACTATGCCAATGCCGCTTCACTTTCTTATATGAACTTAATTTTTTTTTTGATTACATATGAGCACTTTGTTTTGAACACAAGATTCTATATCACATGTACACATGAAGTGCATACCAGGATAGCTTGAGTGCGTTTATTGATTAAGAGTGTCCCTTGGTGAGTTTTACATTGAAACTGAGATTGTCTAGACATTCGAATGTGAATTCTATTGCGTAAATGCTCAAATTACTTGTTTAATTCACACACACACAAGTCCAAAATTAATTTGTAGGTGTATACTTTTCCTTAGTATCTAAGACTATGGTTTTGCTCATGTATGTTTAGTTCAGTCATTTGAAAAATGTGTTAAATAACTCATGCTTCTGAAATGGAGGAATATGGCTCAAGTTTTTGATATTTGACATGACTTAGGAATGCCTTGATTATGAATTTTATGATGTGTATTTTGGGTGTTCATTTTGATGATTAACAATAGAAATCCATGCTATGTGTGCTGAGTGCATCAAAAGTTTAAATCACATTGCAATTTCGGTAATGATGTGGGCATGATTGTTCAAGTTGTGGTTTACAAGTGTAGTACATGACAAGGGAGGAGTGGAAGTCACATGAGAGAGATAGAGTGTGAAGGGTATGTCCTGAAATGAAGTGGAATTGAATTACGTTGGATAACAAGGGGTATTTTGAAATTGAGGAAAAATCTACCGGTAGTCTTTGGCCTCTGATGTAACAACTACCGTTAATTATTGCACAATCTACCGGTAGGCGTTGCCCAGAATGTCAAAAGTTAGGGCTTTTTAATTGATTTTCTCAGAGAACCCATTCATTATCCTCACAATACACATAACCTAGTCCAAATCTGCCTCATCCAAATCCCTCTTAGACCTCCAAATCGTTCCCCTACCCCATTAATCTATAAATTCCTAACCCTTGAACTGTGATTTTGTCGATTCGCCTTGAAGATTTGAAGTATCTCTCTTTAGAAACCCTAGACCAGCCGAAAATCTCTAAAGCCCAAATCTCCATTTGAAGTATCTCTCTTTATCAATTTGAACCAAAACATCTTCCACTACTCTCCTTGGAGTGCGGATGTTGCGATCCACCAATTGAAGTGTAATTGTGGTGGGCTTCAACTCTTCAAGCTGAAGTTGTTGATACACAAAGTAAGGGGGGAGATTGACACTTGCCCCCAAATAAATCAATGCTTGTTCAACCTGGCAATTCCCTATGGTAATGACAATTGTTGAACAGCTGGGGTCTTTGAATTTTAGAGGATTGTTGGTCCTTAATATGGAGCTCACTTGTTCGGTTAAGGATGCTTTCTTCCAAACATTCAATCACCACTTCACCGTGCATAGATCCTTCAATATTTGGGCACAAGATGGTATTTTCTTGATGGCGTCGAGGAGTGGGATGTTGATTTTCACTTTCTTAAACATTTCTAAAATATCAGTATAATTAGCCACCTTGACAGGTGGCTTCAAGCGACTCGGGAAAGGAGCAGGCATAAGGGCAATAAACATGTTGTTATCAATCACATTTTCTTTTTCAACCACCTCTTCTTCTCTCTTTTCACTCACCTCACCTTTTTTGGCTACACGTTTTTTGTCCTCACCCTCGTTGGCCTCTTTTTTCCATTGGCAATGAGGCTTTGGGTGAGATTGTTGGCACCACAATCTTTTCAATTTATCTACCACTTCAAAGAGTGGTGACTGCCTTGAATTGTTCACAACTCTCTTTGGTGGGCTTGGCCAACTCAACCACATGTTGGCCTTTGGGATTTTCTTAGGGTTGAGCAGGAAATTTTTCTTTCTCATGTTGAGACAACCCTATGGCATTGGTGATCCTGGTGAGTTAGGTCGAAATGCCTTTATTGAAGGTGGTTTGGATTTAAATGAAGTTGTAGAGCACATCCTCCAAGTTCCTCTTATGAGGAGGTTGGTAGGTGGGGCGATTTGATGGTCCATGTTGGGAGAAGTTTTGTGGGGGCGGATTGGATGAATACCCTTGCGAATTGGACCTGTTCATGGTATGCTTCTTTAAGAGCCGAAATGTTGAGGCACTCCGATATGGAATGCTCGACATTCTCACAAGTAAAACAAACCTCCTCGGTTCGTGACACATGAGATACCTCTCGTCTCCTATTCACCTCGAGACTTTCTACTTTCCTAGACAATTTAGAAATTTATGAAAGTAGGTATTCTCGGTCCCTTAAATCATACATCCCTCCCTCTTTTGGTTGGCCACTCCCTTAAGGCAAATACCTTTAGAAATTTAGAAATTTCTAAATCATTCACAATTTAGAAATTTATGAAAGTAGGTGCAACGACTGTGCACTTTGGGCCAATGTATCAAAATATTCTAGGGCCTCATCGGGGTCTTTGCTCAAAAATTCCTTGTTGCACATCATGTCGATGAACTTTCGATGGCCGGGTGAAATTCTTTCATTGAATAAACTCACCAATTTCTATGGTTCAAAGCCATGGTGTGGAATGGACTGTAGCAACTCCTTGTACCTTTCCCAACATTGGTAGAATTGTTCATTGGGATTCTCCAAAAAATTCTGAATTTGCTTCTTTAAGGTGGTGGTTTTATGCGCCGAGAAATATTAGTTCAAAAACAGGGAAATCATTTGTTCACAAGATGTTACGGTCCAGGATCTCAAGGATTGAAGCCACGTTTTTGCCTTATCACTCAGGGAGAAAGGGAACAATTTCATCCTTGCTATCTCTTCCATATTATGACTGGGGGTAAAGGTTGCAACTATATCTTCAAAATCCCTTATATGTGAATAGGGGTTCTCGTTTTCAATTCCATGAAATTTGGGAAGAAGTTGCAACATCCCTGGTTTGACTATAAAGAGATGGGCTTGGACTGGAAGGAGGATGCAAGAATGTGTGGTGCTACGTGTTGGTTGAAGGAAATCCTGCATTAACCTGTTGGACGATCAATTTGGATGTTGTTCCATTCATTTGTAGGTAGGGGAAAATGCACTCATGGGTTGGGCACTCTAGGTGGTTGCAGTCCCCCACCCCCTTGAACATTAGGATTGGCACCGACATTATTGAAATTGTCACCCGCATCCTAGGGTGGGTCTTGGTCAATGATCATGGTAGGGTCTATGGGTTGTCTAACTAATCAGTTTTGCTCTTCCAGCCCCCACATGCAACAAAAGATCAAAAATTAAAATTATATACAAACAAGAATATATACAAGGACAACGTACCTTAGCCCATGATGAAGATCACGGGACTTACCTCTGTCATCAGAAAATCACCTCCTTGGTTTGACACTTGCCTTCCCTAGCAACTGCGCCAAAAATGATTGTCGAAAAATCTTGCTTCTTTCCTAACCCTTAAATACTACCCCTTAGCATGTGAAGTGTATGGTTCGAAGGGAAGTGTCACTCTCCCTTGGAATAGTGTCCAAAGAAAGGGCAAGGGGGAAGGAAAATGTGACGGTGTAAATATGATATGCAATGAACAAAAGTGCTCCCCAATTGCAAGGAGACTTTCGTGCGTCCTGTTTTACTTGGAAAGTATTCCAAGGTCGTTTCCACGGGGAAGGAAGTAAACCAAGGGGAAGGTGATTTTGAAAAAAAGAAAGCGTAAAATCTTTGTTCTTGAAAGTTGTTTTGTGAAGTTTGTGTTGGTGAAAATGAAATGAGAAACAACTGTTGGCAAATCCAAGAGGTTACTCCAATGGTGATACCATCTCAATTTGAATCCCTCCTCCAATAGAGCATGAATGAACGATTGATTAAAGGGAAGCTAGGAATAAGATGGGTGAGTATCTAAGCATAAACTGTGACTCGGCCTATGGAATATCAAAGACTCACCAACTTATCCACCCTTAACCTAGTCAAATCGGACCACTAAACTCTAAAAGGAGGGGGAAGATGAGTTAAAATGGTATACCCAAATGGAGGTTCCCCTTGGCTTTTCCAACTTGAAGATTTAGCTACTCATGCTTGAAATGAAATTAACTATGTAAAGAGAGTGCATTCAAAGATATGGTAGAAGAGAATGTATTTAATACCCATGTTATAGCTAAGGAAATAAAAAACTTTCATGCATTAATGGTAAGAGCTTTGAGAGAGCATTAAACTAGCAATGAACTTGAAAGAGAATAATATTAATGACATTCAATGAAGTTTTAAAGGCTCATACCATTGATTACAAGACAATGTATTGAAAGAAAATGCAAAATCTTAAGTGTCTCTCACTAGACACTATTCATCATCTTCTACACAACTTCTCTCTCTATATTCTATGTAATGTGTGTAGAATCCTGAACTATGGAGAGAACTTTTCCAAAATCATGCCTGGAGTCTCCTGTAGCACCCTGATGTGATTCCCAACATAGGAGCATGAAATAAGGTGGGCTGGTGCCAGCTGTGCAGGCCTTGTCTCCACACCCAACAACTTCTCTCTCCTCTCTCCACATTTATGATCTATGCTCCAAAGGTCCAAGAGGGTGTTAATGAAAGGATGTTCTGTGTGCTGGATGTATTAGAGGAGCATGGGATGTTAGTTTGTGGGACCCTCAAAGTCGCAGAGTAGTTTCTAAATGATGCACAAATGAAATATTCAACCACAGAAAAAGAACTACTTGTTGTTGTATTTTCATTAGATAAATTTTGATCATATTTGGTTGGGTTGTCAATTTTGGTATTTACAGATCATGCAGCTCTAAAATATTTGCTTACTAAGAAAGATGTCAAACCACGTCTCTTACGATGGATTTTATTACTTCAAGAATTTGATCTTATAATTAAAGATAAGAAAGGAGTAGAAAATGTGGTAGCAGATCACTTGTCAAGATTGAATTACGATATAAAAGAAGAAGCTATTTCAATTAGAGAAACCTTTCCATATGAACAACTCTTAGTCATAACCGAAGTACCATGGTATGCAAATATAGTAAATTATTTAGCTACTGGTACTATTCCTTCTAATTATACCTGGACTAATAGAAATAAGTTCTTAAATAAGGTACGTAATTTTTTCTGGGAAAATCCTTATCTATTTAAATATTGTAAGGACCAAATAATAAGACGATGTGTACCTAGTCATGAAATCAGTTAGGTAATCCAGTTTTGTCACTCTGAAGCTTGCGGAGGTCATTTTGCTTCAAAGAAAACCACTACTAAAATTTTGCAGTGTGGATTTTATTGGCCAACTCTTTTCAAAGATGTTCATATCTTTTGTTTAAACTATGACCAAAGTCAAAGAATGAGAAATATTCCGAAAAGAAATATGATGCCTTTAAACCCTATTTTAGTTATTAAAATTTTTGATTGTTGGGACATCGATTTTATGATACCATTTCCCTCATCCTTTGGATAACTGTATATTTTTGTTGCAGTTGACTATGTTTCTAAATGGGTAGAGGCAATTCCATGTAGAAATAATGATCACAAAACAGTAATCAAGTTTTTAAAAGAAAATATTTTATATAGATTTGGGATACCTCGAACAATCATCAGTGATGGTGGATTACATTTTTGTAATAAATTTTTTAAAAATCTTATGAAGAAATACCTAATTTCTCATAAAATATCCACTCCGTATCATCCACAGACAAGTGGACAAGCTAAATTAGCTATGTAACACCCCAAAATACACCCTGGACGGCATTACATTCAATAACCCTTCATACCATGAGAGCACTAAGATACACCATCAATAAAAAAACTTCCTAACAGTATTCCATAACATTTACATCAATATCCCAAAAGAATATGCCATATTTGGCCTTTACATTCCCAATAAAAATTTACTATTATAGCGCAGCGGAAATTACAAAATAAATGTAGACTGTACAGTATTTCCGAAATAGTATTCTAGTCTAGAACAAAAAATAAACGACATCTCTAAATGACCCACTCGGGATCCATGTATCCCTCTAGTGAAGCCTCCCCAAGGTACGGCTCGTTAGCACCGAGTACATCCTCTGACTCGACATCTGAAAAAGGTTCAACCGTAGGGGGTGAGCACGAAGCTCTGTAGAAAAATTCTCTCAAACCCATACAAGGTTTAGAAAAGCAGATAAAGCGGTCGGTCTCATTTTTAACATAACATAGATGCATAATTTGGAAGAAAGCAGTGACATTTTTAAAAAAAAAAGAGGATCTCAAGTTTATTTCAAAATATTACTTAAATGAATAAACGACCAATCACACACAAATAATAATCATTTATGGTTATAAACAATTCCCCATAATTCTTTAGGTAGGTGGCATACTTTGTGGTAACCTCCACCTCCTTTTAGGTCGCCTTGGATTCTCAAACATCCTTACCGGAAACCTCTTGAGAATGGATGAGCATCCTTACATGGAAACTCTCACCAATTATTACATTGTTTCCCAAACATCCTTACCGGGAAACTCTTGGGAAGGGGTGACCATCCTTACAAGGAACCTCTCACTATAACGGGCTTATTTCTCAAACATCCTTACTGGGAACCTCTTGAGAATGGATGAGCATCCTTACACGGAACCTCTCACCAATCATTACATTGTTTCCCAAACATCCTTACCGGGAACCTCTTGGGAAGGGGTGAGCATCCTTACATGGAACCTCCCACTCATGTGCATCACCAACAACCCAACCAAGCATACAATTCCACAATTATCCCAATTTAGAAGCATTTATCTAAAATCCCAAAATATATCACGCAACAATTTTACAACTATCCAAAAAAAGTACATGAGATCCCTATAGCATCATCTCATGGTTCGATATGAAACACTAAGGTTTTGAAATCAAGAATTAAGAAAAATTTAGAGAAAAGTTTATCTCTCTTGAAATCTAGGGTTCTTAATCAAGGAAAAGGGTTCAAGGGTTAATTAAACGATGATATTGTTTAAATCATGTCAATAGTCACAAGGGCATTAAGAAACAAGGATTATATAGCCTACATGTATAATTTTAAAGTGAAAAGATTGCATATATATAGGCCCTAGCCTCAATGTAAGTGAGTGAGAGAAAACCCCTACCTTTTGTTCTTGAAAAGTTAGGTTTTGATGGACTCCAATGTATGAATTCCTTCAAAGCAAGTGTTTCTCTCTCCTTTTCTTCCTCTCTTTTTCTCCTTCTTTCTCTCTTAGGGTTTCTAAGGTTGGAGGGGCCGAAATAGAGCCAAAGGAGGCGACATAAGGTATTTATAGGGCAAAAATCGGACCCAGATCGCGACGTTAAACATTCAGATTTTTCTTTCGGCTGTACCGGTAGGCTGTACCGGTACCTCGAACTCTCTGGATCAAGTGTACCGGTACACTGTACCGGTACATAGTACCGGTAGGGTTTTGCCCAATTTTGCCTTTTTCCTCCGTTTTTCATTTCCAATCCATCCTAAACCCTTCCAAAACTAACCCAAACTTTCACAACATACATTTGTACCCCAAACATAGTTGCTATAAGTTCTTTTACAATTCATGTCACCCATTCACTAGCTAAACTAGCTTTGACTATGATTTACAGTGACATTCTAAATCTCTGCTTTTTCAACCTATCAAATTAAAACACACATTACTACACCTATCCACACTTTTACCACAAGTAGTTTTTATATATTTATATACATATATAAAAGAAACTATGGGGTGTTACAATCCACCCCCCTTGAAGAAAGTTTCATCCTCGAAACTTACCTCAAGTAGCGAACACATATGGATACTTCTCCCGCATTTCTTGTTCCGATTTTCATGTAGCTTCCTCCACTCCATGGTGTTGTCACAACACCTTCACCAGTCGAATGACTTTGTTGCGGAGTACCTTCTCTTTGGCATCGAGAATCCTCACCGGTTGTTCTTCATACGTTGCTCTATCTTGAACCTCTATATCTTCCAAGTCCACGACCGGCGTTGTATCCGATCGACATTTCTGTAACATTGAAACGTGGAACACGTCGTGTACCCCAGACAACTGAGCTGGTAACCACAACTGATACGCCGCTTTGCCCACCACTTTGATCACTTCAAATGGCTCGGTATATCTGGGCACTAACTTTCCCTTCTTGTCAAATCGAAACACGCCCTTCTTGGGTGACACCTTGAGAAATACGCAATCTCCCACCTTGAATTCTAAGGGTCTTCGTCTGTGGTCTGCATAGCTCTTCTGTCTACTTTGCGCCGTCCGTAACCTCTCCCAGATGAGTTGTATCTTCTTCGTAGTTTCTCGAACAATGTCCGGTCCGAACAAACCACTCTCGCCGGCTTCTAACCAACACGTCAGTGATCGGCAGGGCCTTCCATACAATGCTTCATACGGTGCCATCCCAATACTTTCCTGTTAACTGTTGTTGTAAGCAAACTCCACCAACGGTAAGTAGTCGCTCCAACTCCCCTTGAGGTCCAAGGCGCAAGCACGTAACATATCCTTCACAATCTGTATCACCCTTTCAAATTGGCCATCCGTTTGGGGATGAAAAGCTGTACTGAAATATAACTCTGTCCCCATCGCTTGTTGTAGACTCTGCCAAAATTTCGCCACAAACCTAGAGTCACGATCCGACAAGATTGAGAGTGGGACGCCGTGTAACCTCACTATCTCCCGGATATACAGCTGGCTCAAAGTCTCGAATGTATCCGTGGTTTTTATACCCAAAAAGTGAGCGGACTTGGTCAGTCTATCTACAATGACCCACACTGCATTATGCCCACGCGACGTTCGGGGTAAACCCGACACGAAGTCCATAGTGATGTGATCCCATTTTCACTCTAGAATAGGCAAAGACTGCAGGACTCCTCCTGGCCTTTGAAGCTCAATCTTCACCTACTGGCACACCACACATTTTGTCACATTCTTGGCCACATCTCGCTTCATTCTCCTTCACCAGTACTGACACTTCATGCCCCTATACATCATTGTGCTACCGGGCTGGATAGTAAACTTGGAGCGATGACACTCTCCAAGTATCTCCTCCTTTAGGGACGAATCATTGGGAACACATAGCTTCTCCCCATATCTCAACTCTCCATTCTTCCAAGACCATCCATCAATAGCTTCTCCATTCTCCAATCGGGCTCTAATCAAATCGAGTTCCGAATCTAGGCATTGCAACTCTACTACCCGTCGTCGAAGTGTCGGTTGAGCTACAAGGTTGAATAGATATGGCTGATACTCCGGTCCATCCACCCATAGATCGTACTCCTCCAATGCATCAATCATTTTCCACCTATTTACCGAAAGAGAATTGATTTCACTCTGAAACTTCCTGCTAAGAGCGTCGACAACTACATTGGCCTTCCCCGGATGGTAGTTGAGTGTGAAATCATAATCTTCCAAGTACTCAATCCACCTTCTCTGTCGGAGATTCAAGTCTTTCTGTGTGAAGATATACTTGAGGCTTTTATGGCCCGAGACCACTTAAAATTTTTTCCCGTATAAATAATATCTCCATAACTTAAGAGCAAACACCACCGCAGCTAGCTCCAAGTCGTGGGTGGGATAATTCTGCTCATGCACCTTGAGTTGCCTCGAGCCATAAGCCACTACCTTCCCTCCTTGCATTAGAACGCTTCCCAAGCCTCGTAACGAAGCATCGGTGTAGACATCGTAGCCATTCCCACTACACAGAATAATGAGGATAGGTGCCATCGTCAACTTTTCCTTCATGGTGCGAAAAGCTAGTTCACACGCTTGAGTCCACAAAAATTTCTCCCCCTTCTTTGTAAGGTGAGTCATCTGCATCGCAAGCTTGGAGAACCCTTCCATAAACCTACGATAATAGCCGGCTAACCCCAAGAAACTCCGTACTTCCGTTACGTTCTTCGGTGGTTCCCATTTCGTTATGACCTCAATCTTTGTGGGATCAACTGCCACTCCTTGCTCGGACACAACATGGCCAAGGAACTTCACTTCCTTCATCCAAAACTCACACTTGCTCATCTTCGCATATGACTTATGTTCTCTTAATGTTTGTAGCACCATAGAGAGATGACGAGCATGTTCTTCCTGAGTCTGTGAGTAAATTAATATGTCATCAATAAATACAATGACAAATTGATCGAGGTAAGGCCGGAAGACTCTGTGCATCAAATCCATGAAGGTTGCTGGCGCATTAGTCAGTCCGAACGGCATCCCCGTATACTCGAAATGACCATACCGGGTACGAAAAGCAGTCTTAGGAATATCCCCCTCCTTGATTCACAATTGATGGTACCCTGTGCGAAGCTCAATCTTGGTATAGTACTTCGAACCTTTCAACTGATCAAATAAGTCATCGATTCTTGGCAAAGGGTATTTATTCTTCACGGTAACCCAATTCAACCTCTGATAATCCGTGCACAACCGTAGAGTCTCATCCGTTTTCTTCACAAAGAGGACCGGGGCTCCCCAAGGTGAAGTGCTTAGACGGATAAACCCAATCGCCAACAAGTGATCCAACTGCTTCCTTAGCTCCTTCAACTCCAAAGGTGCCATTCGGTAGGGTGCAATGGATATGGGTTCGGTTCCCAGATAGAGATCAATCTTAAACTCAATTTCCCTATTAGGTGGTAACCCGGGTAATTCCTCTAGGAAGACATTCAAAAAATCTGATACTATCAACACCACGTCCGCATGAGGTTTATATCGATCATCTTCCATAAAACTAGCTAAGAAACTCAATTGACTTTCCGCCTTGGCTTTCAGAAATCTCCTACCCGTGTTAGGAAATGGATGGGAGGAACTTCGGTCATTAATAAAATTGAAGACTACCCCTCTTGGTGACTGAAATGTAATCTGCTTGCGGAAACAATCCATCACCGCCCGGGAAGTGGACAACAAGTCCATCTCGAATATAACGTCATACCCCTTCATATCTAGAGCAAACAAATCCATAATCAATTGGTGCTCACCAATACGAAGTACACAACCCTTGTAAACCCGGCTGGTACCTAGCTGCTCTCCCGTAGGCAAGTTAATATTCAATGCATTTTCTAGCTTCTCGGAACCCAATCCCCAGTTACTAGCATATGCAGTGCGTATGAATGAATGGGTAGCTCCGAGGTCAAATAAGATTCGGGCCCAGGAATTATAAATAAGAATGATACCTTCCACAACGGCATTGGTAATGTCCTCCTCCGGCTGAGTCAAAGCAAATACTTGTCCTTGGTTGGCACCGCCGGGGGCTTAAGCTTGTATCAGTCGCTGCGGTGCAGGCCTCTGTGGTGGTGGTTGGGCTGCTGGTACCTGTCTGGCGGTCTGGATAGGCCCCTGAGGTGGAACCACTAGGCAATGCATCCGAATATGTCCCACACCTCCGCATGCAAAATAGGATCGTGGGGGAATACCGGCTCTAGTCTAAGTGTCTCCCCCTCCTCGGGCTGTTAAAAGTCGCTGTCCACTTATCTGGTCTGGACGATGGTATGGTGTCGGTCTTTGTGCCCCACTAGTGCTAGCACCCGTTCGAATCGGACCTCCCCTTATAAGGCTTTGTCACCGCTGAGTATCTTCCATGTCTCTCTCCACAAGTGCGACTCTGTCAACAATATCCCCATAATCCCGAATCTTGAGAGCCACCAACTTCTCTCGAATGAACGGCTTCAATCCCTGGTCAAAGCGCTTGACCTTGTTGGCCTTAGTGGATATAAACTCCATAGCATAACGGGATAGCTCCTCAAACCTTCTCTCGTACTCGGCCACAGTCAGGCTACCATGTCATAAGGCCAGAAAATCGATCTTCATTCTGTCTCTAACTGATTCTGGAAAGTAATTGTCTTGGAAGAATTGATTAAACTCCTCCCAAGTGAGAGCATCTGTATTCCTTCTTCTTTTCACGGATTTCCACCAATGATCGACTTCCCCCTCGAACAAGTAGGTAGCTAAGCCAACCCGTAAATCCCCATTCCTTCACAAATCTTCTTCACTCGGCGGATCCATTTATCCGCATCCAAAGGGTTAGAGCTCCCTTGGAAAGTAGGTGGGTATTGGCGTAGAAATTGTCGAAGGACTACCATCCTCCGATTCTCATTCCCGTTGCCCGGTACTTGGACTAGTGGATGAGCTCCACCATTATGGTTGTGGTTGTTGTTGTTCCTATTCTGGTGTTGCACCAGAGTGGTGAGCTCCCTTAGGCACTGATAGATATCATTCATGGCATCGGGAGGTGGTGGATTTGCTTGGCCTCCACTACCACGCCCACGCACGCGTCCACATCCTCGCACACCGTCCATCCTGCACATCAATTCACAATTTAGTTATTTGATATACAAGACATCCTAATTGTCGATTTAA
Source organism: Ilex asprella (assembly GCA_023539305.1). Classification (NCBI taxonomy): domain Eukaryota; kingdom Viridiplantae; phylum Streptophyta; class Magnoliopsida; order Aquifoliales; family Aquifoliaceae; genus Ilex; species Ilex asprella. Next base: position 25,258,087 of record CM042193.1, on the reverse strand, counting down.
ACCAAAGTATAAGACTCGTGTAAAATTTAGATCAACAATCTTAATCAACCTCATCCTATTTTCTTAGTGGTAA
>CM042193.1:25192294-25257614 GCA_023539305.1 Ilex asprella | reverse complement strand
TAATAGTCACAAGGGTATTAAGAAACAAGGATTATATAGCCTACATGTATAATTTTAAAGTGAAAAGATTACATATATATAGGCCCTAGCCTCAATGTAAGTGAGTGAGAGAAAACCCCTACCTTTTGTTCTTGAAAAGTTAGGTTTTGATGGACTCCAAGGTATGAATTCCTTCAAAGCAAGTATTTCTCTCTCCTTTTCTTCCTCTCTTTTTCTCCTTTCTTTCTCTCTTAGGGTTTCTAAGGTTGGAGGAGCCGAAATAGAGCCAAAGGAGGCGACATAAGGTATTTATAGGGCAAAAATTGAACCCAGATCGCGACGCTAAACATTCAGATTTTTCTTTCGGTTGTACCGGTACACTGTACCGGTATAATACTGTACCGGTAGGGTTTTGCCCAGTTTTGCCTTTTTCCTCCGTTTTTCATTTCCAATCCATCCTAAACCCTTCCAAAACCAACCCAAACTTTCATAACATACATTTGTACCCCAAACATAGTTGCTAGAAGTTCTTTTACAATTCATGTCACTCATTCACTAGCTAAACTAGCTTTGACTATGATTTACACTGACATTCTAAATCTCTACTTTTCCAACCTATCAAATTAAAATACACATTACTACACCTATCCACACTTTTACCACAAGTAGTTTCTATATATTTATATACATATATAAAAGAAACTATGGGGTGTTACAAGCTAATAGGGAAATAAAATATATTTAAAAAAAACAATAAATTCGGATCATAAGGATTGGTCTTTAAGATTAACCGATGCGCTTTGGGCTTATAGTACATCGTATAATACTATTATAGGAATGTCTCCTTATCGGTTAGTTTATAGTAAACCATGTCACTTGCCTGTAGAATTAGGACAAAGAGCATATTGGGCAATCAAAATGATGAACTTTGATATGGATCAAGTTGGAATGTCTCGCAAACTACAAATTAATGAATTAGAGGAATTAAGAAATGAAGCTTATGAAAACGCTAAAATAGCTAAATCAAGAACAAAAATTTTTCATGATAAAAATATCATGAGAAAATCTTTTGAACCATCTCAAAAACTTCTGTTATATAATGCAAAACTTGGTTTATTTCCTGGAAAGCTAAGATCTTGATGGACAGGTCCTTATATTGTTAAGCAAGTCTTCGACCATGGGGCAGTTGAAATTAAAAATTCAGTAACTGGGATTATTTTCAAAATAAATGGGCAAAGACTTAAACCATATTATGATAGTTTTACACAAGATATAACTTCTATGCAACTTTTTGATCTAGTTTATGCACAATGAAAAATAGTGTTGTTTGATTACTAATTACTTGTAATATATTTGACAAATTAAAACCTCCTAAATAAAAGCCAGATATCCAAATCGCTGAAAGACAACAAATTCCTGGTTTTGTTTTTTTATTATCAATGCTGGCTATTACTGTCGTTTCATTTTAGATAGTATTTAATTTAAGATGGGAAAATGTGAATGTGAATTTAAGTTTTGTGTTTAAAATAATAATTGTAATTTAGAAAACTTTGTTCGTCTGTGTGACTGATAGACGTTAAAGAACTGGATAGGGAGTCAATTTTCAATAATTTTTTGAGTCATTTTTAAATTTTGTGAAAATTTAAAAAATGAATGAAAAATTATTTTGGTTAAGTTTAATTTTACTACGCCGTCTTCCAGAAGATATACATACGTTGATCATGCAAAAAACTAAGTATGTTAGAAATTTAGAAAGTTTTGAAAGTCATGCACGACCTCTGTATGGGAAAAGTACACATGCTAAACACCAAAGAGCAAACCGTCTTTGTGCTTGTGTAAGATGTGGTCGTACAGAACATCTGAGACAATATAATAAAAATGCGGAACCAATTTCTGGACGAGCCTCCGATCATTTACGGTGGATTAGAGATGGGCAGAGTAAGGGATACCTTGAGACGCCATCTTTTTCTACCCCGATGTTAACCAAATTCCTGAGAACTGAAATTAACCGTGTCACTTATGTTACTGAACTAGATAGTTCTGATACAGACTAGACATGACCAACAAAATGTATACTTTTGAAAATAAATAGTTGTAAATAAATGTGAATAACTATAGATAGATAGGAAATTAGTAAATACGAAATAACAAATAATAAAAATAATAAACCCCCCATTCTTGAAAAGAAAAAGAGTGGTTACTAAAGTTTCGTAAAATAAAGTTATATCTAATGTTGTAAACTGCAGGAAAAAGAGCACTAGTGCAGAACATCCAAGAAACAGTCTGTAGTTACAAATCAAGAACCAATAAAAAATATGGATTTAAGACAACAAACAAGAAAGTCTTCAAGCCAAGCACAAAGGAATGAATCTTCGCAATCTGAGAGATCTCCACAGCAACCTCACCTGAGAAATATCTTCAATGAGGTGATGTTTGAAGATTTTGAACAACAGCTTTGGCATGATACTAATTTTCTAGCTAAAACTATTATTTCTGAAAGAACAGTAATATATGAAGATTTTGAGAATATAGGAATAAGACAAATTCTCCATGCAAGAGGATGGTTACAGTATGTTAGGTTTTGTGTTCCTGCTTATCACTGTTTAGTTTGGGAATTCTATAGTAGTGCTGAAACTAAAGGGAAACGACAATTGTGTATATTTGTTCAGGGAATAGTTTTTCAAGTTACACCAGACACTATAGCCTAATTTTTTCGGCCCATGCAAAGACAACCCCAACCACAATATCCTTACACTGAACTACCTAGTTTGACAGAAGTAGGAAGAGAATTGAAAGGAAATCCAAAATTTATTTGGGGACGCCCAAATAATTACATTAAGAAAGGAAACCTAACAGATAAATATCGCATCCTAAATATGATAATAGTGTACAATTTGGTACCCCGAGCCCTAAAAAATCAAATTTTTATTGACCATGCTTATTTCTTAAATGAATTTAGAATGGGACACACAATTGACCTGCTGAACTTAATTATATACCAAATGATAATCGCTATGGATAAAAAGAAACTCACACTCCCATATGCTATGTTAGTTTCTCAGCTATGCAGGAATGAGGGCGTAGTCATTCATCCGACATGGACGATAGTAAATCATTTTGGACCATTGGATAAAACTTCATTGAAGAAAAGTCATGGAGGACAACTGGAAAACCAACAAGAAATATCTTCATCACAAGAAGAGGAACCATTCTAGGTACCTGAAGAATTCATACCACAAGAGTAGCAACCATAAGAGGATTAATCATACATCTCGGTAGATGACATAACTGATAGACAGATCCTATTAGAAATGGAGGCCAGTATTATTCAAATTAATCAATGCATGGATGAATATGAACAAAATCAAGCTAAATTGTTTCAAGATCGTTGCGGGGGAGAATCTTCGACTTCCTAAACAGACTGGAGATTTTACGATTTTTTTTTTACTATCTTTCACTCAGCCTTTACTTTATGCACTTGAACTTTAAATTATTTTATGTTTTGAACATATTGTGTGTTTTAAATTTATTTGTGTTTTAAACTAGTTTTTATATATGAAATGTATATTTTAAGTTAGGAGAATTATTTCATATAATTTGCAGCTAAATTAGAGTAATATTCCTATCCTTTGTGAAAATACCTTAATCTGATCATGCGGGATTTTCATATTGTAGTTATATATCATCTTAATATTTTGTTAAAACGTCATTTCTTAAACCCTAAACCGATGGCCACAATACAACCTAAAGAAAGTCCTTTTTTATTCCAGAAATTCTCTATCTGTATTACTCCTATCTATCCATGTAAAGGAGAATGTTAATAATATATCTAATATAGTGTTGATATCTAGTCATGAGATTATGTGAAATTCAAATTTTATTTAAATATCCGTTGATTCAGATATTACATGTAATATAATTTGCATTGTCTACAATATTCCAATCACAAGTAATCATTGAGGGCGTAGTCACTATAATGTATATAAATTCTTTGCTGAGTGTATTTCAGGAAAGGATTGACATCAAGACTACCATGAAAGATGATAATATTTCTTGAGTGATTTTTGAAACAAAAGAAATCATCACACACACACAAGTTTTTATAAAAAATATATATATAATGTTATAACTAATGTGTACTACTCTTATAGTGATCAGAAAAAGGAAGTATTGTAACAATACATAGGAATACTTATTTAATTTTACTTGTGAAAAAGTATGAGTTATAAACTCCTAACTACTGAAGTTTGAAGGTATCTTCACTGAAAACCTTCACGAGACAAAACTCGTCCACTAGAGATTACCTAGGGGTTTAACAGCTTGTTGCATATGCTAAATGCAATCGTGAAAAAAATCTCCGAAAATGATTTTACTCATGTTCATGTTTTAATGTTTTTATAGTTTATGTTTACTAGGGACTAGTAAAGTTTAAGTTGGGGGTGTGATTAACCCTAATTAGTATGTAAATTATAACGAATAAGTAATCAATTTTGTAAGATAAAATAAATAAATATTATGAAATATATTTTTGGTGTGAATTAAAGTTTTTAATATTTTATGTCTGAAATTATAGGGTAAAATGCAAAAATATTAGAGAATACAAAACTAGTTTACAAAGCTTGAAACTACGAAGGACTAAAGTGCGATAAAGAAACTATTACCAATCAGGAGGTGACACATGGACCAATGAAAATAAAACACATGGACCAATAAGGAGACAACATTTGGAACACTCAGAGCATGACACTTGAACCAAACAGGCAACGACACTTCCTAAACCGCCACCATTCTGGAAGGTGGTGGTGGACTTCCTAAACCCTCCCCTTGGTCGTGAACCTCCCCCCTATAAATAGGGGGCTTTGTTTTATAATTCTCTCGATTTCCTCCATTCTCTAGCCTTTCTACCTAGCCTTTCTACACTTTCTACAAAGCCTTCGTACATTATCTCTAAACTCACAAAACCAGCCCCTTACTCAAAAAAAAAAAAAAACTAGCCAACCTCCAAGTTCCAAAGAGAGAAAAGAAAAGAAAAAAAGAGAGAAAAGAGAAAGAAAAAGTCGGTAGGTGTGATACCGTTTATGTATTTCTACATTTCTTTTGTATCTTTCTATTAGGATAATTGAACTACTGCCACTTTTGTGTCCTGAATGATAATAAAGGTGGTTGTGTTTCAAGTGTTCCTTGTGAAAGAAATTATATTTTAAATTTCTGTTGTAATGAATACTACTCGCACTTCTTGCTTGTCTATAGCAATGGAGCGTGAGTAATCTTTTATACCCTTCAAACTATGGTAAACATATGTATAATATTGGTTAAGTTCTGGAAATGCTGATGTTTTATTTATATGTTTATTTATATATGTATTATATGCTTAATGCGTTATACATTGATGTATGTAGTTTCGCTGCTGTGCTTGAAATTATGTCATAAGTATATCATAAGACCCGCCAGTGAAAGATCTATAGTGTTCCTACTAGTACAACTTGTCCTCCATCGGAACGGTGAGGATTTTCTACTGATGTTTGGTAGAAAACCTAAATGATCATAACGGGTTATTAGGGTTGTTTAATTTATTTATAACTCTATTGACAGTCTAACAACCACATTGTTCCTATGGGTACGGCTAGTCCTCCATTGAAATGCTGAGGATGTTTAACTGGCATATATATATACATATATTACAGATGACCTATTAGGTAATTCAAGTATTCCTCATGAATTGGCTATGCCTTCTGGTTCACTTGAATTAGTCACTTGGCACATCTATAACCAGCTTTCCTAAGAAGTTGTTGTGTTATACTATATTACCACCAGTTAGCCAAAGACGCGGCTATGTTATGGCTTATTATATATGCACTTAAAATTATAACATCAAGAGAATAACTCAAGTATTCCTCATGAATGGCTTGTCCTTCTGGTTTGCTTGGATTAATCAATTGACGTGGATATAACCAGCTTTCCTAAGAAGTTGTTGAGTTATGATTTATTACTACCAGCGAGCCTAAGAAGCGGATGTGTTATGATTTATATACATCAGACCTGCCGATTGACATTCTAGTAAAATGGAGGTTAATTATTGTGAGGTAACATTTCAACAAATTAAACAATATGAAACCTATGGATCCCTAAACTGAAGGGTATCTTTTAAATTTCTATCATTAATCTGCTTTACTTATGCACTTTATTTTCCCATTTCTTTTATTTAAATAAACAAGTTATCAATCTAAGCTCACATCACAAGCTATCAAACATCACACTACTTCAAATAACAACTTTACTATTTTTATTTTTATTATTATTTTTTATTTTTACAACCTAAATTATTGAAAACTCTTCGTGGGATCGATACTTGGTTTTAAAACAAAGAAAACTATAATTTGACCACTTATACTTGAGTGTATAATATAATATAATTTAGACACACTAAAAAGTAAGAATTATGCTCCCCAAGCGGAGAGAGACTTTCGAGTGTCGTGTTTTACTTGAAAATTGTATTCCAAGGTCGTCTCCTTATGAAATGAGGTGAATTGTTTTGAAATAGATTTTGGTGAAAAAGGAAAAGTGTAAAAATCTTTGATGTTTGAGTTTTGGTGAATTGTGTTCTTGATGAAAATGAAATGGAAACAAGTGTTGGCTAATCCGAAGAGCTCATTCCAATGGGAATGCCAAATCAACTGAAGACCTTCCTCCAATGGTGTCTAGATATTTGTTTGATTCATCAGAAGCGCGGGACTAAAATGGAGGTGAGGATTCAAGCATACATCGTGAAAAGTCTACGGTGTATCAAGAACTCACAACCATGTCCACAATCAATCTACTCAAACTAAATCAATGTACACTATGAGGAGGAATGAAAAAGAGTTGATTTTGCATACCCGAGAGGAGTTCTTCCTTGGGTTAGCTAACTTAAGGCTTTGCTACTTATATTTAATGCAAGAACATTAATGAAGTAAAGAGACATTGTAAAGAAATAAAGATTGGAACTTAATTTAATGCAAGAAAACATAAAGTACAGAAAAATGCATTTAATACCCATTTTAAGAACTTGAGATGAAAAACTTGAGTACAATAATGATAGAATCTAAGATACTCAACTAAACTTGCAGTGTACTGGAATTAAATGACATTAAAGATAATAAAAGAAGCTTACAAGGGTATTCAAGATGATTACAAGTGGAAATGAGTAAAGGAATGCAAAAATCTAAGTTTTCTCTCTCTAACTAAGTCTTCTTCCTAGAAGCTTCTCTCTCTCTCTCTATAATGCAATACCAGCTGAATAATTGTCCAAAGAATGATGCATTTTCATCCATGGAGGTCCCTCTAGGTGCGAGACAGACCTCCCATCCATAGGAGGCTGATTAGATGGCATTATGTAGGCTAGGACAGGACTAGCCTGCATCTCCCTAGCTTGCGTCTTATCTCTCCTCGTCATTAATGCCATTGCCTCCAAAGTACAACTTGAAGTGAGGGGAGGCTTGTATGAGTGTGAGAGATATTAGGGGACAAGTGGAGAAGTGTATGTGGGCTCCCCAAATAGAAGAGCTTGAGTTGTAGGTTGTCTAGGCATTCTGGGCAAAACCTTTCGGATGGTCAATGCAAACTTCAGAAGGTTTGTGCAGGAACAGTTGAAACAACATTCTGGTGGGCAAAACCTTCTGGAAGATTGATGAAAACCTTCCAGAAGGTTCATTCTAGTAGACAAAACCTTCCAGAATGTTTTGTTAGTAAATAGGCAGTCCAAGTGCAAACCTTCCAGAAGGTTTTCATCTAATTTGTCTTTTTCTTTGATTATTCACCTTCCAATCCTTCCTTTAAGTTATCCCATCATCTTCATTGATTTCAAACAATTCAATGGGGGGTTAACTCAACTCATTTACTTCTTTTCACCTACATTTACATAAAACTCCATTAAAGAGAAGATTTTCTCCCCAAAATCACAACAAAAGCAAGTATAAAAAGGGCATATCAACATACAATATATGTAATGTTTTTTGCTAATCACACCTTCCAATTTGAGCTTTGCTAGTTCCTAGGAAATATTATTTCAAACCACAAGCTATAAACTAAAATAAAATCCATTCATACAAGTAAATATCTAAACTTTCAAAAGCCAAAAATCATATTACAATTAAAGAAAAACCTTGGGAAATGATAAAATGAAACAACTGTGGTATTTTTCATTAATCATTCACAAAAGTTCATTACACTGGGTAAGAATTTTAGAACAAAACGGCCCAAAACCTAAAGACATTTCTTCAAGGCTGACAAATTAACCTTATCTTTGTACAATCTGAAATCAAAATAACACAAAACTCACAAGTCATCCTAATCACCCCCTGTTGATCATGTAAAATTGCATATTTTAACTCAAATTTACATTTAATTACTTAGAGTTAGTTGAATTTATGAATAATGTTGAAATCTTGAGGTAGCAGGTAATTATAGCATAAATGATGGATTTTGGAACCTTGCAACTGAGTGTGAATGAGTGGTGAAGAGATGGACATATTACATGAGGATTGAGAGGCTTTAAAGTGAATGAAATCAAGTAGGTAGTGATATTTGGTATCACAGGCCCCGGTATCCAAGCCTACTTAAATTTTGGTACTGGCACCTGCACCATTTAGTAATTGTACCTCTTTTTTCTCCATTTTTTCACCATGATTCACTTTGAATTTGCAAAAATTCAAAACATGAAAGTTGTATAGCTGGATGTCCTCTATGTTGTATCAAAATCTCAGCTCAATTAGACTGTTTAGATAAAAAGTTACGACAATTCTACGAAAACTGGTCTAGAGATGGCACCTTCTGAAAAGACCTACTGGTAGGTTTCATCGTTCTACCAGTAGGTTTTACCCAGAAGTGCCAGAAGCTTGCAACTCATGCTCCACTTGCTTGGGGGTCCCACCTATGATTCCCTACTTGCCCCTGACATATTCTACATATATACATGCCTCCTAAACCCTAAAGTCAGCCTTGGAAGAGGATGGGAGAGGAGGAGAGAGAAAGATGAGGCATGGTGGGTTACAGGCTAGACTATTCCTAACATGTACAATACATCAACTTAGTCTCCTATGGATGGGAGGTCTTTCACACACCTAGGGGTAGCTCCATGTACGACATTGCAAAGGTCTTACACCATATATTCAACATTCACACTCACATTCCAAGGAGGAAGCTACCTAAGCTTAAGAGTAGTTTTAGTGAGAGAAGCTCCAAAGGAGGAAGATGGAGTTCTAGAAATACAAAGCTTAGATTTTTTTCATTTTCTTCACCCATTTCACTTGTAGTAAGTTGTATTTCAATTGTAATCTTCCTTTCTAGTACTATAATCTCTTCGATTTCTAGTGTAATCAAGTTTATTACATGTTCTTGCATTTCAATAATTTCTGTTGGGTATGCTTTGCAACATCTTCATTTTGGTATGAAATGAATTTCACTTTGTAGTCTACTTTATCCCAGCTTTTATCTATGTTCTAAGTTTCATTCTCAACTCATTTTCATTTCTTTATTATGTCTCTTTACATTACTTATGTCTTTCCTTTATTCATGAGTAGCTAAGCATTAAGTTGGCTAATCCATGGGAGAACTATAACACCCCGCATTTTCTTTTCTATATATGTATATAAAAATATAGTAAATAATGGTTGTAAAAAGGTGGATATGCGTAGCAATGTGTGTTTGAATGTGGTAGATTGGAAAAGTAGAGATTTCAAACGTTAGTGGGAATAATAATTAAATTTTAGTTTTAATAAGTGAAAATATGAAATTTCAGGTCCTAGAACTTGTATGAAATAGGTTTGGGGTAGAAATGTGTGTTGGAGAGGTTTGGGATGGCTTTGGAAGGGAGTAAGATGGATTGAAAATAAAAAATGGACAAAAAGGAAAAAACTGGACAAAACTATACTGGTACTGTGTACCAGTACGCTTGAAAGAAAAGCCGCTATTCTGAATAGTAAATGTCAGATTTTGGCTCAAAACTTAACACTATAAACACCCCCAAACGTCTCTTTAGCCTCATTACTCCACTCCTAACCTTAGAAACACTTAGGGAGAAAGAAAGGAAGAGAGAAACTCAAGATCAAAGGGAAAAAACACAAGATTTAAGGGTGATTCAAGATTCAAGCCCTAGATTTCAAGAACAAAAGGTAGGGATTTACTTCCATTCACTTACATTGAGGCTATGGTTATTTTATATGTATGATTTTGACTCTAAATAGCATGTATTTGTTATGGGTTCTTGGTTTCTTTGTTCTCTTGCAAGTGTTAACATGTTTTACACAAAGTATGGCTGAATAACCATGAAATCCTTTCTCTTGCTTTAAAACCCTAGTTTTAGAGAGTGATGAATGGTCTTCTTAAATTCTTCCTTTACTAATGATTTAGAAACTGTAGTACTTTGTGTTGAGTAATACAATTATATTGTGGTGATCTCTTGCAATTTTCTTAGTTGGTTATTAAAAATGTCACATGCTTAAATTGGGGATTTTTGGGATATGCTTGTAAATGGAGGAAATGGGTTTGGCCTTGTATCTCCTATGACTGTGGGATGACCATGGGTGACCTTTGATTAGATATCGTAGGGTGGGTAGAAGTTGTCTTTGCTCCGTGTGGATCCCTATAACAGCCTAAACTATACCCTGGACGTCATTACATTCTAAAACCATTCATATCATGAGAGCACTAATAAAATCCCTTAAGAAACAAGGCTTCATTTGTCATCCACAATTAATTACAACCTTATCCAAAAGAATAAGCCCAAGTCGTGGCTATTACATCTCAAAAAGTAATTAAAGAAAGCAGCGGAATACACAAAAGAAGCTAGACTACCCAATGTTCCAAAAGAATGTCCTAGTCTAGTACAAAAGGAAAGGAGGTCGCTCTATGCGTCTACCTCGGGATCCACACTCCCGTCAAGTGGAGTCTCCCAAGTAGCGGGCTCCTCGACCCTTACGTCCTTCTCTAGCCGGTAATCTAAAAAATGTTAGCGGTAGGAGGTGAGCACGAAGTTCTGTAGAAAAATTCTCCCAAACCCATTCAAGGTTTATAAAAACATTTAAAACGGTCGATCTCATTTTTAACATAACATAGATACATAATTTGAAATAAAGCAGTGACATTTAAAAAGGACCTCAAGTTTATGTAAAAGCATTACTTAAATGGATAAACGAGCACCACATACAAATAATAGCCATTAATGGTCATAAACAATTCACAACACTTCTTTTGGTAGCTGACATACTTTAGGGTAACCTCCACCCCCTTTTTAGGTCACCATTGATTCTCAAGCATCCTTACTAGGAACCTCTTGAAAATGGGTGAGCAACCTTACGAGGAACCTCTCACTAATCAACCTCTTGAGAATGGGTGAGCATCCTTACAAGGAACCTCTCACTAATCACTAGATTGTTTCCCCAACATCCTTATCGGGAGCCTCTTGAGAATGGGTGAGCATCCTTACAAGGAACCTCTCACTAATCACTACATTGTTTGCCAAGCATCGTTACCAGGAACCTCTTGAGAATGGGTGAGCATCCTTACATGGGACCTCTCACTCATGTGCCTCGCAAATAACCCAACTAAGCATACAATTTTCATATTTATCTCAATTCACAAGCTTCTATCCAAATCCCCAAAATATATCATGCTACAGTACCACAACCAACTAAGTAAAGTCCATGAGATCACAATAGCATCATTTTATGGTTTAATAGGAAACACTAAGGTTTGGAAATCAAGGATAAAGTAAAATTTAGAGAAAAATTCATCTCTCTTAAATCTAGGGTTTTTAGCCAAAAATAAGGATTTAATGGTTAACCTACCATTAATATTATTTAAAGCATGGTAATTTTATCATGATCTATAGCATACATATAAGATTTAGAGTGGAAAGAGTACATATAAGTAAACCCTAGCCTTAATGCAAGTGAATGAGAGAAAACCCTTACCTTATGTTCTTGAAAGCTAGATTTTGATCCTGACCAACTCCTTTAAGCTCTTGTTTTACTCTTCCTTTCTTCCTCTCCTCTCTTCCTTTCTTTCTCTCTTAGGATTTCTAAGGTTGGAGGGGCCAAAATAGAGCCAAAGAGGCGAAATACTGTATTTATAGGGCGAAAATCAGACTCTCTGGACCATTTAGTACCAGTACGTCGAACTCTTTGGAACATTTAGTACCGGTATGTCGAACTCTCTGGTCCATTTAGTACCGATACGCAATACATGTATGGTTTAGTACCGGTACTATGTACCGGTACAGTTTTTGTCCAGTTTGTTCCTATTTCCTCCGTTTTTTATTCTCAATCCATCTTAAATCCTTCCAAAGCCATCCCATGCATCTCCAACACCTATTTCAACACCAAACATATTTAGTACAAGTTCTAAGACCTTAATTTTCATGTTTTCACCAATTAAAACAAAAATTCAACTATTATTTTCACTAACCTTTTAAATCTCTACTTTTCAAATCTACCAAGATTTAAAGACACATCACTACACATATCCACCTTTTTACCACACTCATTTACCATATATTTATATGCATATAGAAAAGAAAAATGTGGGGTGTTACAATCCGCCCTCCTTAAAGAAAGTTTCGCCCTCCAAACATACCTCAAGTAGTGAACAAATACGGATACTTCTCCCGCATTTCTTGCTCTGGTTCCCATGTAGCTTCCTCCACTCCATTGTGTTTCCATAAAACATTCACCAATCTGATAACATTGTTGGGAAGCACTTTTTCCTGGGCATCGAGAATTTCTACTGGTTGTTCTTCATAGGTTGTTTCGTCTTGAATCTCAATCTCCTCCAAGTTCGCGACTGGAGTTGCATCCGAGTGACACTTTCTCAACTTGGACACGTGGAACATGTCATGTACTCTGGATAGCTGGGCTGGTAGTCGAAGTTGATATGCCGCCTTGCCTACCGCTTTGATTACCTCAAAAGGTTCGGTATATCTTGGCGCTAACTTCCCATTTTTGCCAAATCGAAACACGCCGTTCTTGGGTGACACCTTGAGAAATACGTAGTCTCTCACCTTAAATTCTAAGGGTCTTCGTTTGTGCTCCCCATAGCTCTTCTGTCTACTTTGCGCCGTTTGTAGCCTCTCTCGAATGAGTTGAATCTTCTCCGTAGTTTCACGAACAATGTCCGGTCCAAACAAACTACTCTCGCCGGCTTCTAACTAACACGTCGGTGATCGGCATGGTTTTCCATACAATGCCTCATACGGTACCATCCCAATACTTTCCTGATAGCTGTTGTTGTAAGCAAACTCCACCAACGATAAGTGATCGCTCCAACTCCCCTTAAAGTCTAACGTGCAAGAGCGTAACATATCCTCTACAATCTATATCACCCTCTCGGATTGGCCATCCATTTGCAGATGAAAAGTTGTACTGAAGTGTAACTCCGTCCCCATCGCTTATTGTAGACTCTGCCAGAATCTCACCACAAACCTAGAGTCACGATCCGACCCAATCGAGAGTTGAACGCCGTGTAACCTCACTATCTCACGGGTATACATCTGGCTCAAGGTCTCGAAGATATCCGTGGTCTTCATACCCAAAAAGTGAGTGGACTTGGTGAGTCTATCCACAATGATCCACACTGTATTATACCCACGCGACGTCTGTGGTAAACCCGACATGAAGTTCATGGTGATGTGATCCCACTTCCACTCTGGAATAGGCAATAACTGTAGGACTGCTCCTGGTCTTTGATGCTCAATTTTCACCTGCTGACACACTGTACATTTTTCCACGTACTTGGCCACATCTCGCTTCATTCCCCTCCACCAATACTGACGCTACATGTCCCTATACATTTTTGTGCTACAGGGGTGGATAGCAAACTTGGAGCGATAACACTCTCCAAGTATCTCCTCCTTTAAGGATGAGTCATTAGGAACACATAGCTTCTCCCCATATCTCAACTCTCTATTCTTCCATGACCATCCCTTAATCGTTTTTCCATTCTCCAATCAGGCTCTAATCCCATCGATTTCTGAATCCAGGCATTGTAACTCCACCACCCGTCGCCGAAACGTCGGTTGAGCTACAAGGTTGAATAGATATGGTTGATAATTCGACCCATACACCCATAGATCATACTCCTCTAATGTATCAATCATTTTCCACCTATTTACCGCAAGAGAATTGATTTCACCCTGAGACTTGCTGCTAAGAGTGTCGGAAACTACATTGGCCTTTCCCGGATGGTAGTTGAGCGTGAACTCATAATCTTCCAAGCACTCGATCCACCTTCTCTGTCGGAGATTCAAGTCTTTTTGTGTGAAGATATACTTGAGGCTCTTATGGTCAGAGAACACTTGAAATTTCTCTCCATATAAATAGCACCTCCACAACTTATGAGCAAAGACCACAATTACAAGCTCTAAGTCATGGGTAGGATAGTTCTGTTCATGAACCTTAATTTGCCTAGAGTTATAGGCAACTACTTTACCTCCTTGCATTCGCACACATTCCAAGCCTCGTAGTGAAACATCGGTGTAAACATCGTATCCTTCCCCACTATTTGGAATAATGAGGACAGGAGCCGCTGCCAACTTCTCCTTCAAGGTGTGAAAGGCTAGTTCACACGCTTGAGTCCACAAGAATTTCTCTCCCTTCTTCGTAAGGCGAGTCTTCGACATTGCTAGCTTGGAGAACCCTTCCACAAACCTCCGATAGTAACCTGCCAAGCCCATAAAACTACGCACTTCCGTCACATTATTTGGTGGTTCTCATTTCATCATGGCCTCAATCTTTGCGACATCAATAGCTACCCCTTGCTCAAACACAACATGGCCAAGGAACTTCACTTCCTTCATACAAAACTCACACTTGCTCATCTTCGCATATAACTTATGTTCTCTCAATGTTTGTAGCACAATGGAGAGATGACGAGCATGCTCCTCCTGAGTCTATGAGTAAATCAATATGTCATCAATAAATACAATGACAATTTGATCGAGGTAAGGATGGAAGACTCTGTGCATCAAATCCATGAAGGTTGCTGGTGCATTCGTCAGTCTAAATGACATCACCATATACTCAAAATGACCATATCGGGTACGAAAAATAGTCTTAGGAATATCCTCTTCTCTGATCCGTAATTGATGGTACCCTGTGCGAAGGTCAATCTTAGTGTAATACTTCGAACCCCTTAACTGATCGAATAAGTCATCTATTTGTGGCAATGTATATCTATTCTTCACGATCACCCGATTCAAGCTTCGGTAATCTGTGCACAACCTCAATGTCTCATCTGTTTTCTTCACAAAGAGGACTGGGGCTACCCAGGTGAGGTTCTCAAACGAATAAACTCAATATTCAACAAATGGTCCAACTACTTCCTTAGCTCCTTCAACTCCAAAGGTGCCATCCGGTAGAAGCAATAGATATGGGTTCGATTCCAGGATAGAGGTCAATTTTGAACTCAATTTCCCTGTGTGGTGGTAACCCGGTTAGCACGTCAGGGAAAACATCTGGAAAATTCGATACTATCAACACCACGTCCGCATGGGATTTATCCCGATCATCTCCCATTAAACTGGCTAAGAAACTCAACTGGTTCTCAGCCTTCGCTTTCAAGAATCTACTACCCGTAGTAGGAAATGGATGGAAAGAATCTTGGTTATTCACAAAACTGAAAATGACTCCTCCTGGCAACTGAAATGTAATCCGCTTGCGGAAATAATCCATTACCGCTCGAAAAGCGGACAACAAGTCCATCCTGAATATTACATCATACTCCTTCATATCTAGAGCAACCAAATCCACAATCAATTCGTGCTCTCTAATACAAAGCACACAACCCTTGCTGACTCGACTGGTACCCAACCGTTTTCCCGTAGGCAAGTCAATATTTAATGCATGTTCTAGCTTACCGAAACTCAATCCCAAACTACTAGCATATGCAGTGCGTATGAACGAATGTGCAGCACCGGTGTCAAATAAGATTCAGACCCAAGAATTATAGAGAAGAATTATACCTTAAACAACTGCATTGGAGGCATCTTCCTCCGGTTGGGCCAAGGCAAATACTCGCCCCTGGTTGGCACCGCCGGGAGCTTGAGCTTATGTCGGTCGTTGCGGTGCAGGCCTCGGTGGTTGTGGTTGGGCTGCTGGCATCTGTCTGGCGGTCTGGATAGGCCCCCGAGGTGGAAAAATTAGGCAATGCATCCGAATATGTCCCACACCTCCACATGCAAAGCAGGATCGCGGGGTAATACCGGCTCTAGTCTGAGTGTCTCCCTCTTTGTGGGCTGTCAAAAGTCGCTGTCCACCTATCTGGTCTGGGCGACGGTATGGTGTCGGTCTCTGTGCCCCACTAGTGCTAGCAACCGTCTAGATCGGACCTTCTCTCGCTAAGCTCTGTTGTCACTAACTATCCTCTATATCTCTCTCCACCAGTATACCTCTATCAACAATATCCTCATAATCCTAAATCTTGAGAACCACCAACTTCTCTAGGATGACCGGCCTCAAGTCCTGCTTGAAGCGCTTGGCCTTGTTGGCCTTACTAGAAATAAACTCCGCAGCATATCGGGATAGCTCATCAAGCCTCTTCTCATACTCGGCCACGGTCATGCTACCCTGTCGTAAAGTCAGAATGTCAGTCTTCATCCGGTTTCTGACTGATTCTAGAAAATACTTATCTTAGAAGATTTGGTCGAACTCTTCCCAAGTGAGTACAACGGGGTTCCTCTTTCGTTTCACGGAGTCCCACTAGTGGTCGGCCTCCCTCTCAAGCAAGTAGGTAGCTAAGCCAACCCATAAATCCTTAGCAATTCCCATGCCTTCACAAATCTTCTTCACTTGGTGGATCCATTTATCCGCATCCAAAGGATTAGAGCTCCCTTGGAAAGTAGGCGGGTGTTGCCTCAGGAATTCTCGAAGAACTATCATCCTTCGGCTACCGTCCTCATTGCCCGACATTGAGCTAAAGGATGAGCTCCTCCATTATGGTTGTTCCCATTCTGGTGTTGTACCAGAGTGGTGAGCTCCCTCAAACACTGATAAATGCCATTCATGGCATCGGGAGGTGGTGGCGGAGGAGGGGGTGCTTGGTCACCACATCCTCGTCCACGACCACGTCTATGTCCTCTTCCTCCGTCCATCCTGCACATCAATTCACAATTTAGTTTCATTGATGTGCAAGACATCCTAAACATTACTTAAATCTTAAGCCTATGGTTCCTATAAAGCAAGACAGAACAATTTCTTTCTACCTAGTCCAATTTTACTAGTGTGAATCCATAACCTACAGCTTCCATGCAAGACCTAAAGCCTAGGCTCTGATACCAACTTTGTAACACTCCAAAACATACCCTGTACGGCATTACATTCTAAAACCATTTATATCGTGAGAGCACTAATAAAATTCCTTAAGAAATAAGACTTTATTTGTCATCCACAATTAATTACAACCTTATCGAAAAGAATAAGCCCAAGTCATGGCTATTACATCTCAAAAATTAATTAAAGAAATGCAGCGAAATACACAAAAGAAGCTAGACTACACAATGCTCCAAAAGAATGTCCTAGTCTAGTACAAAAGGAAAGGAGGTCGCTCCATTCGTCTACCTCGAGATCCACACTCCCGTCAAGTGGAGTCTCCCATGTAACGGGCTCCTCGACCCTTACGTCCTCTACTAGCGGGTAATCTGAAAAATGTTAGCGGTAGGGAATGAGCACAAAGCTCTATAGAAAAATTCTCCCAAACCCATACAAGGTTTATAAAAGCATTTAAAATGGTCGGTCTCATTTTTAACATAACATAGAAACATAATTTGAAATAAAGCAGTGACATTGAAAAAGGTTCTCAAGTTTATGTAAAAACATTACTTAAAGGAATAAACGAGCACCACATACAAATAATAGCCATTAATGGTCATAAACAATTCCCAACACTTTTTTTGGTAGGTGGCATACTTTAGGGTAACCTCCACCCCCTTTTTAGGTCACCTTTGATTCTCAAGCATCCTTACTAGGAACCTCTTGAGAATGGGTGAGCATCCTTACAAGGAACCTCTCACTAAACACTACATAATTTTTCAAGCATCCTTACCGGGAACCTCTTGAGAATGGGTGAGCATCCTTACAAGGAACCTCTTACTGATCACTACATTGTTTCCCAAACATCCATATCAGGAACCTCTTAAGAATGGGTGAGCATCCTTATATAGAACCTCTCACTCATGTGCCTCACAAATAACCCAACCAAGCATACAATTTCCACATTTATCTCAATTCACAAGCTTCTATCCAAATCTCCAAAATATATCATGCAAAAATTCCACAGCCAACTAAGTAAAGTCCATGAGATCACAATAGAATCATTTTATGGTTCAATAGGAAACACTAAGGTTTGAAAATCAAGGATAAAGTAAAATTTAGAGAAAAGTTCATCTCACTTGAAATCTAGAGTTTTTAGCCAAAAATAAGGATTTAATGGTTAATCCACCATTAATATTGTTTAAAGCATGGTAATATTATCATGATCTCTAGCTTATATATAAGATTTAGAGTGGAAAGAGTACATATAAGTAAACCCTAGCCTCAATGCAAGTGAATGAGAGAAAACCCCTACCATGTGTTCTTGAAAGCTAGGTTTTGATCTTGACCAACTCCTTTAAACTCTTGTTTTACTCTTCCTTTCTTCCTCTCCTATCTTCCTTTCTTTCTCTCTTAGGGTTTCTAAGGTTGGAGGGGCCGAAATAGAGCCAAAAGTGGCGAAATAATGTATTTATAGGGAGAAAATCGGACCAAGATCGCGACATTTAAGTTTCAGAAATCTTTCGGCCATACCGGTATGTCGAACTCTCTGGACCATTTAGTACCGGTACGCAGTACCTGTACGGTTCAGTACCAGTACCCTGTACCTGTACTATTTTTGTCCAGTTTTTTTCTATTTCCTCCATTTTTCATTCCCAATCCATATTAAACCCTTCCAATGCCATCCCATGCATCTCCAACACCTATTTCTACACCAAACCTATTTAGTATACGTTCTAGAACCTTAAATTTCATGTTTTCACCTATTAAAACAAAAATTCAACTATTATTTCCACTAACCTTTTAAATCTCTACTTTTCAAATCTACCAAGATTTAAAGACACATCACTACATATATCCGCCTTTTTACCACACTCATTTACCATATATTTATATGCACATATAAAAAAAAATGTGGGGTGTTACAATCCCAGCATAAACCTTGACCAGGCCTATGGAATATCAAAGACTCACAATCTCGTCCACCCTCAACCCAGTCAAACCGAACCATCGTACATCGAGAGGAGGAAAGAAAATGAGTTGAAATTGAAAATCCAAGAGGAGGTCTCCCTTAAATTAGCTAGCTAAAAATCAAGCTATTCTGGATCAAAGGAAAGACATGCATAATGTAAAGAGACGTGGTACTGAAGTGAAGATTAGAACTTGACTTAATGCAAGAAAACTTAAATTAAGAAGAAACATATTCTATACCCAATTCAAAAACTTGAAATGAAGAAAATTGAAAAAACAATGGTAGATTCTATGTTATACAACTAAACTTGCAATGAACTTTAAATAGCTAAGATTAAAGTGCAAGAAATATAAATAACAAAAAGATTAAAGCTTATAGGGATGAAAATGGTGAAGAAATTACAAAGTCCAACTTTCTCTCTTTAAAATCTACTCCAAAGCTTAGATAGCCCCCCTTGCAATCCTGAAGAAATGGGGTTTATGTTGTTTTCATTTTCGTCTATGGGGTTCCCCTTGCATGTATGTGCAGGCAACACTAGCAAGGACAAGCCATCCTTTCAATCCACCATGCCCATCTCTTTTAATACACTTTTTCTACTCCAGATCACCTTTCTTAGAATCGGCATAAATTTTGATCCAATTGTTGGATTAACCTAAAATTTTGACACAATACAGAAGATATCCAAATATACAACTTTTATGTTTTTCACATTTTCGGATTTGAAGTAGATCATGGTTAAAATGGAGGAAAATTGAGGTTGTTCAACCCAATGGTGTGGCTGCCGGTGCCTTTGTTGCCAAACATCAATTCCTCCTTGATGTTTTTCACTTTTAAGCCTCAAAATCTTCCTGCAATGTGTCCATGCCTTCACCTCACATCCATACATAGTTTCAAGGTTCTAAAGTACATAATTTACACTATAATTACCTGCAACATAAAAAATTCAATATTATTCATAATGTCGGCTAACTCTAAGTACTTATATGCAAAAGTTGAGTTAAAATCCATGTAATGAGACCGTTAAATATGCAATATTTTTATCTCATCAACCACCCAAACTTCAGTTGAAGGAACACACAACCGACTCCCACAAACCAACAACAAGGTTCACACCCACCACGTCAACGACCACCCGCGTGTCAAGCATACCAACTACCACAAAATAGGAGCCTTGAGGACACATTGAATCTATTCATGCAAAGCCAATTAAACTAAAACAATAGTTCCACTTAGACTTTCACTAATTTCAAAACCCAGACCACTCAATCTTTTGAGGATCTTAAAAGCTACATCCAAAAGTTGACCCAATCCATGGCTACACATCAGAAGGACAAGTTCCCTGCCCAACCAAAACAACCACAAGGCCAATTCCATGTGGGGAACCCTTTGATCATGGAAAACTCATAAGACTTAGCCCAAATTTTCACTACACTGAGAAGTGGCAAGGTGATTGACCTGATTATCAAAGACATGCTCATTCCAAAGCCAAAACCTGAGTCAATCTCAGTCAACTCATCATGTGAGCCTGAACCAATTGAATTTGAACTTGTAATTGAAGAAGAACCTGAGCCTATGATTGAATAAGAGTCAGAACCTTCTAAGGAAAGATAACCTTCATGTTCTATTCCTTCTCATTTTCCTCATAAACTCAAAACCATACAAAAGTTGAATAATTAGCTTGAAATTTGTGAGCTTTTTAAGCAAGTAAAGATCAACATCCCACTTCTAGATACAATCAAATAAGTTTCGTCTTATGCCAAGTTTCTAAAAGACTAGTGCATAGTCAAGAGAAGCCAGAATGTCCAAAAAAGAGTCTTCCTGATAGAACAAGCTAGTACCCTGTTTCAACACAAAGCCCTCCAAAATTCAAGGATCTGGGGTGTCCGACTGTGTCATGTGCCATTGGAAACTTTAGAATAGAACAAACAGTATTAGACCTTAGAGCCAGTGTCAATTTGCTACCCTACGCTGTCTACCAATAGTTGAGTCTGGATGAACTCAAACCCACTTGTGTCACACTGTAGTTGGCCGACAGATCTATCAAAATCCCAAGGGGCATTGTTTATGATGTACTTGTCCAAGTGGACAACTTTGTCTTTCTTGTTGACTTCATTGTTCTAGATACTTAGCAAGCAATATATTTGGAGAATCAAATTCCTGTCATTCTTGTTCGACCCTTCTTAGCATCCTTCAATGCACTAATCAATTGCAGGAATGGAGTCATGAAATTAACTTTTGAGAATATGAGTCTCGAGCAGAAAATTTTTAAAATTGTTAAGCACCCGGGAGAGGACAAAGAATAAGGAGAAATAAACTCCATTGAATTTTTAATACACGAACATCTGAATGACACATTCTGTGAGAACCCTACTAAATCTTCTCCACTAGAGTCTATCTAATCTGAGACAACAGATGATGACCCAAACTCAAAGACATGCCCCAGTCATACTATTGGGACTTGGGCCCCCAAATTCGAAGAGATTTCACCAAGTGGCACAAAGCCACTCTCATCAAGTGTCAGGCCGCCAAAGCCTGAATTGAAACCTCTACCATCTGGCCTCAAATATGCATTCTTAGGAGAGGATGAGTTACCCCATGGTAATTTCATCTAAGCTCACAAACTTATAAAAGTCTGAGTTGATTGATATTCTTAAGAGCCATAAAAGCACCATTGGGTGGACCATTACTGACTTAAAAGGTATAAGTATGTTAATCTACAATCATGCTATATACCTTAAAAAGGATTCAAAACCCTCTCATCAAATGCAGTGACAATTGAACCCTCACATGAAGGAAGTTGTGAGAACTAAGGTGCTTAAGCTGTTAGATGCATGGATAATTTTTTTCATCTCCGATAGCAAATGGGTTTGTCCAACCCAAGTTATGCCCAAGAAGTTTGGGGTTACAGTAGTCAAGAATGATGCCAATGAACTGGTACCGACTCGAGTCGTCACTGGATGACGAATATGCATAGACTACCGAAAGCTCAATCAAGTGACTAGGCGATATCATTTTTTTATTCTATTTATTGATTAGGTTCTAGAGAGAATTACAGGCCATGAATGCTACTGTTTCTTGGATGGGTATTCCGGGTACAATCAAATTGAGGTATCATTAAATAATCAGGAGAAAACCACATTCACATGCCCCTTTGGCACCTTTGCATTCAAAAATATGTCATTTGGACTTTATAACGCTCCTGCAATATTCCAAAGATGCATGTTAAGCTTGTTTAGTGACATGGTTGAAAATTTATTGGAAGTATTCATGGATCACTTCTCTGTCTATGGTAACTCATTTGATTTGTGTCTGGGCAACCTAGAAAAGGTATTGGGCAACCTAGAAAAGGTATTGATAAGGTGTAAAGAAGCCAATCTAGTGCTCAATTGAGAAAAAAGTCATTTCATGATAACACAAGGCATTGTCTTAGGTCACATTGTGTCGTCTAAGGGCATGAGTGTTGACAAGGCAAAAAGAAATCTGATTAAAAATTTACCCACCCCTAAGACTGTAAAGGATGTCCTATTATTCATAGGACATGCAGACTTTTATAAGAGAATCATAAAAGATTTCAGTACCATAGCTAAACCCATGTGTCATCTTTAGAGTCAAGACGTAATTTTTGTGTGGAGTGAAGCATGCCAAAAAGCTTTTGAAAAACCTAAGGATATGTTAATTTCAACTCCTATAATTCAACCCCCTAACTGGAATCTACCCTTTGAACTAATGTGTGATGTAAGAGATTATGTTGTAGGTGCTGTGTTGGGACAAAAAAAGGATAAGAAACCACATGTGATTTACTATACAAGCAAAACTTTGAATGATGCTCAAATGAATTATTCAACTACTAAAAAAGAATTGTTTGCTATAGTTTTTGCTTTTGAAAAATTTTGTTCCTATCTTGTTGGTTCTTCTATTACTGTATTCTCTGACCATGCCGCCCTAAAATTCTTGCTCACAAAGAAGGAATCCAAGACAAGGCTCTTAAGATGGATACTCTTACTCTAAAAGTTGGATCTGGTCATTAAGGACAAGAATGTGTTGAGAATATGGTGGCAAATCATCTGTAAAGATTAACATATGAATTTCATGAAGATGGATTACCAGTTGATTGAAAAAATTCCTTGTTTCCTAACCTCTAAAAATCATCTGTTAAAATGTGTAGTGTATGGATAAAGGGGAGTGTCACTCTCTCTTAGGATAATGTCCAGAAAAAGGGCAAAGAGAAAGGAAAATGAGATGGTGTAAATATGATGTGTGTATGAACAAAAGTACTCCCCAATCGCAAGGAGACTTTCACGGGTCGTGTTTTACTTGGTGGTATTCCAAGGTCGTTTCCACGTGGAAGGAAATAAACTGAGGGGAAGGTGATTTTGAATAAAAGAAAGTGTAAAATCTTTGTGGCTTAAAAGTTGTTTAGTGAATTGTGTTTTGGAGAAAATGAAACGAGACACAAATGTTGGCAAATCCAAGAAGTCACTCCAATGGGGATAGAATCTCAACTTGAATCCCACCTCCAATAGAGGATGAATGAACGATTGACTCGTGGGAAGCTAGGGATAAGGTTGGTGAGTATCTAAGCATAAACCATGACTATGCCTATGGAATATCAAAGACTCACAAACTTATCCACCCTCAACCCAGTCAAACCGAACCATTGACCTCCGAAAGAATGGAGGAGAGGGAGTTAAAATGGTACACCCTAGTGAAGGTTCTCCTTGGATTTACCAACTAAATGATTTAGCTACTCATACTTAAAATGAAACTAACAATGTAATGAGGATGCATTGCAAAGAAATGAAGTTCTTGAATAACTAATTGCAAGAAAGCATAAGCTATAAGTGAAAGCAATGAAAAGTCATTTTATGTCTAAGAAAATGAAGAACTTTGATGCATTAATGGTAAAAGCTTCTAAAGAGCATTAAACGTGCATTGAACTTGAAGGAGAATAACATTAATAACATTCAATGAAGTTCCTTAGATTCTTACAAGGGATTACAATACAATATACTCAAAGAATTGTAAAAACATCACTTTATCTCTCTAGAACACTATTCATCCTCCTCTAGCAGACCTACTCTCTATATATTCTATATCCAGCATTCAATGCTGAACCCTGGAGACTTGGCTTCCAAAAAACATGCTTGGAGTGGTGCCCTAGACTCTAGAAGTGACCTCCATTTGTAGGGGTGCAGGAGGAATGGCTTGGACAGGGGGAGTGCAGATTTGTCTGCACACCCAGCTCCTCATCTCTCTCTTTCCTTATTAATCACCATGGCTCCAAAGTCCAAAGGAAGGTGTGAAAGGGATGAACAGTGTTGTGGGCGTGTTAGAGGAATAGAGGAGAAATGTTGGTGGGACCTTCAAGAAAGCAAAGCAGCTTCTGCAGAATTTGGGTATGTCAGGCAAATCGTACCGGTACGCATACAAGTACGTCAAACTCCAGTAGGGTAAGCGTACCGGTATATTTTACTCTAGTAGCATCAGCGTACTAGTACGTGCACCGGTATAGTTTCGCTGATTTTTTGATTTCCTCCTCTCTTGAGGTATCCCCAAGCTATATATTCATCCCCATTCATCTCAAAAGGTTTGAAAAGGCCTTAAGAAACCTCATTTAGCACTATTTCACTGCAAACACCAAATATCGTTGTTAAGAACTCAATTAACACAACTCCCATCATTTAATCTCCAAAAGCAATTAAAATAAGATGATTAGCACATAAAGATATACAAAGTTTTGTGTGAATCACATTCCCTAACTTGGGTTTTGCTAGCCCCTTAGCAAAATTTAATTCTAAAACAAAATAACAAGACTAAAATATGACAATACATAAGCAATTCACCCACACTTCAAGATCCAAAATCACAATGCAATTTCTAAATTAAACTTGGACAAGATTGACTAGAATTTATGGTTTTCCATTAATGTGATTCAAGTTAGAGTACATGGAGTAGGACATCAAAAGAAACAAAATAGCCTACGACTCCACAACCCTATCCTAACTCTGTACAATCCAACTGTGTACAAAAACCTACTACACATCCCCCTTTCCCTTATCGTCGTCATTTGAGTCTTCATCCTCCCCAAACTCTTCACCATTACCTTCCTCAGAATCATCCTCACTATCATGCACATCAACCACTCTCGAAGTGGAGGGAATAGGTGTAGAGGGGCCAGCAGTAGGTGGTGGAGTGGGGACTTCTGGGATGGGCCTCCCAGGAAAGGTATGCACAAACAATTCCTTCATCATCGCTGCCATACCTGGCATAGTAGCTGATTGTTGGTCCTAAGCTCCTAACATGAACCCTCAAATGTGTATATGGCTTATGTGTATGGGTGAGCGTCACTCTCACTCGGATTCATGCAAGAGAAAGGGCAACAGAATGGTGGTGATAAAATGAACAAAATGTACAATGAAATGAAATGTGTGTGTGGTGAACAAAAGTGCTCCCCAATCGCAAGGAGTCTCTTGTATGTTAGTGTTTTACTTGGAAAAGTATTCCAAGGTTGTCTCCTCTGGGAAGAAAAGTTCAAGTTAGTGAAGGTGATTTTGTCAAAAAGAGAAAATATAAAATCTTGTTGTTGGTTTTGATGAGTTTTGTGCTTAATGAAAATTCAATAAAACAAGTGTTGCCTATTCCAAAAGGTTCACTCCAAATGGGAATGCCAATTCAATTCGAAGCCTTCTTCCAATGTTGCATAGATGAATGATTGATTCGTGGGAAGCTCGGGACAAATGAAAATGAGGATCTAAGCATAAACTGTAACAAGTCTACGGAATATCAAAGACTCACAACCAAATAGAGGTGAGGATCCAAGCATATCCCATGACAAATGCCTACCGGATATCAAAGACTCACCACCACGTCCACACTCAACCCAGTCAAACCGAACCACCATACACCGAGTGGAGGAAAGAAGAAGAGTTGAAATGAAATCCGCAAGGGGAGGTCACCCTTGGATTAGCTAACTTAAAAGCAACCTACTCATGATAAAATTAAAGTCAAGCATAATGTAAATGGACATAATGAAGAAATAAAGCATGGAAGTTAACTTAAAGCAAGAAAACTTGAACTACAAAGAAAAATACACAATACTCAATTGAAAAGTTTGAAATGTAAAACTTGAAACAACAATGGTAGAAACTAGAACATGTAATTAAACTTGAACTAAAATTGAAATAAATGACATTCAAAGTAATAAAGGAAGCTTACAAAAGTATTACTGAAGATTACAAGAGAAGTAGGTGAAGACAATGCAAAAATATTAACTTCTAGCACTATGCATCCTCTTCCTCACTAAAAATACTCCTAAGCTTAGGTAGCCACCCCCTTTGCAATGTTAAAGAATGATGAATATATCTCCTCATTTTCATCCATGGGGATCCCTAGGGTTTTTGTGAAAGGCCACCCATCAATAGGGGGCTGAGTTGAAGGCTTGACAGGCTAGGACAAGCTTGGCCTGCACTCCCCAAGCTTCACTCCTTCTCTCTCCTCTTCATTGAATGCTAAGTCTCCAAAGTCTTCCATTAGGGTGTAGGAGGCATGATTGTAGGTATAATATGTTAG
Organism: Ilex asprella; assembly: GCA_023539305.1. Taxonomy (NCBI): domain Eukaryota; kingdom Viridiplantae; phylum Streptophyta; class Magnoliopsida; order Aquifoliales; family Aquifoliaceae; genus Ilex; species Ilex asprella. The sequence goes on along the minus strand of CM042193.1, from coordinate 25,230,818 downwards.
GGTAGGTGTAGGATAAGTGTAGGTGGGACCCCCCAAGAAAGTGGAGAAGATGTCTAGGCTGCTGGGCTGTTCTGGATGGCGTACCGGTACACTTTTTCTGTTGCTGACCACCTTTCATAGAATCAGTATAAATTCTGATCAACCAGTCCGATTAGGCTGAAATTTTGACAAAAGATAGAAGATATCCAAATCTATAACTTTCATTTTTTTCACTTTTCCAGATTCGAAGTGGATCATGGTCAAAATGGAGGAACACCGAGGCTCTTCCACCAGATAGTGTGGTTGCTGGTGCCTTTGTTCCCAAGCACCAATACCTCCTTGATTTCTTCACTTTAAAGCCTCAAAAGCCTCAAAATATTCATGTATTATGTCCATGCCTTCACCACACATCTATTATTTTTTCAAGGTCCTAAAATCAATGATTTAAACTATAAAAATATGCAATATCAAAATTTCAACATTATTCATAATTTGGGCTAACTATAAGTACTTAGGTGCAAACGTTGAGTTAAAATACATGTAATGAGGCCGTTACATATGCAATATTATGTGCTCACCAGTAGCCTCAATTCCATGCACAGTAGCCTCTATTGCATCAAGGCACTGAGGGACCGAACGTTCAAGTGTAGCAAAGGATGGCCCAGCGAATGAAGATGCCCGGGGGGCCTTAGAACCAGCACCCATAGTCTTGGCTCGACTTATTGCCTTTCTTATCTTCTTACTGGTCTTGCCAATGGCTTTAGTCTCTAGGGGGTCATCTTGTTGAACACAAAGGCCTTGACTTTAAATTGCTTGCACATCCAGGTTACCAAGCTCCTGAATGGTAGTTTGATCATAGGCTTCTGTATCTCTGCTAAGTCTTTCATTTCTTTCCAAATGAGAAGAGCGAAGTCAATTGTCTTCCTGGAAACGATCGCATCTAAAAAGATCAACTTCTCTATATTTAGTTTCTTTTTTGCACCCCTTGGCAAAAGATTGTGATGAAGGAGCTTATTCAACAGTCCATAAGTAGGCTTCAACTTCCCACTTTGCACTGTTCACTTGAATTCTCTAGGCTCCTGATACTTCAAATCTACCAATTCAGATATCTTCTTGGTTTTGGTAATGTTATGAGGAAAGACAGGTGTAGACTCAGGAGGCCTCTCGTACCAACTCAGGAGCGTGGCAATGACTTTAAGAGTCACCACAAACATTTTGGCTCAAACATTAGTTTTCAAGACTTGCCCTCCATCCACCTCTAACACCCGGAGTGTTTGGTAAAATTCCCTACACATTGACAAGGTATACCTATCAACAGACTCAAGCCAAAAACTCATAGCGTGTGCTCTAATAATCATAACCGCCTCATTCCTTGAGGTAAGAGAAATGGAGTCCAGGTACCATTTATAAGTGACTCCCTTTTCCTAAATCAGTCGATGCCCACTGCTTGACCAAAAATCTTATTGTTTACTAACCTCTAAAAACCATCCCTTAAAATTTGTAGTGTATGGATAAAAGGGAGTGTCACTCTCCTTTAGGATAGTGTCAAAAGGAAGGGCAAGGAGATGGAAAAAATAGAATGTACAAAATGTATGAAATGAAATGTGTGAACAAAAGTGCTCCTCAAGCGCAAGGAGTCTTTTGAATGTCGTGTTTTACTTGAAAAAAGTATTCAAAGGTAGTCTCCTCATGGAAGGAAAGTTCAAATGTGTGAAGGTGATTTTGGTGAACAGAAGAGAAAAGTGTAAAATCTTTTGTTTGTGTTTTGGTGAGTGAAGTTTGTAAATGAAAATACAATAAAAACAAGTGTTGGCTAATCCAAAAGGTTCACTCCAATAAGAATGTCCATTCAACTCAAAACCTTCCTCCGAGGGTTTATTGATAAACGATTGATTCGTGGGAAGCTCGGAACTAAAATGGAGGTGAGGATTCAAGTATATACCGTGACAATGCCTACGATGTATCAAGAACTCACAACCATGTCCTCACCCCAAGCCAGTCAAACTAAACCACTGTACCTCGAATAGAGGAAAGAAGAAAAGTTGAAATAGAATCCTCAAGGGGTGGTCTCCCTTGGATTAGCCAACTTAAAGTCTAGCTACTCATAATAAAAGAAACAAAGACATAATGTAAATACACATTGTGAAGAAATGAAACATCAAACTTAACTTAAAGCAAAGAAACTTAAACTAAGAAAAAAAATATTCAATACTCATTTTAAGCTAGGAAATGAAGAAAACAAAACATAACAATGGTAAAAACTAAGAATGTAACTAAACTTGGAATAAACTTGAAGTAGCTAAGATTAAAGCGCAAGGAATGAAGATTACAAGAGTATGAAAGCTTGCTGCAATAGAAATGGAGAAGAAAATATAAAAATATAAATTTCCATTACACTATTCATCATTTTCTTCATTGGATTTTATAAGCTTTGGTAGCCACCCCCTGCAATGCTGAAGAATGCTGAGTATATGGGAGGGAGTGCCTTCCATTTCGTGCATGGGGGTCCCTTTAGATGTATGAAAGGCCTCACATCAATAGGGGGCTAAAGAGATGAGTATGACAGGCTAGCACAGGCTTAGCCTACACACCCAAGCATCACCCATTTCTCTCTCTTCTCATTGAATGCCAAGCCTCCAAAGTCTTCATCACGGGTGTAGGAGGCATAAGGATAGGTAGGAAATGTTGTGGGCAAGTGGGAGAAGTGTAGGTGGGACCCCCAAGAAAGTGGAGCTTGAAAAATAGGTGTTCTGGGCTCTTCTGGGCAAGCGTACTGGTACCCCTGAACTCCAATAGCCTACGCGTACGGGTATAAATACCGGTACACTTTCTACTCCAGACTAGTATTCGTAGAATTGTCATAACTTTTTATCCAATAGTCCAATTGAACTAAAAATTTGACACAATATAGAAGACATCTAGATCTACAACTTCCATGTTTTAAGCTTTTTCTGATTCAAAGTGGATCATGGTCAAAATGGAGGAATATAGAGGCTCTGCAACCACATGGTGTGGCTGCTGGTGCCTTTGTTACCAAACACCAATAACTCCTTGATTTCTTCACTTTTAAGTCTCTAAATCTTCATGTAATGTGTACATGCCTTCACCACACATTCATACTTAGTTGTAAGGTTATAAAATCCGTCATTTAAGCTATAATTACCTGCAACATAAAAAATTCAGTATTATTCATAATTTCGGCTAACTCTAAGTACTTATATGCAAAAGTTGAGTTAAAATGAATGTAATGAGGCCATTAAATATGCAATATTTGGTGCTCATCACCTAGCCTCATTCTTGGCTTTCTTTCTCAGCTCATTCCTATCACCACTCGTGCCAACTCAAGTCATCATAGGATGGCGAATGTGCATTGATTATCGAAAACTAAATTTGGTAACTAGAAAAGACCATTTTTCTCTCCCATTCCTTGACCAAGTTCTAGAAAGAATTACAGGCCATGAATTTTACTATTTTTTGGATGGATATTCCGGGTACAATCAAATTGAGATTGCCTTAGATGATCAGGAGAAAACCACATTCACATGTTCCTTTGGAACCTTTGCATTTAAAAGAATGTCTTTTGGACTTTGTAATGCTCCTGCAACATTTCAAAGGTGCATGCTAAGTTTGTTTAGTGACATGGTTGAAAATTTTTTGGAAATATTTATGGATGATTTCTCTGTCTATGGTGACTCATTTGATCTATGTCTGACAAACATATAAAAGGTCCTAGTAAGGTGTGAAGAAGCTAATCTAGTGCTCAATTGGGAAAAATATCATTTCATGGTAACACAAGGCATTGTCTTGGGTCACATTGTGTCGTCTGAGGGCATGAAGGTTGATAAGGCAAAAATTGATCTAATTTAAAATTTGCCAGCACCCAAGACTGTAAAGGATGTCCGATCATTTTTGGGACACGCAGGTTTTTATAGAAGATTCATAAAAGACTTCAATACCATAGTTAAACCTATGTGTCATCTCCTAAGTCAGGATGTAATTTTTAACTGGAATGAAGCTTGCCAGAAATCTTTCTAGAAGCTAAAGGGCATGCTAATTTCTATCCCAATAATGCAACCTCCTGACTGGACTCTATCCTTTGAACTCATGTGTGATGCAAGTGATTATGCTATAGGTGCTGTATTGGGGCAAAGAAAAGATAAGAAACCCCATGTAATTTACTATGCATGCAAAACTTTGAATAATGCTCAAATGAATTATTCAACAATTGAAAAAGAATTGCTTGCTGTAGTTTTTGCTTTGAAAAAGTTTCGTTCTTATCTAGTTGGTTCTTCTATTACTGTCTTTACTGACCATGCAGCCTTAAAATTCTTGCTCACAAAGAAAGATGCCAAACCAAGGCTTTTAAGATGGATACTCTTGCTTCAAAAATTTGATCTTGTCATTAAAGATAAGAAAGGGGTCGAAAATGTGGTGGCAGACCATCTTTCTAGATTAACATATGAATTTCATGAGGATGGACTGCCAATTAAGGAGAAATTCCCCGATTAACAACTGTTCATAATTGATGAAACCCCATGGTATGCAGACATTGCTAGCTTTTTAGCTACTGGAATATTTCCTCCGTCATTCACTCCCATGGACAAAAGAAATTTTTGAGGGAGGTTCGGAATTTCTTTTAGGAAGATCCCTATGTATTCAAATATTGTAAGGATCAGATCATAAGACATTGCATTCCAGCTCAAGAAAGCAAACAGGTAATATCATTTTGTCATTCTGAAGCATGTGGTGGCCACTTTTCATCAAATAAAACCGCTGCAAAAATCCTGTAGTGTGATTTTTATTGGCCTATACTTTTTAAAGATGTCCATGCATTTTGTTTAACATGTGATAGATACCAAAGATTAGGAAATATTTCAAAAAGAAACATGATACCCTTAAACCCAATTCTAGTGATTGAAATTTTTGACTGTCGGGGCATCGATTTTATGGGACCATGCCCACCTTCCTTTGGCTATCTATACATTTTAGTGGCAGTAGACTATGTTTCCAAATGGGTTGAGGCAATTCCATGTCGAAATAATGATCATCAAACGGTGATAAGATTTTTAAAATAAAATATTTTGTCCCGATTTGGAATTCCTAAAGCACTCATAAGTGATGGGGGTTCTCATTTTTGCAATCGTCCCTTTTGGAAGTTGATGAAAAAATATCTGATTTTTCACAAAGTTGCAACCCCTTATCACCCACACACTAGTGGACAGACGGAATTAGCTAATCGGGTGATCAAATTAATTTTAGAAAAAACGATGAACCTAGATCGCAAAGATTGGTCATCAAAACTGACCGATGCACTCTGGGCATATCGTACTACTTTTAAAACAATTTTGGGGATGTCTCCCTATCGATTAGTCTATGAAAAACTGTATCACTTACCTGTGGAATTGGAACATAGGGCATACTAGGCCATTAAAGAAATGAATTTTGACCTGGACAAGGCTGGACTTTCAAGAAAACTTCAAATAAATGAATTGGAAGAATTGAGAAATGAAGCGTATGAAAATGCTAAAATTGCAAAGAACAGGATACAATATTTTCCATGACTAGAACATTGTACGGATATCTTTTGAACCTTCCCAAATGGTCCTGTTGTTTAATTCGAGACTACACATCTTCCCTAGTAAGTTAAATTCAAGATGTACTGGACCTTACATTGTCAAAAAGGTGTTTGATCATGGAGCAATAGAAGTGAAAAACCCACATAACGGTAATATCTTTATTGTTAATGATCAGAGGTTGAAACCATTTTTGGAAAACTTAGTTAAAAATGTGGAAACCATTAACTTAGTGGAACCCGAATATCACTTCGAGAATCACTCCTGCCGACACTCAAAAGGATCGGATCAGGTAAAAACCCGACCCGAGGAGACACCATCATGAGACCCCCACCACCCTTTCCCATCATTTCCCATCTGTCACCATTGAGCCCACCCCACAACTGCCTATTTCATTTCCCAACCCCATTTTATGTCTACTCCGCTGCCTTTACTCTTCTCCTTTTCTTCTTCTTCCTCACTTTCTGTCCTGCTTCATTCTTTCTTCTTCTTAGTTTCCTTTTGTTCTTAGTTGCAAGAATTGACCACACCCAAGCGAAATCATGTCCATGCACCCATAAGAGCAGATTCCTATTCTGATATTATACATTGTTTTAGTTCAGTTGTTAATGGGTCTATTGCTGCTTTTCACAATCACATACAAGCCTTACAAGCCCACCTTTGATTCAGATATGAGCCGAAAGGATTAATGGTTGCATTTTGAATTTATAGATATTTGAAGAAGCATGGGTCACCGCAATTCAACCTCTTTCCAAGAATCATACTGGTAAAATCGAAACATTGGGGACAATGTTCAGTTCAGGTTGGAGGGTGTGAGAACTTGTAGTTCATATTTTGCCTGTGTGTTTGTTCTTTTACCGTGCCTTAAAAATTTTAAAAATTTTGTTGCCTTGCTATATCTGTGAGTCAATTTAAATTGTCTTTGTGACTGGCAGACGTTACAGAACCGGATAGTAAGTCTAGGAATCATGGATGTTAAACTTTTTTGGTTTAGTCTAGGAGCTCTGCGCAATTTTCCATCAGATGTGCATAATGTGATCATGAGAAAGGTAAGACTGGTAAGGAAAAATGAGATCCGAGAGCAGCAAGCAAAACCCCTTTGTGGCAGAAGCACTTTTGCTAAACGCTGACGTGCCAAAAGACTTGGTGCCTGTAAACAGTGTGGTCGGGTATTTCATGATAAAAGATACAATCAGTGCTGTGAACCGATTTCTAGTCGTGCACTCGATCGATTAGACTGGATAGTGAATGGGCAGAGTAAGGATTATCCTGACACGCCATCCTATTCCGGTGTTATGCTTAACCGTTTTGTGCGACAAGAGATTGGAAGAGTCACTGGTAGTTCAAGCTACATAGAGGATGACTCGGATTAAGATTACTTCCTGATAAGCTGTAGAAAAATTTTGTGTTGAGCAATGAAAGCCAATGGTCCGAATTTTAGTAAATAGTGTGAAGTTTATGTGCATATTTTTTTTGCTTTTTAATTACGGCAATATGGGCTGAGTAAGGAATGTCCCAAAACACCAACCTCAAGCGTGGGTGGGGAATTATCCTGAGACGCCATAAATTTTTGTTTCGAATTAATGATGTTTAGCCTTCTCTGACTTTATGTAGTGTAACAGAGAAAATTTATTTTTGGTTTACCATCCGAACGTCAAGTTCCGTTCTAACGGTTTTTGCTCTCAGTACTTTGCCTCTGATGAAAACATTGTAGAAAACCCAATGTACTGGGATTAACACATTTGATTTTTGGTTTACCATTCGAACGTTAAGTTTCGTTCGAACAGTTGTTTAAAATTCTTCATTTAAACGTTCGAACGTTTCTATCGTTCGAACGGTGCTACGCGAACTATAAAAGCCTGATCGTCTTTTTCATTTCAGAAACACCCAAATCACTCTGAAATTCTCCAACCCTAGTGCTCGTTTTTCATTTCCCATACCTTAATCTTCCCTCATACCCCAAGAAACATCAATTAGACTCTCCCCTACCATTCTCCAGCTAAAAGGCATCAACCCCACGCCTCAAAGCCCAAAGTTTCAGACCTCCCTCAGGCTCCACAACGTTCGAACGACCATGCCTCGAATGAAAATTCCTGCTAAGTGTAAGCCACCAGTCAACCAAGAACCCAACTGGGTTGAGGAAGTAATCCAAGATGAAAAAGGCATTGAGAAGAGAAAGAGGTACGATCGTACCAGATTTCCAAATGCTATGCAAGCTCAAAGGTATGAAATTTTTTTTAGAAACCAAGCCGTGGTGTGTGAGAGAGACATTGTGGTCTCTGATTTTGCTGAGTTGGGTTTGCTAGAGGAGATGGAGAAAAGAGATTGGGTGTTACATTTGGATAATGGAGGGAGAGCTGTTGTTGATTTGGTACATGAGTTCTACTCCAACGCCGAAATCATCAACGGCTATATATGGACATATGTGAGGGAAACCACATCGATGTGGACGAGGCATACCTCAAAGAGATTAGACCCGAATTGCCTCGAGTGGAAAACCACATCTATCCTCCAAAGAAAAGTGTTGAGCTGGATAGGGTTGGAAGGGAATTGACCAAAGACATGAACTTTTCATAGGACGGCGAAATTTTTTGAAGCAAGGGGAGCTGACCGATAAATATAGAATGCTCAATTTGATTGCGGTCTCCAACCTTGCCCCTCTAAAAAGAAAAAATGAGATTTTGCCAGAGATGGTGCGCCTCCTCTATGCTATAGGGAGAGGGCATAACATTGACCTCCCTTCTCTCATCCTTAATGAAATCAAGAAAGAATGCAATGTGAAGAAGAGTGTTTTACCTTTTGGCACTTTGGTCACAAAGATTTGTCTAGAGAATGGAGTGTGGGAGAGGCCCGCAATGGAAATACAATTTCCAATGGGGAGACTTGTTAGAGGTTTGTTCAAAAGAAGCCGTGGGCACAATGACCCCTCAGCAAGAAGGCAAGATAGACCACCAACCCAAGGAGGGGATGAAGTACAAGAAGAACTTGACCGAGAGGAGGAGGGAGAGATTGAGAGAGAGATGGATGAGGATGGAGTGCAGCCTGATCAGGCAGGACCTAGCTCCAGCACCCAGAGATCCCTTAGGGAGATGATGATTGGGATTGAGAGCAATCAAGCTGAGATTCTCCGACAGCAAGCTGAGATCTTCAATCAACAGGAGGAGATTCTTAGCTATCTTAGGGGCGGAGCTAGGAGAGATTGAGAGGAGATTACTGTGATTGCTGCAGTTGTTTATTTACTTTTTCTTTTGTTTAAATGTGTTTGTGTGTTTTCTTAGATGGCTTCAAGTCTTAGGTTGTTTTTCTGTTGCTTCTTTTGGATGAATTGAATCATTAGTGATTGATGTACAAATGAACATATCTTTTGAATGGAATGATTCAGTTTATCATATCTTTTTATTTGGTTGAAAGCATTTATAAATTGCAAATAAAATCTTGTTGATAAAAACACATGTGGATTTTGAGATTGCTTGTTAAAGTAACTAATCACATGATCCGTTTGACACACGTTTTAGTAATCTTGACCTCGGGTCACAACTCTTTTAACTGATATGATCTTTATGCTTATATTATCAAATGAACATGAGTATTTGTTGTTCTCAAAGTACACAGTGATCAAACTTGAAAATGGAATCGGTATATAACCGACATTCCCAGATCAGCCTAACATGATCAGTGGAGATTACAAAGGACACCATGGTAAGATTTGAACCTTGCGATGCTTCAAAGAGAACAACCACTTTTACTCAAGAAAGGTTTTCATTCATTGTCTATCTTTCAATAATCTCATTAATTTTGCTTTGATTGATACAACAAATGTGATCTATTGACACATCCGACAATAAATACAGGCAAGACGACATACGTTTATGAACATACTTGAGAAAGGATCTTAGGCCATCTTTGGATTAAAAATTGAGCCTTAGCCAATCCTTTCACAAAAGTATGACCCTAGTAAGCCGTGATCGAGCCCTCAAATGATAAATTCTCCACCAAGAAGCCCATATGATGACCAAGCCACAAGAAAAACACTTAACCTACCTTGCTATCTAATTTTCTTACACCCTCGTTTGAACATAAATGATAGAAGAAAAGCAAGGAAACTAGAAAAGCTACCGAAGGCTTCTGTTCCATGAAAGAAAAGAAAATCGGTGAGAACAACCGAAAAAAAAGGGAAAAGAGGTAGAAATACAGGGAATTGCCAAGAAAGTGAAAAGATGGGAAAAATGAAAGAAAGAAAGTCCATTCCCAAAAGAAATGACGAAATGACAACGAGAGGTGTGCTAAAATGCACAAAAGAGATAGCAATCTTGAAAACTCCATTGACGTCATTTCGTTAGCCACTAACCTCTAGCCACATTACAACCCATTAAAGCCCTAATTGATCTCAAGTTTGTTGCATATGCGCGTTGTTAATCACAAGTTGGGGTATGTTATATAGCATTTTATTATTTGCATCAATATTCTACCATGAGGTTATGCCAAGAACATGATTAGTCTTTTTGCTATAAAGTTTCACTCCTTTACTAAAATATGCATGTGATTTCTGATTGGCCATCTTCTGATTACATGCACAGTTAGAAACGAGTCACCATATTCAAAGTGAATCATTTGCTGAGAGCACCCCAATGAGAGATTTGAAAAGTCAAAACTGTTTGTGAAGGGTGATTAAAGTGGAATTTTTGTTCTATACCAATTCTTGTTTCTAGAATGATCACCCCACTACAAAGGAAATTTTAAATGCTAATGTGTCAAATGCTAATTTTTGCATAGGGATAATACCAATGGTGAAGAGCTTGTGGACCTTAAGATAAAAATTAAGGGATGGGTGTCTCACTGACCATGATGATAATTCACTTTAATCAGCAATCTCACATTGACATTTGTTCGACCGAAGTTTGTGGGTAGATTCACTGAAAACCCTCACGAGACAACACTCGTCCTCTAGGGTAAACCTAGATGTTTAACGGCTTGTTGCATAAGCTAAATGCAATCGGATAACCTATGAAAAAGGTGTTAAAAATAGATTTTCTTTTAATTAATTGTTGTATTACTAGGGACTAGTAATATCTAGGTTGGGGGTGTGATTAACACTCAAAATAGCATACTCTTATGCCATGTTTTGGACTAATTATGCTTTGGTGGAGCTTAAAGAATGATGTTTCAGGTCTTAAAGTGAACAAGGGTTCAAAGGTACCAAAAAGCATCCCTTGGTGGCAATCACAGCATTTTAAGGAACTAGTTGCAGAAGCTTGGGATAAGGATGAAACGAATGCCCAAACCGTTCGAACGGTCATGGTGAACCAGGCCAGAAACTACTATCTGTGTTGCACGAAAAACCCAAGACCCTGGAGATTCAAGAACTACGTTCGAATGGTACTTAACGTTCGATCGTCTACTGGAGCAAGGACAAGATCAGACTGACTGAAGACATGGCGTGTTGCAGACTTGCAGTCAGAAGGCCCAAGCACTTGAGTGCCACGTTCGAACGGTCGCCACCGTTCGAACGCCCCAGGAATTATTGGACAGATCAGTCAAGATTCTGCAAGAACCTGGAGGGAGATTTACATGAAGGCTTGGAGGAAGATTTTCGACAGAAACCATGTATGGACTGACATAACTGGCATGTGTTGCGTCCTTCAGATGTTTAAACTGCAGAGAGCAAAGACAGAGGAACCGTTCGAACGCCCAAACAGTTCGAACGGTGTGGATAGACTGCCTGTAGAATGGTTGGCATTTCACTTTGACTTTGACGCCCAACTCTATTCTTTTACCTCCTCCCTGCCTTCTCCTTGCATATAAATACACTTAGTTTTGTGGAGAAGAGGGACTCATGGGTGGAACCATTTTGAGGGATTCACCATTTAGCATTGCATCACATCTATTTCAATTCTTGTCTTAGTCTTTCTCTTTACTAGAAGAAGTGGGGAGTTTAGATTCCCACTCATTTCCTGTACATTAATGTTCACATTTACATTTACTTAAGAATTGTAATTCCTTTATTTACTTTAAGTCTTTACATTTATGTTCTTGATTTACATCTAGTCTTTACATTTATGCCTTTATTTCCTTCTAGTCTTTACATTTATGCTCTTACATACATGCTTTTACTTATGTCTTGCACTTTCATTATTTGAGCTCCCTTCTTGCTTAGAGGAGTGAAACTCTTTCACTTTTCTAGAGCTTCACCAAAGCCGTGAAGGGTGAAACATGATTCACTCGTTCTTCGTTGAAGATTAGCTCTTTGTTAATTATACTTTTACATTGTGAAGTCCTCTACTTAGAGGGATGAGCATCACTCACTTTTCGAGCTTTACCAAAGCTATGAAGAGTGAGTAGTTTCTCATTCACTCTTTAGTTAGAGGTAAAGGACAAGTGTTGATTATCCGGATATCATATGATGCTTTGTTCTAATGCTTAATGTTCATATTCCCTTGCTTTTGGATGATTGATTGCATCTAGCAAAACTAAAGTACTTTGTATAATCGATAGTCTTCCTATGACACAGATGACTCCCGCATAGAAAGACTCTTCTTTTCAAGGCAAGTACCCCGGCTAGATCTTCATGACTACCCTTTAATCATCCCCCTTTATCAAGCTTCATTTAAAAGGATGAATTATTAAAGCCATGGTTGAATGTCCTAAAGAATTACTTTTTTGTTTGTACGCGCGATAACTCTCGGTACAAATACTTCTTGTAAACTTCTAGTAAGACCTTGGAACCATGACCTTAATTGGCCATTTCTTATCTTCCGATTGACTCGCCGTTGACACGGGAGTTAATTGAGTCATCAAGCAAAAATATAATATCTCGGATAATTAACCACATGTCTCGATCCTCGAACTAAGAGTGATTTCTCCACCATTTGAATTAATCTTATATTTTTTCTAGAAAAGTTCTTGAAAAGAATTTAATATTCTGGTCAAAGAATTCACCCACATCTCACAACTCTAAAATCTCAAAGGTTACAATCAATTGGTCTCCTTCACCAATTACTTTAAAACACCAAAACTACTAGTTCCCTATGGATTCGACTCCGGACTCAAACCAGATTATTACTACAACTTGACCGCCTGCACTTGGGTGTACACATTTCAGATCAAGTCAGTAAACCGAGGTGAAGGTGATTTTGGGAAAAAGAAAGTGTAAAATCTTTGTGGTTTGAAAGTTGTTTGATGAAGTGTGCTTTAGTGAAAATGAAGTGAAAAACAAATGTTGGCAAATCCAAGAGGTCACTCCAATGGGAATACCCTCCTAACTCGACTCCCTCCATCAATATAGCATGAATGAACAATTTATTTGTGGGAAACTAGGGATAAATGGCTGAGTATCTAAGCCTAAACTATGACTAGGCCTACGGAATATCAAAGAATCACCGACTTATCCACCCTCAACCCAATCTAATCGAACCACTGAACTCTAAGAGAAAGGAGGAAAATGAGTCAAAATGGTATAACCAAGTGGAGGTTCCCCTTGGATTTTCCAACTAAAAGCTTTAGCTACTTATGCTTAAAATTGAATATACAATGTAATGAGAGTGCATTCCAAAGAAATGAAGTTCTAGAGTAACTAAATGCAAACAAACATAAGCTAGAAGAGAATGCATTTAAAACCCATTTTACTGCTACAAAAATAAAGAACTTTCATGCATTAATGGTAAAAGCTTTGAGAGAGCATTAAACTAGCAATGAACTTGAAAGAGAATAACATTAATGACATTAAAATGAAGTTCTAAGGCTCATAGCATTGATTACAAGATAATGTATTAAAAGAAAAACCAAAATCTTAAGTTTCTCTCACTAGACACTATTCATCATCTTCTATCCAGCTTCTCTCTCTATATTCTATGTAATGTTTATTTCTATCCTCCTAAACTATGGTGCCTTTCCCTCCCAAATATTTGCCCTAGAATCTCTTGTAACTCTTGGGATGCGATTCCCAATATTGGAGCATGAAATAAGGTGGGCTAGTGCAGGTTGTGCAGGCCTTGTCTCCACACCAAGCAGTTTCTCTCTCCTTTCTCTACATTTATGATCTATCCTATAAAAGTCCAAGAGGAGGTACATGAGGGGATATTCTATGTGCTAGCTATGTCAGAGGAGCGTGGGAGGTTTGTTGGTGGGACCCTCGAAGCAGCAGAGCCTAAGATACAGAGATTTGGGGAGGATTCAGCAGACCGTACCGATATTGTGCACCGGTACTATGTTCCTGTACTTCGAACACCAGTAGCATTGGCATACCGGAACTGTGTTATGGTAATTCAAACTCTAGTAGCCTTGGCATTCCGGTACTGTTCTGTTGCTTCATTTTATTTTTCTGATTTTTAAACTCACGAGCTTTCCTCTAGTCATCCTTTCATCCCATGTCATCTTAATCCCTTTGGTAAGGACTTCAGAAGCCTTATTTAGCCCTTTTTATCTGCAAGCATAAAAAATCATTGTTAAAGGCACAATTCATGCAACTCTCGTCATTTAACTTCCAAAAGCAATTAAAATGAGATGATTAGCACATAGAAATATACAAAGTTTTGAGCTAATCAGCAGACATACGAGGATTAAACACACAATCATTAGTTAAATTTTCTTTCTCAACAACCTTGCTTTCTTTCTCTCCACTCATCTCACCCTCTTCGGCCACACTTTCTTTGGCCCCACCCTCCTTAGCCTCACCCTCTATTTCTTCTTCTAGTGGCAATGCGGCTTTGAGTAAGACCTTTTGCATCACTGTCTTTTCAATTTGTTTGCCACTATGAAGGGTGGTGACTGCCTTAAGTTGCTCACAACTTCCGTTTCTGGGCTTGGCCAACTCAACCAAATGCTGGTATTTAGGGTTTTCTTGGGGTTGAGCGGGAAATTTTCCCTTTTCTTGTTGAGATAACCCTATGGCATTGGTGATTTTAGTGAGTTGGGACAAAATATTGTTATTGAAGGTTGTTTGGCTTTGAATGAAGTTATAGAGCACATCCTCCAAGTTCCTCTTATGGGGAGGTTGGTAGGTGGATGGATTTGATGGTCCCTATTGGTTAAAGCCTTGGGGAGGTGGACTTTGAGAGAAATTTTATGGGGGTGGATTGGATGAATACCCTTATGGATTGGACGGGGGGATATGGGAGGCATGGGAGAAGAAGATGCACTTGACCCGTGAGGAATTGGATTCTTATTTCTCTAACTGAAATTTGGGTGATTACTCTAACCCGAATTGTAGGTGTTTGAGTTGGGAGAAAATGATTGGCTTGTTTGATTGAAGGAATGGACTTGTTCATGGTATACCTCCTTAAGGGATGGAATGTTAGGGCACTCTGATATGGAATTCTCTACACGATCACAAACCGTACACCCCTCCTTGATCTTAGACACTTCATGCCTCCGGTTGACTTCAAGACTTTCCACCTTCCTAGACAATTTGGAAATTCACGAAAGTTAGTCCTCCCTATCCTTCAAAGCATAAATTCCTCCCCCTTGAGGTTGACCTCTCCTGTGAGGCAAAGACCTTGGTACATCGGTCGGGTCAGTGGTGTGCCATGACTGTGCAATTTGGGCTAATGTATCAAAATAGTCTAAGGCCTCATTGGGTTCTTTGCACAAAAATTCCCCATTGCACTTCATTTCGATGAATTTTTGATTGCCCGGTGTAATTCCTTCGTAGAAGAAACTCACCAATTGCCATGGTAGAAAGCCATGGTGTGGAAGGGTCTGTAGCAATTCCTTATACCGTTCCCAACATTGGTAGAATTGTTAATTGGGTTTCTCCATAAAGTTTTGAGTTTGCTTTTTTAGGGTGGTGGTTTTGTGCACCGGGAAAATTTTATTCAAAAACAAGGAAATCATTTGGTCCCAAGATGTTATGGCCCGTGATCTCAGGGACTGAAGCCACGTTTTGGCCTTACCACTCAGGGAGAAAGGGAATAATTTCATCCTTGCTATCTCTTCCAAATTATAATTTGGGAGAAAGGTTGCAATTATCTCTTCAAAATCCCTTATATGCGAAAAGGGGTTCTCATTTTTTATTTCACAAAAAGTGGGAAGTAGTTGCAACATCCCTGATTTAACTAAGAAGAGATGGGCTTGGACCGAAAGGAGGATGCATGAAGGTGTGGTGCTACAGATTGGTTGAAAGAACTCCCGCATTGACCTTGCCGGAGGATCAACTTACATATTGTTTCCTTCATTCCTAGGAAGGGAAAAATGCGCTCGTGGGTTGGGCATTCTAGGTGGTTGCACTCCCCCACCCCTTGAACATTTGGATTAACACCAGCATTATCAAAATTATCACCCATATCCTCAGGTGGGTCTTGGTCAATATTCATGTTGGGGCCTAAAGGTTGTCTAACGAGTCGACCTTGGTTGTCCCTTCCCCACATGCAACAAAATATCTACAATTGAAATTATACACAAACAAAAATGTATACATGGAACAACGTACCTCAGCCCATGATGAAAATCATGTGAATTACTTCCGTTGTCCGAAAATCAACTTCTTGATTCGACACTTGCCTTCCCCGACAACAACGCCAAAAATGATTGACAAAATTCCTTGTTATTTCCTAACCTCTAAAAACCATCCCTTAGAATGTGTAGTGTATGGATAAAGGGGAGTGTAACTCTCCCTTGGGATAGTGTCAAAAGAAAGGGCGTGGAGAAAGGAAAATGAGATGGTGTAAATATATTGTGCGTATGAACAAAAGTACTCCCCAATCGCAAGGAGACTTTTGCGGGTAATGTTTTACTTGGTGGTATTCCAAGGTCGTTTCCACGGGGAAGGAAGTAAACCGAGGGGGAGGTGATTTTGAATAAAAGAAAGTGTAAAATCTTTGTGGTTTGAAAGTAGTTTGGTGAATGTGTTTTGGTGAAAATGAAATGAGACACAAATGTTTGCAAATCCAAGAAGTCACTCCAATGGGGATACCATCTCAATTCGAATCCAACCTCCAATAGAACATGAATGAACGATTGATTTGTGGGAAGCTAGGGATAAGGCTGGTGAGTATCTAAGCATAAACCATGACTATGCCTACGGAATATCAAAGACTCACAAACTTATCAACCCTCAACCCAGTCAAACCAAACCATTGAACTCCGAAAGAAGGGAGGAGAGGGAGTTGAAATGGTATACCCAAGTGAAGGTTCTCCTTGGATTTACCAACTAAAAGATTTAGCTACTCATACTTAAAGTGAAACTAATAATGTAATGAGGATGCAGTGCAAAGAAATGAAGTTCTTGAATAACTAATTGTAAGAAAACATAAGCTATAAGTGAAAGCAATGAAAACCCTTTTTATGTCTAAGAAAATGAAGAACTTTGATGCATTAATGGTAAAAGCTTCAAAAGAGCATTAAACTTGCATTGAACTTGAAGGAGAATAACATTAATGACATTCAATAAAGTTCTTTAGATTCATACAAGGGATTATAAGATAATCAATTGAAAGAATTGCAAAAATCTCACTTTATCTCTCTAGAACACTGTTTATCCTCCTCTACCAGACCTCCTCACTCTATATTCTATATCCAGCATTCAATGCTGAACCCTGGAGACTTGGCTACTAAAAAACGTGCTTGGAGAGGTGCCCTAGACTCCATAAATGACCTCCATCTATAGGGGTGTAGGAGCAACGACCTAGACAAGGGGAGTGCAGACTTGTCTACATACCTAGCTCTTCCTCTCTATCTCTCTCCTCAATAATTACCATGGCTCCAAAGTCCAAAGGAATGTGTGAAAGGGATCAACAATGTTGTGGGTGTGTTAGAAGAATGGGGAAGAAATGTTGGTGGTATCCTCAAGGAAGTAGAACAGCTTTTATAGAATTTAGGTATGTCAGCTAAATCGTACTGGTATGCGTATTGGTGCGTTTTACTCCAGTAGCCTCAACGTACTGGTATGCGTACCGGTACAGTTTGGTTGTTTTTCATATTTTTTGATTTTCTCCTTTCTTGAGCTATCCCCAAGCTATATATTCATCCCCATTCATCTCAAGAGGTTTCGGAAGGCCATAAGAAACCTCATTTAGCACTGTTTCACTACAAACACAAAATATCATTGGTAAGAACTCAATTAACACAACTCTCATCATTTATTCTCCTAAAGCAATTAAAATAAGATGATTAGCACATAAAAATATACAAAGTTTGGTGCAAATCACCAGTCAATGGGAAATTTCCCGATGAACAACTGTTCACGATTGATGAGACACCATGGTACACTTATATTGCTAATTTCCTTGCCATTGGTATGTTCCCCCCATCCTTTACCATGATGGATAACAAGAAATATCTGAGTGAGGTTGGTAACTTCTTTTTATTTAAGTACTACAACGATCAAATCATAATTCGTTGTTTCCCCGCTCTTGAAAGCAGATAGGTAATTTCATTTTGTCATTTTGAAGCATGTGATGGTCATTTCTCATCAAGGAAAACCGCAGCAAAAATTTTGTAATGTGAATTTTTCAGCCGACCCTGTTCAAAGATGTCCACACATTTTGCTTGGACTTTGTTAGATGCCAAAGGTTGGGAAGTATTTCTAAAAGAAATATGATGCCTTTAAACCCCATTCTGGTGATTGAAATTTTTGACTGTTGGGGCATTGATTTTGTGGGACCATTCTCCCTTTCTTTGGCTATCTATACATTTTGGTGGCTGTAGAATATGTATCCAAATGCGTTGAAGAAATTCCATGCTGGAATAATGATTACCAAACGATGATCAAATTTTTAAAAGAAAATATTTTGTCCTGGTTAGGAATCCCGAAATCAATCTTAAGTGATGGAGGTGCTCATTTTTGTAATCGTCCTTTTTTGGAATTTGATGAAAAAGTTCATGATTTTTCATAAAATTGTAACCCCTTATTTTCCACAGACTAGTGGACTGGTAGAATTGGCTAATCGATAGATCAAACTGATTTTTAGAAAAAAAAAGGTAACTCTGGTCTGATGCACTTTGGGCAAAGATTGGTCGATAAGACTAACTGATGCACTCTAGGCTTATCGCACTACTTTCTAAATAATTTGGGGTATGCCTCTGTTTGATTGAAAATATCTAACCTCAATTAACCCCTAATTACTCTCCCTTAAATGATGCAATGTATGGCCGGGGGAGAAAGATTTCTTCCCCTAGGGATAGTGTCAAAAGAAAGGGCAATGAGGCAAGGAAAATAGAATGATGTAAAATGGGATGTGTATGCACAAAAATGCCCCCCAATCGCAAGGAGACTTTCGTGTGTCGTGTGTTACTTGGAAGAGTATTCCAATGTCGTATCCACAGGGAAGGAAGTGAGTCAAGGTTGAAGTGATTTGGTGAAAAACGAAAATATAAAATATTTTGTCTTGAGATTTGGTTGGTAAAGTGTGAGCTAATGAGAATGCAATGAGAAAACAAGTGTTGGCATTTCCAAGAGGTCACTCCACTAGGTATGTAATCTCAACTCAAACTACTCCTACGGTCAAGCATAAATGAACGATTGATTAGTGGGAAGCCGAGGATGAGTCCGGTGAGTATCTAAGCATAAACTGTGACTATGCTATGGTTTCCCAAAGACTCACCAAATCATCCACCTTCAACCCAGTAAAACCGAACCATTGGTCTTGAAGAGAGGAATGAGAACAAGAGTTGAAACCATATACCAAGGAGAGCTTCCCCTTGGTTATGCCAACTAATAAATTAGCTACTCATATTTGAAATCAAAATAACAATAAAGAGACAATGCATTATTACACTATGAAGATTTAGAACAACTAAGTACAAGAATCGTAGATTAGAAGTGAAATGAGTAAAAAAGCATTTTATATCAAAGAACATGAACAACCCATGAGCATTAATGCTAGAAGTGAAGAGAGAGCATCAAAACAAAGAACCAACATAGAGAAACTAACATTAATCTCATTCAAAGCAGTTCTAAGGATCCTTACAAAGCATTCAAAGCTAAAACAATGGAAAATACATGAAAAAAGCCACTTTCTCTCTCTAGAACCCACTCTTCAATGTCTTCTCTCTTCAGAGCTTCTCTCTCTATATTCCATACAATAAAAATGTGTGTCTTTCCAACCCCTCTTCCTGGAGAAGTAAGCTACCTCCTTCCAAAAACGTGCAAGGGAGTATGGTTGACCCTCTAGAGGTGACAGTCAACAACAGAGGTCAGGGGGGGTAGCTAGGGCCAGGTCCATGTCAGGGCTGTTTTGCCCCTTATTTCTCACTCCTCATTAAATGTTGTAGCTCTAGGGTTCAGAGGAAGGAGAGGGCACGCTAATCAGTATTCTGGGTGTGTCAAAAAAGTCGTGGAGTCACAATAGTGGGGCCCTCAAGACAGTTGAGCAGATCTGCAGAATTTGAGCACGTCAGGAATGAGGTACCGGTACCCCGATTCCAGTAGGTTTTGGGTACCGGTTCCGTTCTGCTTCCTTATCTGAATTTCTTGATTTCTTTGCTCCCGAGCTACCCTCAAACTATCATTTCAATTCCTTTCAACCCTAGAGGTGTGGGAGGGTCTTTAAAAGCAATGATTGTCTCCATTCAACTGCAAATTGAACAATTTGACGTTAAGACTTCAATTATCATACTTTATATCATTTAAAACTTAAAAGCAAACCAAAATGAGTTGATTAGCATCTTAGAATATACAAAGTTGTGTGCTAATCACACCACCCAACTTAAGTTTTGCTAGTCCCTTGGCAAAATATTCATTTTCTAGCACAATTAAAACAACAATAGTCACCCAATCAATTGAATTCAATCAACCATTCAGCCAATTGAAAAGTAAAAATCAAAATGCAATTACAATATAGACCATGAGTACGATGGAACAACTGTGGATTTATATTGATGTGAACAAAGTTCGAGTACAAAATGGAGTAGGACATCAAAAAGAACAAAATAGCCTAAACTCCCCAACCCAACTTCAGCTAAACCCTAAAAAGGAAAGAAAAGAAACAAAAGCAAACCACCAACTACACACACACATCCTACTGTCCATCACTCTCATCATCATCTTCTTCTTCCTCCTCGTACTCCTCAGAATCATCTCCCTCCTCCTCATGTGCTCTAGAGGTTAAAGGTGCAGCAGGACCTTCAGGGACGGCCTTCTCAGGGAATGTGTGCAGATATATCTCTTTCAACATTACTGCCATCTCCTGAATTGAGGCCTCAATGCCATGCACTGTCTTTTCCAGTGCATCAAGCCTCCGAGGGACTGAGCGTTTCAAAACGGGCTTGAATGGCATAGTGGGCACAGCAGGTACAACATCCTCATCAGAGTCAGACTGAGCTCTCTCCCCACGGTTCATGGCCTTCATTTTCTGGCTACTAGCCCTACCGATAGCTCCAAACTCAGGAGGGGTCAGTTTTTCCATACCATAGCCCATAACCTTAAAATGATCACACAGTCGGGTGAACAAGCTTCCATACGGTAAATTGGCCAGTGGCTTCTTGGTGGTTGCAAAGTCCTTCATAACATCCCAAATGATAAGGGAAAAATCCATTGTTTTGCCCTACACGACGGTATCCAGGAGGGCCAGCTTTTTCACATTGAGTTTCTTTTCTGCAAATTTTGGGAAAAGGTTATAGTGAAGGAGTTTGTTGAGAAGCCCATAAACATGCTTCAATCCTCCACTGTGAATGGTTCCTTTGAACGTAGCAGGATCCTCATACATCAACTCGACAAGCTCTGCTTTAGTCTTTGCCTTACCCATTTTGCGAGTATAAACGGGTGGACTGGATGGGGGCCTTTGGTAACCCCCAAGCAATGTGGCAATGATATCAGGGGTCACCACCATTACCCTACCTCTAACATTTGCTTTTAACACCCCTTTATCATCATCCTCAAACCATTTCAACTAACTGTAGAACTCCCTCACCCAAGCCAAGTTGTATCCCTTAACCTCATCAAACCAAAATTTCATCCCATACCCCTCAATGATTTTCACAGTGGGATGAACAGCGGACAGGGACATTCAATCCAAAAAACGCTCGCAAGTAACATTTTTACCATCGATCAATTGGCGTCGAGCATTACTCTTGCCCTTCTTCCTCTACTCCACAGGGTCCTGACTCGACCCTTCTCCACTTCTTTTATGGCTAGCAGAGGCCATGGCAGGAGGGGAAATGGGCTCTGGTCCTGTTCCGGGCATCTTTGTGTGAGGCATTGTGAAAGGAAAGGAGGGAAATGAAGGGACTTGAGATTCGGCTCTAAGGGTAGGGTGACTTGGAGGAAACTTGTGGGAAACAATGTAGATCTAGGAGATTTTACAGACTGAGAGGGAAAGAGGAAGGGTTATGGACCCTTGGAGTTCCATCGGGTAAGGGGGAGGCAGTTAGGGCAGCAGTAATTGAGGGAAATGAAGAGGGAAGAAGAAGAGTTATCTTGGACTTTTGGGGTGTCTTCGGGTAAGGGGGAGGTAGGTAAGGCCGGAGTAAATGGGGGAATTAAAAGTTAAATCGAGGGTTTTAACTAAAAAGCCCTAAAAAAAAAAAATCTGTCAGCAACGCGGTACTGGTACTAGGTACCGGTACCTTGATTCCAGTAGGTTTTGGGTACCGGTACCATTCTGCTTTGTCTGCCAAAATACTCCTACTGGGACTTACCTCCAGGCACTTCATCACATATTTAGGAACTTCCTAGACACTTCATCACATTACTTATGACTCCAACTCCATTCAAGAAAGTGTATTCCAATAATAAACCACAACTCGAACCATCAAGCCCACGTTATGATTGAAATTGCAAAGTGATTTAAACCTATGATGCATTCACCATACAAAAATTGAATTTTCTATTCTTAACTATCAAAATGAGCACCCAAGGTATACATCATAAAGTTTAGAACAAGGCATCCCTAAAATATGTCAAATATCAATAATTTGAGAAATATTCCCCCATTCTTGCGAGTATGAAGCTGGATAACAAACTTCTCACGTGAATGAACTGGGTGTACATGAGCAAAACTATAGTCATGAATGCTAGAATTAAGTATGCACCCACAAATTACTTTTCAACTCGTGTGCATGTGGATTTAAACAAGTAATTTAGGTATTTACAAAATGGAATTCACATTCGAAAGGCTAGACAATCTCAGCTTCAACGCAAAACTCACCAAGGGTCACTCTTCCATGATGAAAGCACTCAAGTTATCGTGGTATTCACTCCATGTAGACATGTGAGATAGAATCCTATGTTCAACACAAGGTGCTCACATGTAATCCAAAAATTGAAGTTCGTACATGTAACCGAAACGACCTTGGCATAGTCTCATGGATAGAATGCTAGGGCATTGGATAGTAAGACACAACTCATCATTCTCTTTGAATTTATGCACCTCCCATGCTTCCCTAAATCACTTAGGACTTTTAAAGGTTATAATGGGGCCTTGGGGTAATATATAGGCAAAAGAAATGAAGGATATGGGGAAACAAGAGGAGTTGTTCCGAGTGAAAGACTTTTAATCATGGACAAACCACTTCCCTTTTAATGGAATTTTGATTTTCACACCATCACAACACCCTTTATTTCTTTTCTTTCTTTTCCTTCTTTTTTTCTTTTTCTTTTGATCGGTCTTTCATGCATTCACCCCTTTTTCTCCTTTCCTTGGATTTTCGTTCTCTTCCTTTGAACTCTTTTGGGTTTCAACATCATTCATCCCTTTTGTTTGAACTTCCACACCATACTTCCTTCTCTTTTACCATCACTTATACTTAGCACTAGGAACAACTAAGGTGAGGTAGATATTTGTCATTTCCTTTGGCTTGGTTAAATGTATGGCATAGAAACGAATTCAAGTAAGGCTCAATCATGGCACTAGGGATAAATTTTTTCCAAGGAAAAGGAAAAGGCTCAAAACATTCAACAATGGCCTAAGATCACTTTTAGGTCCGCATGGGAATACATTGTATGATCAAGACAAATCAGTCTACTAACCCAATGCAACTAACCAAAACAAGCGTAATGAGACTATTGAACAAATTTGACGTTGAAAAATTGTTCTATGAGCAATTGTAACTTCCCTCGAAACAAGTTTGGCGCTAAAGCTCTCATGGGTCCTTACTCATCTCCAGTACTTATGTCAAGCTTAAAACATGAATCCAACCCGTAAATTTCCGAAATTACACATTCAAAAACCGCATGCAGATGAGTTCAAAAGCCAATACATATGTGATACTTGTGCATAGGATCCATTTCTATGGTAAGCTCATGTGCACAAAGTTCACAACCATAATCAACGTGTCATTCATTTCATACACACTTCATAAGGGAATACAGGTCAAGTTATAGATATTTTTCATCAAAAATTTTCAAAATTCTTAAATATTTTGTACTGATGCAAGCAAGCAAAAATTAAAAATTTTCAACAAACCTGGTGGATCAGAAAATGGTGTACCACACCCCCAACTTGAAATATGCAGTGTCCTCAATGCAACAAACAGGTAGCATATGCAATGAAAGACAATAAAAAATGAGAAGGGTAAGAAGACACCTCGCATTCGAGCTTTTGACGACACACCAAGATTCGAATCAAGAAGAAACAATACTATCAAACAAAAAAGGGTAAGTGACATAAAATAACGTATGACATAAGTAAAATAAAAGAACTGTACATGCAAACAAGTAACCAATTGTTATTCCTCAACCACTTTCGGATACACCAAGTCGGTTAACTCCTCCTCCACAAAGTGGTTTTCAAAGCCCTTAAAGAATGGCTTGAGTCTTTGGCCATTGACCTTGAAAGTTTGGCCATCTTTGGGGTTGGTGATCTCAACAGCTCCATTGGGGTAGGCCACCTTGACAAGATAGGGGCCATCCCAACGGGATCTTAGCTTTCCGGGAAAAATGGAGAGGCGGGAATTATACAAAAGTACCTTTTGCCCAGGCGCGAATGATTTCCTCACTATGGAGTTATCATGAAAGATTTTCGCCCGTTCTTTTGAAATTTTTGAACTCTCGGATGCATCCCGCCGAATCTCTTCCAATTCATTCATTTCTAACCTCCTATGTTCACTGGCTATTCTCATATTGAAATTTAAAGTCTTGATGGCCCAATAGGCCTTGTGTTCCATTTCTACCGGTAGATGGCAAGCCTTTCCATAGACAAGCTGATAGGGGGACATGCCCAAAACTGTCTTATAGGCAGTACGATATGCCCACAGGGCATTAATCAATCTCTCAGACCAATCCTTCCTATTGGGGTTAACTGTTTTTTCAATGATGGTCTTGATCTCCCTATTGGCTAGCTCGGCTTGGCCATTTGTTTGTGGGTGGTAAGCGGTGGATACTTTATATGTAACACCATATTTGATCATTAACGATGCAACTGGTCTGTTACAAAAGTGTGATCCACCATCACTAATCACGGCATGAGGCATCTCAAACCTTGAGAAAATGTTCTCTTTCAAGAATTTGACTACAACTCGGTGGTCATTAGTCTTAGTTGGGATAGCCTCCACCCATTTGGACACGTAGTCCATTGTCAGCAGAATGTATAGATAGCCAAACAATATAGGGAAGGGACCCATGAAATCAATGCCCCAACAATCGAATATCTCTATAACAAGTATAGGGGAGAGGGGCATCATACTCCTCTGGGTCACACTACCCAAATGTTGGCATCTATCACATTCTTTGCAAAATGAAATACAATCCTTAATTAAAGACAGCCAGTAGAAACTTGATTGGAGAATCTTTGCAGAGGTTTTCTTGGTAGAGAAATGGCCACCACAAGCTTGGGAGTGATAGAAGGCGAGGACGTTCCGCTGCTCATTTTCAGGCACGCATCGCCTCATTATTTGATCGGGGAAGTACTTGAACAGATATGGGTTATCGAAATAGAAGTACTTCACGTCCACCATAAATCTCCTTTTATCCTCAGGGCTCCAATGTGGTGGGATTTGTCCTGTTGCAAGATAGTTGCAAATATCAGCATACCAAGGACAATGAGAATGAATGGACAATAACTATTCATCAGGGAAAGAGTCTGGGATAGGGATGTGCTCATTTGTCTCTTGTGCCACCAGTCGGGATAAGTGATCCGCCACTACATTTCAACTCTCTTCTTGTCTTTAATCGTCAAATTGAATTCTTGTAGAAGGAGGATCCACCTAATTAGCCTTGGCTTTGCATCCTGCTTAGACAACAAATACTTCAAAGCAGAATGGTCAGCAAAAACAACAATAGGTGAACCGATGATATATGATCGGAACTTATCTAGGGCAAATACTACAGCTAGCAATTCTTTCTCAGTGGTAGTGTAATTTATTTGTGCCTCATTAAGTGCCTTGCTAGCGTAGTGAATGACATATGGTTGGTTATCTTCCCTTTGACCGAGCACTGCGCCGACCTCATAATCACTCGCGTCGCACATGATCTCAAAAGGAAGGTCCCAATTGGGTGGTCGCATGATGGGAGGCGTGACAAGCATGCTTTTTAGTTTCTTAAAAGATGTCTCACACTCATGCGACCACTCGAAAGGAACCTCCTTAGAAAGTAAATTGGTCAGGGGTCGGGCCAATGCACTAAAATTTTGAATGAACCGGCGATAGAAGCCTGCATGACCTAAAAATGACCTGATCCCTTTGATGGTCGTCGGCGTGGGGAGGTTGGAGATGGCCTCCACCTTGGATTTGTTAACTTCGATGCCCCTTGCCGAGACTATGTGGCCTAGCATAATCCCTTCTGTCACCATAAAGTGACATTTCTCCCAATTTAACACAAGATCTTTCTCTTCACATCTTTCCAACACTCTCTCCAAATTTCCCAAGCATCCGTCGAAGGAATCACCAAATACGGAGAAATCGTCTATAAAAACCTCCATAATTTTCTCCACCATGTCACTGAAAATGCCCATCATACATCTTTAAAAAGTTCCTGGAGCATTACAGAGTCCGAATGGCATGCGACGATACGCAAAGGTATCGTAGGGACATGTGAAGGTGGTCTTCTCTTGGTCTTCGAGGGCAATCTCAATCTGATTATAACTGGAGTATCCATCTAGAAAACAGTAGAAGAGGTGCCCCGCCACTCTCTCCAGTACTTGATCAAGGAACGGCCGTGGGAAATGATCCTTCCTAGTGTATGAGTTCAATTTCCGGTAATCGATGCATACCCTCCATCCAGTAATCACTCTTGTAGGTATCAGTTCATTCTCCTCATTTTCTACCACTGTGACTCCAGATTTCTTGGGCACCACTTGCGTGGGGCTCACCCACTTACTGTCGGCAATTGGAAATATTATGCCCACATCAAGTAGTTTAAGAACCTCGTCCCTCACTACCTCCTTCATATGGGGATTCAATCTCTGTTGAGGCTGTCGGGAAGGTCTTGCATCCTCCTCGAGGTAAATGCGGTGGGTGAAAATGATAGGGCTTATGTCCTTGATATCCGCAATGGTCCACCCAATTGCTCCCTTGTGTCTTCTCAAAACCTCCAATAGTTCTTTTTCTTGTTCATTGTTCAATGTGGAACTAATGATCACCGGAAATGTATCTCCCTCGCCAAGATAGGCGTACTTCAAGTGCGAGGGTAACAGCTTCAATTCCAAATTTGGTTTTTGTTCCTCCGACGGGAAAATCTTCCTTTCTTGCTTGGGCAACTCCTCAAATGTAGGAATCCATGTTGTTACCCCTTTCAACTCTTCCACTCGCTCTTCCTCTTCTAACTTTACAAGTTCAACAAAGTCCTCCTCCATGCAGTCCAACTCCACTTGCTCCTCAATCAAAGTGTCGATTCTATTGATCTCGTTAACCTCCACATCATCCCCGGGTTATTTTGGTAAATTGAATACATTCAGCTCCATGGTCATGTTCCCAAAAGCCAACTTCATTAGACCATTCCTGCAATTAATCACAGCGTTAGCTGTAGCAAGGAAAGGTCTTCCAAGAATAATGGGATTTGGGAATTAAGGTTAGCAACCGGGTGTGTATCTAATACAATAAAATCGACTGAAAAGTAAAAATTGTCAACTTGGACAAACACATCTTCCACTACTCCCCTTGGTGTGCGTATGCTCCGATCCGTCAGTTGAAGTGTAACTGAGGTGGGCTTCAACTCTTCAAGCTCGAGTTGTTGGTACACAGAGTAAGGAAGAAGATTGACACTTGCTCCCAAATCGAGCAATGCTTGTTCAACCCAGCAATTCCCTATGGTGATGGTAATTGTTGGACAGCCGGGATCCTTGAATTTTGGAGGAGTGTTAGTCCTCAATATCGAGCTCACTTGTTCGGTGAGAAATGTTTTCTTTTGGACATTCAACTTCCTCGTCACCGTGCATAGGTCCTTCAATATTTTTGCACAAGACGGTATTTGCTTGATGGCATCCAAGAGCGGGATGTTAATCTTTACCTTCTTAAACAATTCCAAAATGTCAGAATAATTAGCCACCTTAACAGGTGGCTTCAAACGATGGGGGAAAGGGGCAGGCATCGAAGGAAAGCATAAACCATCATCAATCATATGTTCTTTATCAATCCCATCTCTTTCACTTTTTTCACTCGACTCACCCTTGTCGACCAATTTTCTTTGGCCTCTCCCTCAATTTCTTTTTCTTTTAGCAAAGCGACCTTTGGTGTCGACTTTGGCACCACCATCTTTTCAATTTGTTTAACACTCCTAAGTGTGGTGATAGCTTTGAGTTGCTCACAACTCTCATGGGAAGTCTCGGCCAACTCAACCACATGTTGGCCTTTAGGGTTCTCTTGAGGTTGAGCGGGGAATTTAGCCCTTTCTTGTTGAGATAACCCAATGTGACTTGTGATCTTTGTGAGTTGGGTTGCCATTTCTTTGAGAGTTGCGGCTGTTTGATTATTGATGGTGGTTTGGCTTTGGATGAAGTTGCAAACCACATCCTCCAAATTCCTCTTATGGGGAGGTTGGTAGGAGGGACGATGAGTTGGTGCTTGCTGGGAAGAACCTTGGGGAGAAAGGTTGGGCCGGTGGTACTGATCGATGGGAAATACCTTACCTCAACTAACCCCTAATTACTATTCCTCAAATGATGCAATGTATGGCCGGGGGAGAAAGATTTCTTCCCCTAGGGATAGTGTCAAAAGAAAGGGCAATGAGGCAAGGAAAATGGAATGATGTAAAATGGGATGTGTGTGCACAAAAACGCTCCCCAATCGCAAAGAGTCTTTCGTGGTCGGTGTTTTACTTGGAAGAGTATTCCAAGGTCGTCTCCTCAAGGAAGGAAAGGGAGTTTTGTGAAAGTGATTTTGCAAAAGTGAAAAGAAAGTGTAAAATCTTGTGTTTGAGTTTTGTGTTTGGTTTGTAAATGAAAAAGCAAGTAAAGCAAGTGTTGGCTAATCCAAAGGGTTCATTCCAATGAGAATACCAAATCAACTCAAAGCCTTCCTCCGATTGAGCATGAATGAACGATTGATTTGGGGAAAGCTAGGGATGAGATTGGTGAGTATCTAAGCATAAACCGTGACTAGGCCTACGGAATATCAAAGGCTCACCAACTCATCCACTCTCAACCCCGTCAAACATAACCATTTGACTCAAAAGGGAGGAGTGAAGAAAAGTTGAAATGGAATCCCCAAGAGGAATTTTTCCTTGGATGAACCAACTAAAATCCTAGCTACTCATAGTAAAAGGCAAGACATTCATAATGTAAAGATATATAATGAAGACATGAAGCATAGAACTTAACTTAAAACAAGAAAACTAAGTCTATGAAGAAAAATATTTAATACCCATTTTAAGCTAGAAATGAAGAAAAACATGAACAACAATGGTGAAATGAAGAACATGTAATTAAACTTGCAATATACTTGAAATGAATGAGATTAAAGTACAAGAGTTAAGGATTACAAGAGTCTTACAATAAACTACAAGTGAAAAGATGGAAGAAAATGCAAAAACATAAATTTCTCACACTATGACACTATTCATCATCTTCTTCATTGGGAGCTTTCTAAGCTTAGGTAGCCACACCTTTAGAACTTGTGTGTAATGCTGAATATAATGGAGTGTATGCCTTCAATTTTCGTGCATGGTGGTCCCCAAGGTGTAAGAGCAGGACTTCCCAAGAGAGGGGCTGATTTGATTGAGTCTTGAATGCTAGGACAAGCTTAGCCATCCTCCCCACTTTCCTTGCTCTTCTCTCCCATGCCTCATTAATGCCAAGCCTCCAAAGTCATCCAATAGGGTGTAGGAGGCATGTGGTTGTGTAAGAAAATGTTGGGGAGCAAGTGGGAGAAGAGTAGGTGGAACCCCCAAGCCGCAAAGTTGAGTTGCAGGCGATTCTGGGCTGTTTCGGGCATGTCTACCGGTAGAGGGCACTCCAGTAGCTTTACCCTACCGGTAGGGTCTACCGGTAGAGTACTCTACCGGTAGGGTCTACCGGTATAGTTTCTGCTGTAGACCACCTTTGGTATAAATGGCATAACTATTGATCTAACCGTTGGATTGAGCTAAAATTTTGACACGATACAGAAGACATCCATATCTACAACTTTTATGTTTTGAACTTTTTCAGTTTAAGAGCGGATCATGGTCAAAATGGAGAAAAACCGAGGCTCTGCTACACAGTGGCGTGGCTGCTGGCGCTTTTGTTCCCAAACACCAACACCTCCTTGATTTCTTCACTTTTAAGCCTCCAATTCTTCATGTATTGTGTCCATGTCATTAACACACATCCAACATAGTTGCAAGGTCCTAAAATCCAACATTTAAGCTATCAAAACATGCAACATCGAGAATTCAATATTATTCATAAAATAGGCTAACACTAAGTAATTAAATGCAAAAGTTGAGTTATAATGAATGTAATGAGGCCATGAAATGTGCAATATTATGTGCTCATCAGGTACTGGGAGGTAGAAGATTGACCTTGACCTTGGGACTGAAATTGGACTTGCCTAGGAGGTGCGGGAGGTGTGTATGTGTTTGAGCCCTACAGGATGGGGTTCTCATTCCTCCAACTAAAATTGGGGTGATCACGAAACCCCGCATTATAATGATTGAAATTTGAAGGAAATGATTGCCTTGGTTGGTTAAAGGCATTGACTTGTTCGTGATAGGCTTTCTTAAGTGTCGGGATGCTTGGGCACTCCGATGTGGAGTGGTCAACACCGCTACAAATAGAACAAGCCTCCTCAGCTCTTGACACCTGAGAAACCACCCGTCTCCTATCCACCTCAAGGATATCTACCTTCTTAGATAATTTGGCAATTTTTGAAAGTAGCTCCTCCCGGTCTTTCAAGTCATACATTCCTCCTCTTTGTGATTGACTACTACCCGACAATTCCCTAGGTACATCATTTGGGTCCCTTATGTCCCAAGATTGTGCATTTTCGGACAAGGTAGCAAAGTAGTCAACGGCCTCATCGGGATCTTTGTTCAAAAATTCACCATTACACATCATGTTGATGAATTGCCTATGGCTTGGTGTAATTCCTTCGTAGAAAAAACTCACCAATTGCCATGATTTAAATCCATGATGTGGAATGGATTGGAGCAAATCTTTGTAACGATCCCAACACTAATAGAATTGCTCATTGGGGTTTTCAGAAAAATTTTAGATTTTCTTCTTTAAAGTCGTGGTTCTATGAACCGGAAAGAATTTTTTCAAAAAGGCGGAAACAATTTGGTCCCACGACAGCATAGTCCGGGACAACATAGAATCAAGCCAATCCTTTGCCTTATCACCCAATGAGAAAGGAAATGATTTCATCCTAGCTATTTCCTCCATGTTGTAATTTGGGATAAATGTTTCACCCACCTCCTCGTAAGTCCTTATATGATTATATGGGTTCTCATCTAAAATCCCACGAAATTTGGTGATTAGTTGCAACATCCATGGTTTAACAACAAAGTGGTGAGCTTGGACGGGAAGGAGTATACATGATGGTGTGGTGCTACGGGTTGGTTGAAGAAACTCCCGCATTGTCCTTGCCGGAGGATCAAGTAGGACGTTCCCTTCATTCTGGGGTGGGGGAAAATGAACATGCGGGTTGGGCATCCTTGGTGGTTGCAATCCCCCACCCCCTTGCATGTTAGGGTTGACATTCGCATGATCGAATTGATCGGGAGGGGGTATTGCATTCTTTGGTTAGGCATCCTAGGTTCGGGCAATCCCCCACCCCTTTGGTCATTTTGGTTTGCACCATCATAGTAAAAATTTCCACCCCCTTGGATGTTTGGGTTCACACCCACATTGTCAAAATTGTCACCCGCATCCTCGGGTGGATTTTGGTCGACGTTCATGTTGGGAGCTAGGTTTTGTCTAACTAGTCGGTGATGGGTATCCCTCTCCCACATGCCACAAAATATACACAATTGAAATTATAAACAAACAAGAATATGTACACGAGATAACGTACCTCAGCCCGTGATGAACATCACGGGACTTACCTCCGTTGTTCAGAAATCACTTCCTTGAATTGGCACTTGCCTTCCCCGGCAACGACGCCAAAAATGATTGATTGAAAATACCTAACCTCAACTAACCCCTAATTACTCTCCCTTAAATGATGCAATGTATGGCCGGGGGAGAAAGATTTCTTTCCCTAGGGATAGTGTCAAAAGAAAGGGCAATGAGGCAAGGGAAATGGAATGATATAAAATGGGATGTGTATGCAAAAAAATGCTCCTCAATCGCAAGGAGACTTTCGTGTGTCGTGTGTTACTTGGAAGAGTATTTCAAGGTCGTATCAACAGGGAAGGAAGTGAGTCAAGGTTTGAGTGATTTGGTGAAAAACGAAAATGTAAAATATTTTGTCTTGAGATTTGGTTGGTAAAGTGTGAGCTAATGAGAATGCAATGAGAAAACAAGTGTTGGCATTTCCAAGAGGTCACTCCATTAGGTATGTAATCTCAACTCAAACTACTCCTACGGTCAAGCATAAATGAACGATTGATTAGCGGGAAGCCGAGGATGAGTCAGGTGAGTATCTAAGCATAAACTGTGACTATGCCTACGGTTTATCAAAGACTCACCAAATCATCCACCTTCAACCCGGTAAAACCGAACCATTGGTCTTGAAGAGAGGAATGAGAACAAGAGTTGAAACTATATACCAAGGAGAGCTTCCCCTTGGTTATGCCAACTAATAAATTAGCTACTCGTATTTGAAATCAAAATAACAATAAAGAGACAATGCATTATTACACTTTGAAGACTTAGAACAACTAAGTACAAGAATCGTAGATTAGAGGTGAAATGAGTAAAAATGCATTTTATATCAAAGAACATGAACAACCCATGAGCATTAATGCTAGAAGTGAAGAGAGAGCATCAAAACAAAGAACCAACATAGAGAAACTAGCATTAATCCCATTCAAAGAAGTTCTAAGGATCCTTACAAAGCATTCAAAGCTGAAACAATGGAAAATACATGAAAAACGCCCCTTTCTCTCTCTAGAACCCACTATTCAATGTCTTCTCTCTTCAGAGCTTCTCTCTCTATATTCCATACAATAAAAATGTGTGTGTCTTTCCAACCCCTCTTCCTGGAGAAGTAAGCTACCTCCTTCCAAAAACGTGCTAGGGAGTATGGCTGACCCTCTAGAGGTGACAGTCAACAAAAGAGGTCGGGGGGCAGCTAGGGCCAGGCCCATGTCAGGGTTGTTTTGCCCCTCATTTCTCACTCCTCATTAAATGTTGTAGCTCCAGGGTTCAGAGGAAGGAGAGGGCACGCTGATCAGTATTCTTGGTGTGTCAAAAAAGTCGTGGAGTTGCAATGGTGGGGCCCTCAAGACAGCAGAGCAGATCTGCAGAATTTGGGCACGTCAGGAACGAGGTACTGGTACTGAGTACCGATACCACGATTCCAGTAGGTTTTGGGTACCGGTACCGTTCTGCTTCCTTATCTGAATTTCTTGATTTCTTTGCTCCCGAGCTACCCTCAAACTATCTTTTCAATTCCTTTCAACCCCAGAGGTGTGGGAGGGTCTTTAAAAGCAATGATTGTCTCCATTCAACTGCAAATACAACAATTTGACGTTAAGACTTCAATTATCATACTTTATATCATTTAAAACTTCAAAGCAAACCAAAATGAGTTGATTACCATTTGAGAATATACTAAGTTGTGTGCTAATCAGCCTCCCTATCGATTAGTCTATGACAAGACGTGATACCGACCTGTGGTATTGGAACATAGGGTATACTGGGTCATTAAAGCAATGAACTTTGACCTAGACAAGGCCGGACTAGCAAGGAAAATTTAGATAAACGAATTGGAGGATTTGGGAAATGAAGCATATGGGAATGCTAAGATTTCTAAAACCAGGATGAAAATTTTTCATGACAAGAACATTGTGCGGATGTCTTTTGAGCCTTCTCAAAAAGTCCTGTTGTTTAATTCAAAACTCTGCCTCTTCCCTCGTAAGTTGAAGTCAAGATGGACTAGGTCTTACATAGCCGAAAAGGTGTTTAGACATGGCGCAGTAGAAGTAAAAAACCCATCGAACGGTAATATATTTACAGTTAATGGTCAGTGGTTGAAACCTTTTTTGGACAATTTTGTTAAAAATGTGGAAATCATTCTTTTAATGGATCAAGAATATTCCTCCAAGATTTGTGCCTGCCGACATTCAAACGTATCGGGTCAGGAAAAATCTGAACCAACCCGACCCCAAAGGACACCTTTATAAGGCCCTCATTTTTTTATTTTTCCCATTCACAGTTGTTGTCCCCCTCTTCTCCTTGCTTCTTCTTCTTCTTCTTCTTCTTCTTTTTCTTTATTTTCGGCAAAAACATCCCAAGCCCCAACAACCACATGACTTTATACCCCAAAAACCCAGTCTTTTGCCTCATGATCTACATTTTCTTACTCTATTTGTACATGGGTGTCTTACTTTTGTTCGGCCTCATGCTAAAGGGATTTCATCACAACCAAAACCCAGATCTCCCCAAAGATGATTAAATGTTGTGTTTTGATTGTCGGTTACGGAAGATGAACAAATCTCTACCTTTTAACCTCATCTCCAAGATCCATGCACTGGTAAATTTGAAACAATGGGGACAATGCTCAGTTTAGGTTGGGGGTGAGAACTATAGTTCATATTTTATGTATTTTGTGGCCGTAATTTTGTTTTTGTTTTTGTTGTTGTTGATGTTGTTGTTTCTGATCATATTGTGTACCTTGCCTCGTATTTTGTATAAATTAGTGATTATGTCTCTGAGTCAGTTTAAATTATTTTTGTGACTAGTAGACTTTAAAGAACCAAATAATTAGTCTTAAAGTTTAGAAAGCATGGAAGTTAAACTTTAGTTTGGGAGTTTTACGTACTTTTCCATCTGACATGCATACTGTGATCATGAGAAAAGCAAGATTGGTAAAGAAAGCCGAAATCTAAGAACATCAAGCAAAACCAATCTAAGGCAAAATTACTTTTGCTAAACGCCGTCATGCCAAAATACTTGGTGGCTATAAATAGTGTGGCATAGTTTTTCACGTGAAAAGATATAATCGTTGTTTTGAACAAATTTCTGGTCGCGCATTCAATCGATCGGACTGGACATTGAATGGGTTGAATAAGGATTACCCTGAGACGTCATGCTATTCTGGTACTTTGCTTAACCAGTTTGTGAGAGAGAAAATTGGGAGAGTCACTAGTTGTTCGAACTACACAAAAATAGAGGGAGACTCTGATTAGATTATTTTCTGTAAGAAATTGTACTTTTGTTGGGATGAAAGCCTAGGGTCCAAAATTTTGTAAAAAGTGTAAAAATATTTTAGAACTAACTCTTTTAACAAAAATGAAAACATGGGCTGAGTAAGGAATGTCCTAGAATATCAACTTGAAGTGTGGGTAGGGACTTATCCTAATACGCCATGATTTTTTTTTGGTTCAGAATTGTGTATATAGCCTTCTCGTATTGTGTGTATTGTTGTATAGAAAAACTTTTGATTTTTGATATGACGTTCGAACGTCACCTACTTGTAGCACTCAGTTTTTTATGAAGTCTCTAATAGAAACAAAACAGTATTAGGAGCTCAGCCCATTCGAACACCAATAGAACATTCGAACGAAAGTACCACGTTCAAACGCCAATAGAACGTTGAACGTTGAACGTCATGACCTTACAGTACTATGGTCTCTAATAGAACTCAAAAAGTACTAGGAGCTCACCACATTCGAACAACATCCACATTCGAACGATCTGTTTGAAATTCTACTACATACGTTCGAACTTTAGTAACATTCAAACGTGAACTCTTCGGCTATAAAAGCTTGGTTCGTCTTTCCCATTT
The DNA here is from genome assembly GCA_023539305.1 of Ilex asprella. NCBI lineage: Eukaryota > Viridiplantae > Streptophyta > Magnoliopsida > Aquifoliales > Aquifoliaceae > Ilex > Ilex asprella. The sequence goes on along the minus strand of CM042193.1, from coordinate 25,195,092 downwards.
CAAAAACCCCAAAACCCTTCAAAAACCTCCAAACCCTAGTGCAATTTGTCATTACCCAGCCTTTAAAACACCCCAATTCTCTATTTCTACCTAAAATCGACCATCCCCACATAACAAAATCCTCATTTTTACAAAGAAATCAAAACTCTTAGGCCCTAAAAACCTCAAACGTGAAAACCATACCTCCAAGGGTCAAGATCCCAGGTAGGTGCATCCTAGTCAACCAAGAGTCCAATTTCGTAGAGGAGATGGTCGAGGAGAGATAAGGGAGGCCACCCATATTCCATAGATATGACCAAACTCGCTTCCCCACGGCTCTCAAAGCGGATAAGTATGAAAACTTCTACCAAGAACATGTTGTAGTGTGTGAGCAAGACGTGATATTGAGTGATTTGGGCATTTTTACGGATATGGATAGGAGGGGGTGGACATTTTATTTGCGAAACGGCAGAGAGGCCGTAGTTGACTTTGTGCGGGAGTTTTACTCCAACGTCGAAATCGTCAATGGGGCGCTTAAAAACTATGTGAGGGGGGCTCACATCGATGAAGATGAGGACTACATTTGGGAGTTCAAGCAAGAAGTGCCTCTAGTACCACAACCCACCTATCCCTAAGAAGGAATGTGGCTATGAATGTTGTTGGAGTAGAGTTGATAGGGGCGTCTTACTTTTCTTGGACTGGAAAGAGATTTTTTAAACAAGGAGAATTGACTAATAAATACAAAAATGTTAAATTTGACTGCAGTGTCAAACTTCGCCCCAATCAGATGAAAAAATGAAATCCTCCACGAAATGGCCTGTCTCTTATACACACTATGGAAAGGCCACAACATCGACCTCTTTTCCCTGGTTTTGACAGAAATGAAGAAAGGTTGAGATCTGAAATGGAATTCGTTCTCGTTTGGCACCCTAGTAACTGAGATATGCAAAGACCAAGGGATCAGGCTGAGATCGGAGATGACCTTATAGAAGCCAATGGGCCCACTGAACAAGGCTTCCTTCCAGAGGAGCCAAGGCCACAGTGGAGGCCTGGCGGCCTAACAGGAGATGCCCCCCAACCGAGGAGCCGACGAGGTGTAGGATGAGCTCGATGCGATGGAGGGGAGAGAGTTAAAGAGAGCGCATATGCAGTCTCAGGAGGAGGCAGGAGATTATGCTTGGCACCAACACCAAAACCCACCATTCGCTACGAGAGATTATGCTTGGAATCGAAGCCAACAATGACCAAATTCTCCGATAGCAGGAGCAGATTCTCGGCTACCTGAGGGGTGGAGATGGTGAAGCTGGTAAAGCTAGAGGAGAGTGAGGAAGAGATATTTCTTTACTTGATTGTGATTTTGTGTGTTTGTTTCTTCATTTATGGATGAGCTTCTTGTGTGGTGGATTGTTGTGGATGTTTAAATTTTATTTTATTTTTTTGTGTTTTATTACTTCTTTGGTTGGATAAATTGAATCCTTGATGTTTGTGTTAAAATGATCATATTTTCTGAAATGAATGGTTCAGTTTATGACGTTTATCTTTTTAATGCATGTGTGCATTTAGCATAATATTTCCATTGGTTAACAAATGATGGAACATGTGTGGATTTTGAGACTGTTTGTTAAAGTGACTAATTACATGATCGGTTCGACACATAACTTAGCAATCTAGACTTAAAAGCACAGATCTTTGAAAAATGGTATTTTCTATATGCTTAAAATATCAAATGTACAACGGTATTTGTTATTCTTAAGGTACAAGATGATTGGACTTAAAAGTGGAATTGACATATAACCAACATTCCCTGGAAAACCCGACATAACCAGTGAAGATGACAAAAGATACCATGGTAAGTCTTGAGCCTTGAGAAACTTGCGGGAGGATACCAACATTTACACAATTAAGGTTTTTCACTATCTATCCTTGAATAGTATCATTAAAATTGCTTTGATTGATGCAACTAAAATAATCTATTGACATATCCCACAAGGAATCTGTTCATACGACACAAACATCTATAATATAAAGAAGAGCGGTTCAAATCCAAAGACTTCAACATCCAACGGTCACAAATTAATTAAAGCTTCAACATCCAAAGGCCTCAAATCAATATATGCTTCAACATCCAACGGTCTCAAGTCAATCTAGGCTTCAACATCCAACGATCTTCATTCATCAAAGGCTTCAACAAGCCGATCCTACGGTCTCAAATTCATTCATCTAACGATCAAAAATTTATAATTTGTTTCTTTAATATTTTCCCTTTAAAAAAGTCAACAATTGCAGCTGAACTTCTAACACATCCTATGGTCTCAAATTCATTCATCCAACGGCCAAGATATTATAATTTTTTTCCTTAATATTTCTCCTTCCTAAAAGTTAACGATTACGACTGATCTTGAAATACATCCTACGGTTTCAAATTCACTCATCCAATGGTTAAGAAATTATAATGTTTTCCTCCCAACAGGTCAACAATTACTGTTGATCTTGGAATACATGATTTTCTCTAACATAATAATTAAATTGATTGTCATTAATATCATCTATGTAGTGTATCATTTTGAATTTGTATAAGACACAATGAGATTAAAAAAAACTCATCAATTTAAGATGAAAAAAAAATAAGAGCGCTGCTTAACACATTTATATTGAATATAATTAATTTTAATTTTATTTATTTAATTAATTATATCAAACTAACATGTCTTACACATATCTTGAATCAAAAGTTCAAGATTAAATTTTTTTATCTCTTAAGAAAACTCAACGCTAATATATTCTTATAAATTAATAATTTTGTAATAGCTTGTACTAAT
>CM042193.1:25164314-25191894 GCA_023539305.1 Ilex asprella | reverse complement strand
TTATATTGAATATAATTAATTTTAATTTTATTTATTTAATTAATTATATCAAACTAACATGTCTTACACATATCTTGAATCAAAAGTTCAAGATTAAATTTTTTTATCTCTTAAGAAAACTCAACGCTAATATATTCTTATAAATTAATAATTTTGTAATAGCTTGTACTAATTAAAAAATATTTTTTTTTTATAAATGATATTTGGAAATAATTTTTTGATATAAAACATTTTGGCGTATGCTCTTTGATAAATTAAATATATAGTTTCTATTATATTTAACTTGATTCTAATTACATGTATATGAATTAATATGTTTTTAAGGCAGTTTGTAATATAAAACAAGGCGGCTTTAACAAATCAATTCTGCAGTTTCAAATTCATTCATTCATCGGTCAAGAAATTATAATTTTTGTCCTTAATATTTTTTCCTAAAAAATCAACGATTATAACTTATCTTGGAACACATCCTACGGTCTCAAATTTATTTATCCAATGGTCAAAAAATTATAATTTTTTTCTTAATATTTTTCCTTCCAATAGGTCAACAATTACGACTGGTCTTGAAATACAAGATTTTTTCTGACATAATTAAATTTGTCAAATTTATCATTAATATCATCTGTATAGTATAACATTTTGGATTTATATAAGACACAATGATAGTATTTTAATTAAAAAAATCTCACCACTTTAAGATTAAAAAAAAGAGTTTTATTTATTATATTTAAAAACAAACTCCAACACTATCTATCTAATTGTCACAATACATTAAATCTCTAAATTATGTCTCAATAGCATTGGTGAAAAGAAAATTAATTGAGTCAAACAAGTTGGGTATTAGAAAAAAAAAATAAAATCAAAAAGTCCATATCAAATCTCTTAAAATTAGAAAATTAAACTTGATTCCTTAGAATATTAGTATGATTTTTTGAAATCTCATTTGGTTAAAAAATTATGGAATATATAGCAAAAAATGACAAAAATGTGAAATTTGTAACAAGATTAAAAATTATAAAATATTACTTCTATTTGGGTCAAATAAATTATATAATTGATTCTTAATGTATAGATGTTATCATATTAATTTTTTTTTAAAATAAACCCTTTTTATGTTTAATAATTTTTTAAGTATCAAATCCGATATAAAAATATATTACATTATTTTTATCTATTACTAGGGATAACCCGTGCCTGAAGGCACAGTGCAACGTAAATCAACCGATTAATTTAAAGAAGTGAGGATTGAAGATCTCTTATAACAATAGCAGAGCAAAAATATGATATCGGGTGGACACACTTTAAGTATAATAGATAAGAATTTGCATCAATATTCTTCCATGAGGTTAAGCCAAGAACTTGATTAGTCTTTTTGCTAAAAAGTTTCACTCCTTTACTAAATTAAGCATGCAATTTTATGATTGGCCATCTTCTGATTACATGCTCAGTGAGAAGCAAGTCACCATAGTCAGAGTGAATCTTTTGCTGAGAGCATCCCTATGAGAGATTTGGGAAGTCAAAACTATCCATGAAGGGTGATTAAAGTGGAATGTTTGTTATACACCAATTCTTGTTTCTAGAATGATCATCCTAGTACAAAGGAAATTTCAAATGCTAATGTAACATATGCTAATTTTAGCATAGGAATGGTACCAATGGAAAAGAGCATGTGGGATAAAAAGTCAAAATTGAGGGCTGGGTGTCTCAATGACCATGATGATAAGTTACTTTAATCAACAATCTCACATACACATATGTTCGACCGAAGTTTGTGGGTAGCTTCACTGGAAACCCTCACGAGACAACACTCGTCCACTAGGGTAAACCTAGAGGTTTAACGGCTTGTTGCATAAGATAAATGCAACCGGATAACCTACGAAAAGGTGTTAGAAATAGGTTTACATCTAATTATAATTGTATTACTAGGGACTAGCAATATCTAGGTTGGGGGTGTGATTAATACTCAAATATAGCATATTCTTATACCCTGCTTTGGACTAATTGTGCTTTGGTGAAGTTTAAGTGATGATGTTTCAGGTCTTAAAGTGAACAATGGTTCAAAGGTAACAAAAATTACCTTTGAATGCAACCACAACACATTAAGGAACAAATTGTAGAAGCTTGGAATAAGGAAGCAACATTCGAACGTTACATACCATTCGAACGATCATGGAAAACTAGGCTAGCTATTATAATTTGTGTTGCAAGAAAGACCCAAGGCCCTGGAGACTTGAGTACTACGTTCGAATGGCCATCAACTTTCAAACGTCCACTGGAGCAATGACAAGATAAGACTGACTGAAGACATGGCGTGTTGCAGACTTGCAGTCAGAAGGCCCAGGCACTTGAGTGCCACGTTCGAACAGCAACCACCGTTCGAACGCCCCTGGAATTCATGGAAAGAACAGTTAAGATTCTGCAGGCACCTGGAGGGAGATTTACACATAGACTTGGAGGAAGATTTTTTATAGAGAACCACGTGTCTTCTGAGATAATTGGCAGGCACTGAATCCATCTGACATTTGAACGGTAGAGAGCAAAGCCAGAGAAACCGTTCGAATGTCATTAACAGTTCGAAGGATATTGACAGACTGCCTGCAGAGTGGTTGGTGTTTCACTCTGACTTTGGCGCCCAGCTCTATTCTTTTACCCCTCTCCCTGGCTTTTCCTTGCTTATAAACACACTTGGTTTTGTGGGAAGAAAGGGGGACTCATGGGCGGAACCATTTGAGGGATTCCCACTCATTTTTTTCTTTACAGTAATGTTTACATTTACATTTGCTTAAGAGTTGTAATTCCTTTATTTACTTCAAGTCTTTACATTTATGTTCTTGATTTACATTTAGTCTTTACATTTATGTCTTTATTTACTTCTAGTCTTTACATTTATGCTCTTACATACATGATTTTAATTATGTCTTGCATTTTCATTATTTGAGCTCCCTTCTTGCTTAGAGGAGTGAAACTCTTCCACTTTTCTAAAGCTTTAACAATGCCGTGAAAGGTGGAGCATGATTCACTCATTCTTTGTTGCCTCTAAGCTCTTCGTTACTTGTACTTTTACTTTGCAAAGTCCTCTACTTAGAGGGATGAGCATCACTCACTTTTCTAGCTTTACCAAAGCTGTGAAGAGTGAGTAGTTTCTCATTCACTCTTTAGTAAGAGGTGAAGGGCATGTATTGATTATCCAGAGGTTATATTATGTTTTGTTCTAATGCTTAACGCTCATATCCCCTTGTTTATGGGATGATTGATTGCATCTAGCAAAGCTAAGGTACTTTGTATAATCGATAGTCTTTCTATAACACGGATGTCTCTTGCATGGAAAAACTCCTCGTTTCAAGGCAAGTACCCCCGCTAGATCTTCATGACTACCCTTTAATCATCCCCATTATCAAACTTTATTTAAAAGGATAGAATATTAAAGCCATGGATGGATGTCATGTAGAAATACTGGCTTGTTTGTGGGCGCGATAACTCTCGGTACAAATAATTCTTGTAAACTTCTAGTAAGACATCAGAACCATGACCTTAACAGGCCATCTTTATCTTTCGATTAACTCGTTGTTGACCCGAGAGTTAGTTGACTTATCAAACATAATTATAATGAATCGGATAATTAAATACATGTCCAGATCCTTGAACTAAAGAGTGACTTTATTTCCATTTATCTTGTAAACTTTCTTGAAGAGAATTCAATATTCTTTTCAGGAAATCACCCACATCTCACAATCCTAAAATCTCAAGGTTACAATCAATTGGTCTCCTTAACTGATTACTTTGAAACACCAACACAACAAGTTTCCTCTGGATTTGACTCCGGACTCAAACCGGATTATTACTATAACTTGACCGCCTGCACTTGGGTGTACACATTTCGGATCAAGTCACTAATCATACCCCAACCTAAATATTGCTTGTCCCTTGTAATACAACAATTAAATATAACCCTATTTTTAATGCCTTTTTCGTAGGTCATCCAACTGCATTTAGCACATGCAACAAGCCGTTAAAGCCCTACGTTTATCCTAGTGAACGAGTGTTGTCTCGTGAGGGTTTCCAGTGAAGCTACCCACAAACTTCAGTCGAACGAATGTGTATGTGAGGTTGTTGATCTAAGTAAATTAGCATCATGGTTTTTGAGACACCCAACTCTCAATTTTGACTTTTTATTTCACATGCTCCTTTTCCATTGGTACTTACTCTATGCAAAAACTAGCATTGGATACATTGGCATTTGGACTCCCTGAGTAGTAGGGTGGTCATTCTAGAAACAAGAATTGGTATATAACAGACATTCTAATGTACCACTCTCCATGGGTAGCTTTGATTTCACAAACCTTTCTTAGAATGCTCTTAGGATAACAAATCGCTCCGATTATAGTGACTTATCTCTCACAGGGCATGTGATTAGAAGATGGCCAATCGAAAAAATCTCATGCATAATTAGTGCCAGAGTGAAGTTTTGAAGAAAGCAGACTTTACCTTGACATAATCTCATGGAAGGACATCGATGTAATTAAAGAAATGCTATTTAACTTACCCCAATTTCTGACTGACAACACACATATGCATCTAACTTGAGATCAGTTAGGGCTTTTGTATGGGTTGTAATGTGGCCAAAGGTTAGTGGCTAATGAAATGACGTCAATGGAGTTTCAAAAGCTATCACTTTTATGCAGCTAATCACACCTCTATTTGGTAGTTTGACATTTTTTCCTGGGAATGGGATTTCATTTTCCCATTTTTCACTTTCCTGGCAATTTCCTATCTTTTTATTTCTTTTTTCTCTTTTGGTTGTTTCCACTTATTTTCCTTTTATTGAATAGTGGTCATCATTGTCTTTGCTATTTTATTTGTCTTTCTAAATCATACTTCTTTATAAGAGGGTGTAAGAAAATTAGATAGCAAAAGGGTATGTAAAGTATATTTTCCTTGTGGCTCGGTTTTCATATGTACTTTTTGGAAAAAAAAAAAAAAGAAATCATTCTTTTGAAGGCTCAAGCAGGGTTAACTAGGGATATCATTTTGAAAAGGAAATGGTTAAGGCTCAAAGTCAAATCAAAAGATGGCCTAAAATCATTTCTTAAGTATGTGCATATGCATGTATTTCCTGCGCGATATGTCAATAGATCACTTTAGTTGCATCAGTCAAGAAAAATTTAATGAGATTATTGAAAGATGGATAGTGAAAAACCTTTCTTGAGTGATTGTTGATATTCTCTTTGAAGCATCGTAAGGCTTGAAACCTACAATGGTATCCTTTGTTATCTCCACTGATTATGTCAAGTTTTCCAGGGAATGTCAGTTATATACCGATTCCATTTTCGAGTCTGATCACCATGTACCTCAAGAAGAACAAATAATTATGTACAATTAATAATTTAAGCATAGAGATAATATCAGTTTCCAAGGGGTTTGGTTTTAAGTCTCGATTATTGAGTTGTGTGTCTAAATGATCATGTGAGTAGTTACTTTATCAAAGAATCTTAACATTCATATCCGTTCATCATCAAATTTTTTTTATTTTTTTTATTTTTTTAAAGACTATTATTAAAATGCTCATTCTACAAATGCGTTTGAACAGACAAAAGTGATAAACTAAATCATTCAATTTCACAAAATATCATCATTCGTCATCATCATCAATGACTCAAATCATACACAAAAGACATATCAATACAAACAAAACAAAAACTTTGAACTTCGCTACAAACTATAAAAGAAAATCATCCTAAGAGGAAACAAACAAAACAAAACACCCAACTCCACTCAAGAACAAAAGTATCCTCTCAATCTCCTCCTCCAAGTCCACTGGCTCCATCAGCTCCATCAATTGCACCAGCTCCACCCCTAAAAAACCTAAGGATCTCATCCGGCTTAGCTTCGATGCTAAGCATGATGTCTCGTAAAGAACGTTGGGGCATGCTAGGACTTGTCTGATATGGCTGTTCTCTCTTTTCCTCCATCTCTTTCTTTAACTCTCTTTCCTCCTCTAGGTCCAGCTCCTCTTTCACATCGTCTCCTCCTTGGGCTGGTGGCACTTCTTGTCTTGCCGCTGGGCCACCACTATGTCTTTGGCTCCTCTTGAAAGAGCCCTTCTTTAGTGGCATCATCAGCGTTTGAATTTTCATTTTGGGCCTTAGCCTCACCCCATGCTCCATGCATATATTAGTCACTAGGGTGCCTAAGGGAAGGGAACTCCTCTTCACGTCACACCTCTTTTTCATTTCACTAAGGATGAGGGAGGAGATATCGATGCTATGCCTTTTCCCAATTGTATAAAGCAATTGTGTCATGTCAGGCAAAATTTTGTTTGTTCGTTTCGAGGGAGCAAAGTCAGAGACTGCAATCAAATTCAACATCTTATACTTGTCAGTCAACTCCCCTTGTTTTAGAAAATTTTGCCCTGACTATAAAAATTCATTCTCCCCAGTTAACTTCTTCCCCACAACATTCAAATACACATTTTTATTTGGGGGATATGCTGGGTTTTGCACCCAAGGTATTTCTTGCCTCACCTCTATGATGTAGGATTCATCCACATCAATGTGGATGCCTCTGACATAAGTACGAATCGCGTCGTTGATGATTTTGGTGTTGGAGTAGAACTCCCTTACCAAAAGAATTAGGGCATAATTACATCAAATCAAAAATCCATTAGAAAACTCAAATCATGCAATTCCGCTCATTTCAACCACAAAAGCAAAATTAAAAGTGATGTAAAAGCACATAATATATGCAATGTTCTATGCTAATCATTGTCTACAGGTAAATTAAAATACTCTAGTGTTTTGCACTGCTATGAATGTCATTATTCCTGCCATCCTTTTTTGTCAGCTAGATTAAGTGTTTGCTAAAATTAACGTCAAAGAGAAAATTGGTTCGTATCTATATACCTCATTCCTTACTATTTTGGGAGCTTTTTTTGAACTCTTTAGCCTCTTTTACATTAGCTATAAATAATGTTATAGCTTTAAAAAGGCACCAGATTTCCACACAAAAATCACTAGGATTACAAGACACACATCCCTAAAAAATTGATACATCCGATCTTGAGGGAAGATTATGAAATTTGTCGTTGTCCTTTCCTTTATTATACTTATTTTTGTTTCGAGCATGTGATGTATAGAATTTTAAGGTCTATGTTGTTTAAGCTTAACCCATGTGAATAAAATAAGAGCAAATTATGAATTACCTCTTGTGCTTTAACCTCATAACACATTGCCTTCTGATGCTCCAAAAAACCTATGTGTAACCCCCTAGAGTTTTGGATCAAAAAGAAATCGTTAATTTTTCCATCTAAATTAGCATAAAGTGCCGAAACGACTCATTTACCCTAGTCAAAAATCCTCCTTCTTCTTGAACTGGATGAAACGACTTTTCCTTTATTGAAATTTATACCATAATCAACCTACTAATCTTCAACCTCTCTTCACTCAGCACAACACACAAATTGATGATTAACGCAACACAACAATTATGAATAATCATACTAAGAATTAGTTAAACTGAAACATTAAACATTATAACCAGTGCTAGAAAGTTGATCACTATACAAAGTAACCAAAAATTGTTCTAATGATGGCATTGAACAAGACCGTCGTAAGCATCACCTAGTGAATTTTCTCTAGTCCCTCTCTCTATGTGTGTGTGTGTGTGTGCATATTTCCACAGCTTCTAAACTAAAAAATTCGTTTCAAGAATTCCACTGCCACCATTGATTGCATGCCGGCAAAGATGCCGATGGAGACACCCACTAGCTTTGGGTCCAAGATTTGATAGAAAAGGGAGGAAGGGAGGGAGATACTATGTGTCTATAGTGTGTGCATGTGTGCTTCATTTATGTGAATGTCTGTATGTGTGTTTTTATGTGAGTTCTCGAACAAGAAATCCGGTTAGGTACATTGGAGTTGCGGGCAATGGATGACAAGAAAGCAAGACTTGGGAGAGAGGTGGTATATAGTGTGAATAGGTCGTATGCCCTCAAATCAATAGCATATATGATATCAGAGTTGTACCTACAACGTTCAATACTTCATTAAATAAAAGAGCAATTTTATTTATAATGTTATTAGTTTATTTCATTTTAACATGCATTATAAATTCCATAGAGTTAAGAAAATAGTTTCTCAAGACGTTGAGAAGAGGAAATCTAAAAAAAGGTTTGAATTTCATAGTATTAAGGGTGTGTTTGGATAATAGGGTTGGGCTTGATTGAAAATCTAAAAAAAAAATTTTTTTTCTATCCAACCCAAACCTACTTATCATTGGACTAACTAGGATTTAATGGTTATATCCTTTCATTTGTAGTGTTTGGATAACATATAAGCACTTCTGTAAGACCCATGGCGAAGGATGATAAAATATGGTGTTAGAGAGTTTAGCTTATTATTAGTTTTATTAGGGGTAGTTTAGTTATTCTCTTTATTTTATGTTGTCCTACTATATAAGGGCTTCCATTGTGTAGCTCATGTCTGACAGTCTCTCTCCTTTGTTTTGATCAATATTATCATGTGATACCATTGACTGTTTTGCCCCTAACCTATGAAATTCAACACCATGTTTGGTTTATAAATTAGTGTTTGACCAATTTCAAACAATTTTTTTTTACATGTAAATTCTAAAAATGTTGTAATTTCATATTCTCTAGACAGGTGTTCACATGTTATGAGGACTATTCATAATTAACTCAAGCTCTCATTAATTTGTTATTTTTTTAGTATTTGTTAATTAATCTTAATCCAAATGGGATATTACTTTATTAGAGTTATCTTATTATTTAAATTATTTGTCTTGTTGGAGAAGACACCTTGGTCTATTTAGGTAAATCGGCAGAGCCTTGCTTTTATAAAACACCTTTGTTGAAAAAAAAATCAAATATGTGAAAAAAAAGGAGAAGACAAAGTAGGCAAGAGAGAGAGAGAGAACACGATAATTCGGTCATTTGCATTAGTTATCCTGTCTAGCAAAAAAAATCTCTGCCCCCTTGGGTTTTATTTAATCCATGTAAATGAGTTAAGGTTGACTTTTCAAACCGGGTTGAGATAAAAATCCGAATGGAATTTTTGATGCATTTTTTACTTACCAAACGTGTGATATATGGGCCCAACATATTTTTTTATCATATCTTACTAGAATTTTCCCCTTTTAATCTGCTATCCAAAAATACCTAAAGGTTCTTAATCACAGAATTACTATGTGGTCAATATGTAATCCAAATAGACAAGCATATACTATGTTGCTCATATTTAATATGAGGTGGCTCGTTCAAGTCACTAGTGTAGGGACAATGAAGTAGGTGTGTGGGTACTTGTTCAAAACCAAGCACACTGAACGTGACCATTGACTAACATGGAATATTTTCATACGAAATTTTACATACCTGTCAATGTTAAATCCTTAGTTACAATTATGCAACTGATCCTTAGATCTGAGACACTATGGTTGTCTTGTGCATGAACTTCCATATTTTAACTAAACTATATATTCATATTTTAACCATGTAACTTGGATATGTATCATTGGGCATAGTTAAACATGCAAAGAGACTTATGAGCGTGCAGCATGGAATTGATCACCCTCAGTGAAAAGAGAGAATGCCCTATTTAATCTTGTACGATATGACTCAAGGAGTCCTTAGCCAAATCAAACATGTATTTAGCAAAACTAGGGTTTTGGAAATCAAGAACAAAAATTTCTTAAACCCAACATGCATTTTGTTCAAAACAATGTTTCAATTGGAAAGAAACTAAGAAATCGCAATTATTTACCATATAACTATCAAAAAGATTTGAAGAATACATATATATACCATAAGTCACAATGAAAGAATGCGAGAAGAATCTCCCACCTTAAGCCAATGTTTGAATATAACTCTAGTGTGTTAAAATAAATCCCGATGTAAGAATCCTTCCTATTCCTCCTCTTTTACTTCCTCTCAAGCTGTCTTCGGTTTTCAAGGATTAAAAAAAAGGTAAAGAAACTTTATATCGCAGCCCTAGGGTATTTATAGGTTGGAAAGGTAGAGAAAGCCCCAAAAATTGATCAAGGCCATTTTAGCAAGGCGTCCAGACGGTTCTAGGCCGTCTAGATAGTTCTAAGTCTCCGTTTCTCCTTAATTCTGATGAAACACGCAATTTTATTTTTGGGATAGGAGTTCAGACAGTTACTGGGCGTTCAGATGTTAGAAACTTTCTGTCTAAACTTCTGACTCAATTTTGACCTAGTTAGTGTCAATTTAGGCACTTTTCATGAACTACTCTTTTGCAGCCCTTGAAGTCTAATTTCTAATGTCCAAAAATCATATCAATTGGACATTGGAATAAAAATTTATATCCAAAATACTAAGGTAGTGTCAATTTTCTTTGTACCCGAACTCTTCCCAAAAAGCGTTTAAGCTCCGGAATACTTCAAAACTTCGAGTACACCCCATACAATGTCTCCCAAGATTTTCTGACCTTCGGGATTAAATGGTGATATCATGTTGATCTAAAACATTTAGAAACTTACCTATTTACCCTTCAAAACAAAATTTAACACAAAAATAATACATGCAAAACTCAAACGTCATGATCAATCCTTCAACAATGATTCAAAGTAATTTATCATCCTTTTGAAAGTACTCTTAATGTCATGTTATCCATCTTTAAATTTCATAATTTTTCTTACAATTGATCCTTGAATTCTTTTTCCAGTGTGTCTTATCTCTCAATTTTGGGCCATCGAACACTCTTATCATCCTTCATCCAAGTCTGCTACTAGAGTTTGGCATCTCACCACAAATACATTGTTGTGATTTTTACCTTCTATGTCTATCACATGTGAGCAGCCTTGAAATTTTTTCCCAGTTCCCTTAGAAAGTTCCCCAAGTCCTTGGCACTCCATGTACCACTGAAAGGCTTGGGTTGAAGGATTTTGATCTCTAAAAATTTCCCCACTGATAAGCAAAAAATATTGTATATTTAACGGCCTCATTACACACATTTTAACCCAACTTTTGCATATAAATACTTAGAGTTAGCCAAAATTATGAATAATGTTGAATTTTTTATGTTGCAGATAATTATAACTTAAATGATGAATTTTTTAACCTTGCAACTATGTATGGATGTGTGATGAAGGAATGAACACATTACATGAAGATTTGAAGGCTTAAAAGTGAAGAAATCAAGGAGGTATTGGTGTTGGGCAACAAAGGCACCAACATCCACACCATCTGGTAGAAGAGCCTCGATTTTCCTCCATTTTGACCATGATCCACTTCAAATCTGAGAAACTGAAAAAAAACGAAAGTTGCAGATCAAGATGTCTTCTGTACTGTGTCACAATTTCAGTTTAATCGGACAATTGGATCAAAAGTTATGGAGATTCTACAAAAACTGGTACGGAGTATAAAACAGTACCGGTACCTCAAACTCCAGAAGCCTTACAGTACTGGTACGCTTCTTGGAAGTGCCCAGAATAACTATTGTTCACCCTCCACTTGCTTGGGGGTCTCACCTACACTTCTCCCACTTGCCCCCAACATTTCCATACACATTTTCATGCCTCCCTTACACAATTTAAAGACTTTTGAGGTTTGGCATTCAAGGAGGATAGGAGAGGAATTGGGCTGCCAGGGAGTTATAGGCTAGCTCTTCCTAGCCTATATAACCCATCCAAATCACCTCCCATTGATGGGAGGTGTGCTCTCACACCTAAGGGGACCACCATGCACGAAAATTGAAGTCTCACACTCTATTATATTCAGCACTACACAACCATTTCAAGGGTTGGCTACCTAAGCTAGGAGTAGTTCAATGTAGAAGATGATGAATAGTGATTAGAAAGCTTATGTTTTTGAATTTTCCTCTCCATTCCAGTTGTAGTAAGCTTTTAATCTCTTGTAATTTTTAATTCTTGCACCTTAATGTCATTAACTTCAAGTCTATTCCCAGTTTAGTTACATGTTCTTGAATCTACAATTGTTGCTTCCAAGTTTTCTTCATTTCATGCTTTAAAATGGGTATTGTATTTCTTTCTTCTTAGTTTAAGTTTTCTTGCTTTAAGTTATGTTCTAAGCTTCATTTCTTCTTCATATCTCTCTACAATATGTTTTTCTTCCTTGCAAACATGATTAGCTAGATTTTTAGTTAGCTAATTCAAGGGAGACCTCCTCTTGGATTTTCATTTTCAATTCATTTTCTTACCTCTCTTGGTGTACGATGGTTCGGTTTGACTGGGTTGAGAGTGTTTGTGATGGTGAGTCTTTGATATTCCGTAGGTTTGGTCATAGTTTATGCTTGGATCCTCACCATCTCGTCCCTAGCTTTCCACAAATCAATAGTTCATCTATAAACTCTCAGAGAAAGGTTTCGAGTTGATTTGACATTCCCATTGAAGTGAACCTTTCAGATTAGCCAACAATTATTTTCTTGCATTTTCCTTAAGAACACAAAACACCAAAATCTCAACCTCAAAGTTTTTTTCACTTTCTCTTTTGTTCACCAAAATCACCTTCACCACACTTGAACTTTCCTTTCCCAAGAAGACGACCTTGAAATAATTTTTCAAGTAAAACACGACACTCAAAAGACTCCTTGTGATTGGAGAGCACTTTTGTTCATTGCACATTTTATTTACACCATCTCATTTTCCTTTCTCCTTGCCCTTTGTTTTGACACTATCCCAAGAGAGAGTGACACTCCCCTTCGAACCATACACTTCACATGCTAAAGGGTGATATGTAGGAGTTAGGAAACAACAAGGTTTTCCATCAATCACCCATCATCACAGGTTAAGACTATAGTGCTTTCTTCTCAAGGGCCATTTTCTATTCAAGATCCTTCAAATTGGCCTTGAGTATGTCGGTCAGAGACAAAAAGACCGTCATGATCGTGGAAATCTTTCCATTTGTCTATTTCATGGAGTCATCAAAGGATATCTGCAAACCTATAATCTGAACACTAAACAACGTGTTGCTCCCTCTGCATAGGTATACTTCGTCGAAGACAAAATTGCCTATACAGAATGGATCGTCCCTAACGATGAAACATGTAGGATTTAGACACTACCTAAAGTGGGGTGAATAGGTTAATCCAATTTTACACGTGAGCGTGCACCAATTTTAGAATAATTACCACTTCTCAAATTAAGTAAAGAATTGATGTGAGAATTTTATCCAAGAACAACTCTAAAAACTACGCAGATTGAAGTTATCAATTTGTTAATTTTACACTTAACTTTTAATCTCATATGGTGATCCCATCTATGGAAAAAAGAAACCAACCAAACCACTTTAAATGTAATCAATCAAACCACAACAAAAGAGTAAGGACTATTGAAGTGACCTCAAGACTATTGAACTGCTTGAGAGTGACCCAGAGGCAGTATCCACTGCCCACTCGTTCCACCTTTCCTAAATTTATCCCTAAGTGTTTAGAGACTATTCTAGCTGAAGGCAAGCCAGCAAAGAACAATCCCTACTGGATTTTAATCTAGAAATCAAGATGAAGCTTGTCTCATTAAGCACTAAAGGGTATTGGTTAAGTGTGGTCTGATTAACGACTATTATGTTTTCAAAAACACTATAAAGGTTAAGAAAAATTTATCTTGGAAGAACACCTAAGATTCATTAACGGATCAAGCACCGATTCCATTTTACGCTAATCAACCTAAGTCTAAAATTAAATCAAGGGTGCTAAGGTCTCTATGTAAACCCCCACATTCTTATCGTTATATAATTAACGTATTTATGTTTTTGAAATGCTAATATATGTAATGATGTATGCATGAACTATGTAGATGATAAGAGTAGAAATAAAAATGTTAGTCGAGGTAATAGGGTAGGTTGTAGAAGTTTGGACGTATTCTGGAGTGAAAGCACACTTTAGAGAGAATTTGGGTAAAAAATATTTTGGACACTGCATTAGTAATTTGATCATAAATTTTTACCTTGATTTCCATTTGAGCTGTAATATTTACAATATATACTAGAGTTCTAGGGCTACAAAAGTGTGTTTCATGAAAATTTTTGAAATCAACCTCTAAATAGGCCAAAATTTCATTGGAAAGTACAGCCAAAACTGGGATGACGTTTGGACATGAAAGTATGTTCGAACGTGAAAGTCTCTTGTCTGATGGTAAAAATCAAAAGTACTGGGAGCAAGTGACGTTTGAACTTGAGTAACGAATCAAAACATCATATTTACGTCGGTTGAACTCTGTTCTTACCCTATAAATACATAAGACCGCCTTCCTTAGCTCCAATACAACATTTCTAACCCTAAAAAGTCTTGGAAAGGAAGAAAGAAGGAGAAAAACACAAGATCAATGAGGATTTTCACCTTGAAGTGGATCAAAATCTATATTTCTTCACAATAACACTAAAGAAGAAGTTAGGGGTTTTCTTCCACTCTTGCTCATTGATGCTAAGGCTTATATATACATGTTTTGACTCTCAAGCTTATATATGTACAGTGGAATCCTTGTTTCTTGATTGTTCTCGAAAATCTAACCATGTTTGATGGAAGTAATAGCTTGATAGCCATAAAACCTTTGTTCTTGACATCCAAACTCTAGTTTTTCAAGAAGTATGAATTTTTTTTTCTTGATATTCATTTGTTCTTGATTTTAAAACTTGATATTCATTTGTTCTTGATTCAAAACACTAGTTATTCAAGAAGTGTGGATTTTTTCTTGATATTCCTTTGTCTTGATTCCAAAAAACTCTAGTGTTTTGTTTGGAACAATTAAATTATATCTTTTGATGATCTTTTGCTTATTTTTTTGAGTTGTTATATTGAAAAAATATCTATGAAATTGGGGGGTTTTAGATTTACTTGTGATTTGAGAAAATTGGTTGGTATTGCATCTCTTGTATGGTTTGTTGTGATGGACGTGAATTGCATTTGAGAGTTATCGTAAAGTGTTAGAGGTTAGTCTATTCCAGTGGGGGTGAGATGGTTGTCTAACAATTATAGTGGATTGTTGTTTGTAAGAGCAACCACCATTGTTCACCCACGTTCGAGGCTGAGTGATGGTATACTTTTCCTTAGAAGGATTAATCAATGCCGTGAGAGACGGTATACGCCTTTCTTAAAATGGTTTGTAATGGGCGAACGATGTACAATCGTGGTTTAGATTCTAGAGAAGCGACCAACATTCCTTAGATACAGATATACAAATTTTGGTTATTATTTATGGTTGTGAAAATGGTTTATTACTGGAACTTGTTGGAAATGGTTTATGGTTGGAAATTGCTTATTATTGGGAATTGATTTTACTTCTTCATTAACTTTATTGCTATTGCTTAAACTTGAAATAGGATGCACTATCATTGTTTTCTTTCAAAAAGTTATATATGTTATTTGTGAAATGAGACCGACTTATTTTATACGTTTTTAAAATTTGTTCGAGTTTGGGAGGATTTTCCCGCAGAGCTTAGTGATCACCCCTACAAACAATATCTATTCTCAGATTTTGGTTTAGAGGAAGAGCTCGGAGTCGATGAGCAAGTAGCTTGGGAAGCTCAATTGGATGGAAGCGTGGATTTCGAGGGGAATGTCTAAAGTTGCTCTCTTTATGTCCACGACTAGGAGATGCATTTTGAAACAGTGTATGAATGATATTATATTTATTCCACTTCCAGAAAATAATTGATTTTTGACATTTAAATGTCATGGTTTGACATATTCTTTTGGATGATGTCATAGATAATATGTTTGATGAATTCAATTTTCTTTATTTACGAATTTCATTAGTTGCTCTCATGATGTGAATGGTTTGAGATAGTAATGCAGTCCAAGTTGGATTTTGGGGCGTTACACTCTAAGCATGAAGGTGCATTCAGATAGTCTTTTATATATCGTAGTAGTTTGAACTTCTCCCTTTATTTTGTGTTTTTGGATCTTGAACTTTATAACATCCTGACCATGGAATAAGTTGAGATTTTCAAAAGACTTCATCAAATTAGCCAATTAAAAATATGATCCTAAATGTATTTGTTGCAAAATAAGTTTGAAAAGGTTTTAGCCATCACACTCAAAAGGTTCTTACTAACAATTCATTAAAGGGTTAATTGCACTAGAGGTCCCCAAAGTATGAAGTCTGTCTCATTTTGGTCCTAAATATTTCAATTACATCATTTTAGTCCCTGGAGTATTGAATATGTTTCTATATGGTCCTTCAAGTAGACAACGTCCAGATTGCTAACGATTTTTTATCATAAACATGTCATGTAATAACTAAATATAGACAAAAAATAATTTTGATAGTTCTTAAACAAAATTTGGGTAGCTCTTGACAAAAAAAAATGTTCAATATGGATTGCTTTAAAAAAAATGTTGGATAATTCATGATCAAAACAGTGTAATTTTGGTAGGCATTTAACCAAAAATTGAGTAGAAATTTGGTCGTGAGTTATCCAAATTATTTGTTGTCCACATTTAAATATTATGTGGCAAGTTTATGATAAAAAAAAAATCATTAACAATCTGGACACTATCTACTTGAGGGACCATATAGAAACATTTTCAATATTTCAGGAACCAAAATGATGCAATTGAAATATTTGAGACCAAAATGTGACAAACTTCATACTTTGAGAACCTCCAGTACAATTAACCCTTCATTAAATATATCACAAGGTTACATGATAATATAACAACACTTTTAATTCTCAAGCAAGTACAAAAGGAATCTGACTAAGGGTATTTACAAAAAAATCAACCCTTCTCTCATGGGTGACTGCAAACTATAGCAACCTATTTAAATGCATCTATAACAATTACAACCCAATTGTCTAGGCTATGTTGGACCAAATAACTCTTGCCAACTAGGCTATGCAGTTTGTTAGGATCATGTTTGTAATTGGCTAATTCCACGAAGTCTTATATAATCTCAACCTAATTACATGTTCATCAAGTTTCCAAGATAAAGATCCATAAATGACAAGGAATAAAAGTAGATCAAAATACAATTACATATCTAGATCACTCTAATGCACCTTCAAGCATAGGACAAAGGTAATGACCATGGAGACCGAATAACCCTTGGTTTTATTTATTAGAATTAAGATGATTAGTTTTATAAATGTAATTGGGAATTTATCTAGAAAAGATTCCTAGGTCTTTTACTAAAAAATATTATCTAAACCTTAAATGTTTTTTTGAAATGATAGATTGAGTCATTTATCGGACTCCACTTGAGGAACACCCATTAGTGCTAAAGGAGACAAGTTGTTGCTTATTTTTTTGGCTTTAAAAACAGTAGGGACCACCTTTTGGTTACTCGCCTTTAGCTAGAGCAGTCTCTGAACACTTAGGAATAAAATAAGAAAAGATTGACAAGTTAGGCAATGGAGATTGCCCTCTGGGTCGTTCGAGCAATCCCTACTCGACCATTCTGGTTTGAATCCTCTTTTCATTCTAGTGACAGTTGATTAACCCTAAAAAAGTGTGTAAATGAATTAGGGTTTAGGGTTTATAGTATGTGTTAATTAATGTAAAGTGCTTAATTGATATTAAATTACGATTAATGTTTGAATTGTATATTTTGTAGGGTTTTCTATGCAATTAAGGGAACTTGGAGGGTTAAAGTGTGAAAAGGGAACAAAAAGAGGGAGGCAAGAGAATTTTCAGCAAGAAGCTCACCATCCAGATGGTATGAGCACCATCACAACGATGGCCAAAATAAAAAAGTCAACAAAGGTGTGTGCAAGGCAAAAATTTAGAGACTTAGTACCCTTTGGACGGTGGTGATGGCACCCGGACGGTGGACTTAACCGCCTCGTCTCTTCTCTTCTCCCATTGGTCTAGTTATGCAACAAAAGGCCTTGATTGGTTTTCTTTGGTGTCTATCACTTTAGACCCTCTATTACAGCCTACAAATAGTCGTGTTCGGGTCATTTTGCAGAAGAGTCTTCCACGGTGGAGAAACCAAAGTCTGAGAAAAGACATACCCTACCCTAAACACTCCGAGCCAAAAATTCTCTTATTCTACATTTCTTTTATATTCCTTTTACTTGGA
Organism: Ilex asprella; assembly: GCA_023539305.1. Taxonomy (NCBI): domain Eukaryota; kingdom Viridiplantae; phylum Streptophyta; class Magnoliopsida; order Aquifoliales; family Aquifoliaceae; genus Ilex; species Ilex asprella. Next base: position 25,173,885 of record CM042193.1, on the reverse strand, counting down.
GGGTTGAACCTCTCTCACTTTTTACCCTAGTTGGTAATAAGAGTGAGGGTGTTGTTTCAACTTCGGGGAAGGATTTCTTGCATGTGTTTTGTATTTGTGTTGTATTGTAATGGGAATATCTGACTCTTCTTGCTTTTCTGTAGCAATGAAGTGTGAGTAGTCCATTTATATTCTTTAGTAAAGGGTGATTATGTTATGGAAATTTTGATGTTTTGTCTATGCTTCAATGTTCACACGTCCCTTAACTGATGGAACGTTTTCATTTCCATTTGGTATCGTATTACTATATGCCCATGGTTACGTGTACTGAACTAACTTATTGCTATATAACATTTCATCTATATGCATAAACTGGAACTTCGTATTCATTGAATCATAGACCTGCTAATCAAATAGTTATAGTAAACCATTTGAATGGTTTACCTTTGGTTTTACTAGAGTTATTTGGTTGTTGTACGGTTCATAGATCTTCAAGCTAACTTAAGAGTGGATGTGATATGGTTCAACCTACCACTTAACTTTCTGTCAATGCAAGAGTAAATTGTTATAAGGTAGCATTTTCATTCTCAAACAACAAATTGCATGCTAGATCCCCGAACTAAAAAATATTTTTTCCATTGTTATAGTCAAAAGTTTAATTTAAGTATTTACATATCAATTATAAGTTCACATCATAAGTTGTTGTAATGCACATTACGTGCACGACAATCTTACATTTCCCATTATGAGTTCCTGCAGATAAATCCCTCTAGGTTCGACCTCAGACTTAACTGTGTAATATTACAATTCGACCACTTATACTTGGGTGTAAGATTAAGATCTAGTCAACAACCACACTACCATTGCTCGAGTGGTAGCAAATTTTTGTTCACTTGGCCCCCAATACAAACTCTATTCTGAGTTTATAAATAGAGGGAAGTCTTCCTACGCTATGGTAATCCTCTATGAGTTAAGAGAGACCAAAACCTTTCTAGAGAGCTTCAATAAACCCTAGATCCCTAAGATCCAATGTTCAAACCATCTTTATCCTTCCTATTCAACTTCGCATATTAGAGAAGAAGATATTGCTTATTAAGAAACAAAACCCACTTTAGTGTGTGCATTATGAAAGTCTTGGGTGTGAATTCTTGAAGATTGCTCGAGGGCCTTGACTGTTCATTACAGTGAGTGCGTCCAAGTGAAACTACTCAAGACTTCGATGGTTGATATTTGGAGGAGAGATTTACGATGCAAATGAGCATTTAGCCATGGGAAATGGTAGAGGTATAGGACTTGAGTACATGTGTACGTATAAATTGACTTTGAGAATAGTGGACTAGGCTCTTAGGGAGCCCCAACTGAATCCCCGCAATTTTTTTCAAGAAGTATTTTCACTTCAACAAATTGTATATGTTGTCAATGTGCTTGTGGATTTCTTTAATTTCACAAATACAGACACACACTTTCAAAACCCAATGTTTGATAAATGGACACTTTTATTGTTTTATTTCATTTATTCATTAATTAGGGCTTTGTGAACATTGAATCTGGTTGGGATTGTCATGGCCAGGTTGAGTGTTAGTCAATAAATTGTATACCAATACATCGACTCACAGATTGTGTGAAAAACATTTGCTTTCCCTTAACCCCTAAATGCTATCCCTCAACCCCTAAATGCTATCCCTCAAAATCTGTAAGAAATGTGTGCATGAAGGGGAGGGTCACTCTCCCTTGAGATAGTGTCAAAAGAAAGGGCAAGAGGAAGGAAAAGTGGGATGATGTAAATATGATGTGTGTATGCACAAAAATGCTCCCCAATCACAAGGAGATTTTCGTGGGTCGTGTTTTACTTGGTGGTATTCCAAAGTCGATTCCATGAAGAAGAAAGTAAAACCAAAGTGAAAGTGATTGTGAATCAAAGAAAGTATAAAAATCTTTGTGGTTGAAGTTGTTTGGTGGAGTGTGTTTTGGTGACAATGCAATGAGAAATAAATGTTGGCAAACCCAAGAGGTCACTCCAATAGGAATACCTTTTCAACTCCAATCCCTCCTCCGATAGAGCATGCATGAACAATTGATTCGGGGGAAGCTAGGGACAAGATTGGTGAGTATCTAAGCATAAACCGTGGCTAGGCCTATGGGATATCAAAGGCTCACCAATTTATCCACTCTCAACCCCGTCAAACCGAACCATTGAACTTATAAGGGAAGGAGGAGAATGAGTTGAAATTGTATTCCCAAGTGGAGTTTTCCTTGGTTTTGCCAACTCAAAGATTTAGCTATTCTTGCTTGAAATGGAAATGACAATGGAATGATGAAGCATTGCAAAGATATGAAGTTCTAAAGCTACTAAATACAAGAAATCATAAGCTAAAAGTGAAGGAATTTAATACCCAATTTTAAGCTAAGAAAATGAAAGACTTTGATGCATTAATGATGGAAACTTAAAGACAGCACTAAACTAGCAATGACTTGAAGGAGAATAACATTAATGAAATTAAAAAGAAGCCCTCCACTTCCTTATAGAAGATTACAAGACAATGTAGCAAAAGAAATGCAAAAAACTGAACTTTCTCTCACTTGGCACTATTCATCTTCTTCGCCACTGCTTCTCTCTCTAAATCTATCTCTCCTCCAGTATGAATGATAAACTCCTCTAAAAAAAACATGTATGAGAGATGCCCCCCACTGTCTTGATCTGATTCCCAACATTTGACCTTAAAAAATGGTGGGCGGGTGCAGGTGATGTGTCCTCTCCCAGCTATTTCTCTCTCCTCTGTCCTCATTGATGTTCAATGCTCCAAAAGTCCAAGAGGAGGGGCATGAGGGGATGTTTGAGGTGCTGGACGTGTCAGAGGAATGGGGGAGACTTGATGGTGGGGTCCTTGAAGCAACAGAGAAAGGCCAGCAGAAACTGGGTTGTTTCTGTATTGACTACCAATAGATCGAGTGTAACTACCGGTACTCAATAATCCAGTGAATAACAAATAGCGGTAGTTGTGTGGTAGCTTCAGATCCAGTAACCAGCGACTACTGGTAGTGATGACTCCAGTGAACAACGAATACCGTTAGTTATGTGGTAGCTTCAGGTCTAGTAGCCAGCGACTACCGGTAGTTGTTAACTGTTTTTGCTTAATTCTTGCTTTCTTCTTCTTTTAATCCACCATCGAGGCTCGTTCTCATCTCCATTCGTCAAAGATTTGTTTTGGAGCGCTTTAAGAAGTCTTTTTTAGCATTGTTTAACTGCAAACACCAAATACAAATTTAGCATTGTTTAGCCGCAGCATAGAAATACAAAGATCCATTCACACAAGCAATTCATTGATCAATCAAAACACAAGAGATCATAATGCAATTTCAGCAATGAACATGGGAAAAATGAATTAGAATTGGGGTTTTCTTTAATAAATCACATTCAAACTTGGAGTACACGGAGTTAGGTTTCAAAAGGAGACAAAATAACCTAATATTCCTAAGAGCTTATTCTACCAAGCCAATGACTCTGTCAAAAACTCTGTACAATCCAAGACAACAAAAGAGGGAAATTAATAGACCCTAAGTCTCATCTCCATCACCATCATCATCGCATCCTTCCTGACCAGAAGCATCCCTAAAATCTTCATCATCATCATTCTCCTCATACTTACTCTCACCCTCCTCATCTTGATCAACTACCTCCACCACTTTGGAAGCGTAGGGCATTGATCTAAAGGGGGCATCAGCAGGTGGTGGGGGTCCTCCTAGGATAGGTCTCGTAGAAAAGGTATGCACAAAAAGTTCTTTCATCATTTTTGTAATCCCCTGCATAGCAGTCTCAATCCCAAGCACAGTACCCTCTAGTGAATCAAGGCGACCAAAAAAGAGGCTTTCTGGCGTAGCATTGAATGGCCTCGACTCAGATGGATTCTCAAAAGAAGGTCCTACACTAGATGACCTAGGACCTAAAGGTCTAGCATGCTCAGCTCGAGTCATAGCGGACCTCTTGCTGTTACTTGCCTGGCCAATGGCTCCGGCTTCCGGTGGGGTGATTTTATCAGAAACATATCCTTTTACCTTGAAATGCTCACACACACGGGTCACCAAATTCCCATAGTGGAGGTTCACTTTTGGATGGTCAGTCTTGGTGAAATCCTTCATTACCTCCTAGATGAAAAGTGTGATATCTAGGTTCTTTCCCATCATCACCGCATCCAAGAGGCCCAGCTTCTGAACATTTGGCATCTTTACCGCTCCCTTTGGAAACAAGTTGTAATGGAGGATCTTATTCATCAGACCATATTCGTGGTTGAGGCCCCCATCATAGACTGTTCCCTTAAACTGTGTTGGGTCCTTATACATTAAAGCTACATGTTCTTGAATAGGTGTGACCCTCTTGACATTGTGTGGATAAATCGAAGTAGAGAAAGGTGGCCTCTATTCTCCAAAAAGGTAGCAATCACATCGGGAGTCACCTCGAATTTTTTTCCTCTCACGTTTGATTTCAAAATTTCCCCATCCTCATCTACTACCTTGAGTTTTTGGTAAAACTCTCAGCATTGAGATAGATTAAAACCAGATACCTTCTTGAACCAAAACCCCATCCCAAGGGCCTCGATGATCTTCAGCACCACATGGATCACACCCAAAGATATCCAATCAACAGGCCTCTCACAAGTCATGTTTTTTTCATCAATGAGTTGAAATCTAGCCTAATTCCTTGCCTTTTTTCTTAGCTCATTCCTTTGGGTACTTGACCCTTTCCCACTTCTCTTTCGACGTGGTGCCTCTGAGGATTGTGGGGAGCTTGGTTCTGGTCGTTTGGTATGGACCATTGAGATGATTTTATGGATTTACAAATGAAAATGGAGATTTGGGCTTGAGAGATTTTCGGCTGGTCTAGGATTTCTAAAGAGAGATGCTTCAAATCTTCAAGGGGAATCGATAAAATCACAAATCAAGGGTTAGAAATTTATAGGTTAATGGGGTAGGGGAACGGTTTGGAGTTCTAGGAGGGATTTGGGTGTGAGAGATTTGGACTAGGTTCCGCGTATTGTGAGGATAATGAAAGAGTTCTCTGAGAAAATCAATTAAAAATCCCTAACTTTTGACATTCTGGGCAACGACTACTAGTTGATCGTGCAATAACTACTGGTAGTCGTTACACCAGAGGCCAAAGACTACCAGTAGTGACTACTGGTAGATTTTTCCTCGATTCCAAAATACCTCTGCTATCCAACTTAATTCAATTCCACTTCATTTCAGGACCTACCCTTCACACTCTATCACTCTCATGTGACTTCCACTCCTCCCTAGTCATGTATTACACTTGTAAACCACAACTTGAACAATCATGCCCACATCATTACCGAAATTGTAATGTGATTTAAACTTTTGATGCACTCAGCACACAAAGCATGGATTTCTATTTTTAATCATCCAAATGAACACCCAAAATACACATCATAAAATTCATAATCGAGGCATTCCTAATTCATGTCAAATGTCAAAAACTTGAGTCATATTCCTCAATTCCAGAAGCATGAGTTATTTAACACATTTCTCAAATGACTGAACTAAACATACAAGAGCAAAACCATAGTCTTAGACACTAGGGAAAAGCATTCACCTACAAATTAATTTTTGACTTGTGTGTGTGTGAATTAAACAAGTAATTTGAGCATATACGTAACAGAATTCACATTCGAATGGCTAGACAATCTCAGTTTCAATGCAAAACTCACCAAGGGACACTCTTAATGAATAAACGCACTCAAGTTATCCTGGTATGCACTCCATGTGTACATGTGATATAGAATCTTGTGTTCAAAATAAAGTGCTCACATGTAATCCAATAATGAAGTTCATATAAAGAAGTAAAGCGGCATTGGCATAGTCTCATGAATAAAATGCTCGTGTGTTGGATAGTAAAACATAACTCATCATTTTCTTTGAATTTATGCACCTCCCATGTTTGTCTAGATCACTTAGAACTTTAAAGGTTATAATGGGGCCTTGGGGTGATATCTAGGTAAAAGAAATGACAGATATCTATAATATAAAAAAAGCGGATTCAAGGCTTCAATATCCAACTGTCTCAAATCAATTCAGGCTTCAACATCCAACAATCTTCATTCATCCAAAGTCTTCAACATCCAAAAGCTCACAATACATCTCATTCAAAAACCAAATCCCGCCCATTCCAACACATAACCCAAGACAGAGAGGCGTGCTCTCTCCTTCCCAAGCCAGATGTCTCTCTATTTCTCTCACAACTCTCTCTCTCTCTCTCACATAGACACACACAAGAAACAGATCAAGCCTCTGTCATGTCTCCCTCTCTCTGTCGTTGCCTAGGTACCCCTCCTCTCTCTTTCTCTCTCTCCTGTAACATACCCACACACAGACATCACGAGCACACACACAGAGATCATGCTTGCACACACACAGATCACGCACACACACACACACACACACACACTTACCACGCATAGTCACACAATTTGCAAAATTTGGGTTTTCAAATTAGGGGTTTTTGGAGTATTTTTGAAATTTGGATTTACAGATTTGGTGTGAAATTTGAGTGTTAATTTCATTATTGAATTTGGGCTTTTTTTACCCTAAAACGATTTCAGCCTCTCTGTTCTGTGTGTGTCGCCATCTATCTGAGGTCCGACGTCCTCCTATTCCTCTCTCTCTCTCTCTCTATTTGCGCTGCATTGAAGTCGAAGTTCGAACGACGAACGAACACTCGAAGTCGAGGTAAGAGGGACTCACTCAGAGGCTAGACTCCATTGCTCCATCGTCGACGATTTCCTGCACATTTCCTTCCCTCAAGTAGCAGCAGCTGGTATATCCTCTCCCATACCAAATCCATAGCCACTGCCACCAGCGCCAAAACCACTACCACCACCATCACATAAAATTATTCAGACAATCCAGTGGACTTGTAGACGCCTACAAGTCCAGCTAATTTTTTTTTTTAGAACACCTTTTGTCTTTTTTTGACCCCTTTTTGCCTCTGATAGAAACGAAACAACACAAAATATTCCGTCACCATGCGTGAAAAGATGAAGTTAACTGTACCATTCTGGGTGGTATTATACCCTCTGGTGTTGTGTGCAACACTACAAAGTTGTTCTTCAGCTTCCAATCCGCCTCAGAGGATCAAGAAACAATCCAAATCAACGGCCACCGAGGATCGATTTGGATCCTCTGTGGTCTTCCCTTTCACTGGGAATGTTTATCCTAAAGGGTACATGTCATTTTATTTGTGGGTTTTCTTTTGATTTGGTAGATGTGATCTTGATGGGTTTTCTCTTATCTGTGGGTATATTTGTATGTATGTATTGTATTGGTGTTTTATTAGCCTATGGTTATGGGGTTTGAATGCTCTCTTCGATTGTGGGTTTCTTGAGAGATTTTGGGTTTTTATGAATTTTTTGTTTGTTTACTAGGAAGATTCTTAGTATGTTATTGGATTATGTGGACTTTCCTTTAATTTCCTGAAATTTATTTATGTGAGACTTCTAGCCTTTTTCATGTGACCTTGATTTCTAGCTATTCTTGGGGAATCTTCATGACCTTTTGTGTTTGTTTTGAAACTTTCGGTGTAAATGGTCTACTTAATATTTCTTTTTTTCCTCAAACCATACATTATAATTCTCTAATCATCTTTTGCCTGCACCTTTTTCTAACTACTGTTTCTGTGAGCCTCTCTCTCTCTCTCTGTCGTTGTGTTTTTTTGGGGGGGGGTTGATGTGTGTTCGTATGTAGAACTAAGAAGCATTTGGGATACATATTACCTCGATTCCTTCTTGTCATTGCTTAGTAAAAGAAATGCTATGCTTCCCAAAGCATATTCCAAATGCTTATGCACTATACATTAGATGAAAAGCTAAATTTTTGGGCCCCACAAGATAATATGTGTGGTGCATAAGCATTTGGGATGCAAAATTTGGGATATATTTTGAGAAGCATACCATTGCTCATTTAGTAAATCCTTTTTTCCTTGAAAATATTCTTCGAGATCCAATTGTGCTATGAAATTCTCTTACCTTTTAGTACAAAAAGAGTATTTTCTTATGGCCATTTCTTAGAATCCATTAGAAAATGAGGTATAGGGAGGAAAACCCTATTGACAACTGTTTGGGAAGTAAAAAAAAATGGGACAGCTGTAAAATTTACAATTATAGTTCTTTAGCAAATGGAATGCAATTTTAAGAGAATTTTCAAACCTGAGAGGGCAGTTGTCCATCCTGTATGCATCCTACCTTTTGATGTATCATCATTTGCTCTCTTTTGTACGTCTTCCCGTAGCTTCTTTGGCACTCTGCATCAGTATGTCAATTGCTATTTGGCTCTAACTGCTATAATAAATATGTTTAGCACCATTTACATTATATTTTTTCTATAATAACTCCAAATTTTATTTCTGTTCCTTCCCTTTTCAGTTATGATTGAAATTCTTGGTATTTGAGTGGCATCCATTTTGTGTCCTGTGTTATAAAGTTGGTTGTTCAATGTTCTTTCTATATGCAGGTACTATCAAGTGACACTTAACATTGGCCACCCATCCAAACCTTACTTTCTTGATATGGACATTGGCAGTAACCCCACCTAGCTTCAGTGTGATGCACCTTGTACCAAATGCACTCCAGTAATTGTCAATTCTTCATTTTTTTCCATACATGCAAAATCACTCTAAAACTATTGCCCATAGTCCTTACTTTTTATGTGTTTGTGTGTGCAGGCCCCTCACACTCTTTACAAGCCAAACAAAAATGTTTTCACATGTAAGGATCCCCTCTGTGGTTCTCTTCAATGGCATGGTAACCACCCTTGCGAAACCCCTGACGTGCAATGTGACTACGAGGTCCAGTATGCTAATCATGGTTCATCTATGGGTGTCTTGGTCAAAGACTCATTTCCTTTAAGATTCATCAATGGTAGTACTGTTGTTCCCCGCCTAACATTCGGGTTGGTTGCTTGCCTTTTTGTAACACCCCAAAATACACCCTGGATGGCATTACATTCAATAACCATTCATATCATAAGAGCACTAAGATAAACCATCAATAAAGAAGACTTCATAACAATGATTCATAACATTTACATCAATATCCCAAAAGAATATGTCATCTTTGGCCTTTACATTCCCAATGAAAATTTATTATTATAGCGCAGCGAAAATTACAAAAGAAACTAGACTACACAATGTCCAAAAGAATTTTCTAGTCTAGTACAAAAGAAACCACGATTCTAAATGTCCACCTCGGGATCTAGGTTCCCCTCGAGTGGAGCCTCCCAATGTCCCGGCTCGTCGATGCCGAGATCCTCCTCTAGCACTAAATCTGAAAAATATAATTGTAGGGGATGAGCACGAAGCTCTGTAGCAAAATCTTCCCAAACTCAAACAAGGTTTGTAAAAACATATAAAATGGGTGGTCTCATTTCACAAATAGCATACATAATATTTGAAGTAAAACAAGGACATTTAACAACAGATCTCAAGTTTAAATAACAATACTAATAGAAATATACCATAACAACCAATTCCCATAAACATCCATTTCAAAAATATCACTATTTTTCAACACATGATATACTATTGTTC
>CM042193.1:25145605-25163914 GCA_023539305.1 Ilex asprella | reverse complement strand
AATTTAATTCAATTTTAATTTATTTGGGAAAATTAAATTAAATTAAATTTGAGGAAGGTTGTGCTGCTGGTTCTTGAAGTTTTATGGGGTGTGTTTACTTTTAGGAGTTTTGGAGGTTTGCGCTGTTGGGTGGTTTGGAAATGAAATTGAAAGAGTTGGGTCCAAACAAGTTGGTTCGTTTGTCAATAATGAGTAGTTGCACTGTATTATTATTGAAAATTTGTGTCCCATGCTTCATCTTTCTTTGCTTAATTTATTGTCAGTACGTTCATTGTGTAAGTTAAAAAAATATGTGTTTCTTTGTTTGAATAATGGGTGCAACTAGATAAATATGTCAATTTTTCTTGGGAATTCAAAAGATAAATTCTTAAAGATTCATTTCATACTTTTTTAATGATTTATTTGCCATATTGTTTGTCTACCTATTTACAGGAACCACAAATTTGGCTGGACCTTTACGCGCAAATGTTGTATGGCCTTATTCAGTAATCATAAGATGGAGGCTTGGATGTAATCGATACTTACGTTTTCTGGAACTTCCATGAATCGACTTGAAATCAAGTTTTCTCTCTTTTCCAATTTTTATTTTATTTCAAATTATTGATTTGATTTTGTTACAAATTTCTGAATTTTGTTTTGTGGATTTGCTATTTTGTTTCTTTGTTGTGGCAAATTTCACATGCTCTACCTATTTTGTTTCTTTATTGTGGCAGATTTCAAGTGTTCATGATTGGATAAGTAGGCATTTTACTTGCACACAGTTGCATTTCGACTATGTTTTCCCATTGGTGAGTTTATGAGTTGTTTTAGATTACATCTAATGTTTTCTCTTCTGCTACCATTCAATTAGTTTGCTTCCAACTTTTTTTTTAACTTTTTAGGATCATATTCAAGTCTATGTGGTAGTTTTTTTATGTATATTGTATATATGATGCACAAGTGTTAGTTGTTTTTAAATCTGGGCATTGTGTGGAGCGATGGTATGCTGCAATCGTATGTGATTTGGAGCAGTGGGTCTCTTTTGGAACTTTATGTTAGGCAAAGTTCCAAACTGTCTAATTTAGTTGGGTTTTGCATTGGATTATCTTTGGTTTCTTGGTTTTGCTTTGTCTATGTGAGGTTTATTCTTTAGTAAAAAATTCTTGGTATTATATAACTGTCTAAGTGTGACTGCAATGACCATTTGCTAATGAATAAGTTGAAGCGAATGCACCTTAGGAGGTAAATTGATTTGTTGGAAATTTAAGAGAATTGTAATTTCCCTTTAGTTCAAGTATAGAATTAAACCATGAATGTATTAGAATTTAAAAATGATGAACTGCCAACTTCTTTTATGCTCTAGGTCCACTTATCCCAAGAGGACATATTTCATCACACTATAGCATAATCAATCCATATTCAGTTGATTAATTGATGGGACCTAGAAATTTTCATGTTTATGATGATACATTTAATGAAAAGTGAAGTGTTAGGTCAATGATATTGCTTTGTTCCTTGGCAACATCACTGAACTATTAGTTATAATATTTTGGCTTCTCTTTGATTTTTTTTTTATTGTATTAGGATTTTCTTTTTTAGAAACTTTTAGGTTTCGATTAGAAAGTATGTAAATTGTGTATACAAGTTGACATTTTCATAACTTTTAGAGGTGATATGCTATTTTTTTTTTTTTTGCACCAAGAAGTTTATTTAGCCTTCTAAATGAATTATGTGTGTCACTTTACTCTTGGTAATGCTATTTTTTCCTTCAAATTATCTACTTCGTTTGTTACATCGTACCTTGAGGTAGCTTCCACCTTCAATATTCAACACATCTGCCTACCAAAATGATTTGTTTGATTCTTGGGTTTGGATCGACTCTTTTACTAGATATAACACAAATTTATGGGGGGGGGACTTTAAATGTATATTGTTCTCCAAGAAATAACTTAATAAACAAATAATCTCAAAATTATCATCAGTACATGAATTAAATGTTAATCAAAGTATCAAAATTTCAACAGATTCAAAATCAAGAATGGTCAAGAAACTAACTGATGGTGCATTCTTTATGTGTGGGTTTTAAAAGTAGCGAAGGATTTTGTTTGAGCTTCACCTAAAAGTGTCTTTAAGCAATGTAGTATTCTTCGAATTTTAATTTAGTTTTTCGTTACACCGTGCCTTTAGGGACAGACAATTACTAGTAGCTTTTAAAACACTAATAACAATGAATAGTATTTTGCCAACACAATTGTGTTTATGATGGATATTTCGGCAAAACCGAGTTCTATAAGAAAAATGGGATTTTTATTGACACTTATAATAAACACTGCCAAAACAGTATTTTAGACTCGAACTTGGAACCTCGATAAAATAATTCTGTCAAACCTCTCTTTTTCAACTACCAACAGGTTAACATATTCTGAACAATACTATGCCTCAACGTTTGATGTGGCAACAACATGATTACGTTTATATAAAGTGAGTTGAAGCCATGCCAAAGCATGAAGATTAAGTCACAAGTTTCCATTATGTTTGTGTGTCAACCACTCTCTAGATGGCCCATTATCTGTTGTCGGCTGCGTGGATTTGAGGATTCAATTAAGCTAGTTGCGTGAGTTGATGACCAAATAAAAAGATGCACCAAATGTACGAAACTCCCGTTATTATAAAATTTAGAGAAAGTTAGATGCATATAATTTTACTCTTACAAAAGGAAAAGTTGTTTCGGCAACACAACCTACTCATCGTGGTATCTATATAGTAAAACAGAGCGAGGGCTTCAACATCCAAATGCCTCAAATTAATCTAGGCTTCAACATCCAACGGTCTCAAGTCAATCTAGGCTTCAACATCCAACGACTTTCATTCATCAAAGGCTTCCACAAGTCAATCCTACGGTCTCAAATTCATTCATCCAACGGTCAAAAAATTTATAATTTTTTTCTTTAATATTTTCCCTTAAAAAAAGTTAACAATTGTGGCTGAACTTCTAACACATCATATGGTCTCAAATTCATTCATCCAACGACCAAGAAATTATAATTTTTTTTTTAATATTTCTTCTTTCAGAAAGTCAACGATTACGATTCATCCTACGGTTTCAAATTCATTCATCTAACGGTTAAGAAATTATAATTTTTTCCTCCCAACAGGTCAACAATTACTGTTGATATTGGAATGCATAATTTTCTCTAACATAATAATTAAATTGATCAAATGTGTTATTAATATCATCTATGTAGTGTAACATTTTGAATTTGTATAACACACAATGAGATTAAAAAAAACTCATCAATTTAAGATGAAAAAAAAAATAATGGTGCAACTTAACACATTTATATTGAATATAATTAAATTAAATTTTATTTATTTAATTAATTATATCAAACTAACATGTCTTACACATATCTTGAATCAAAAGTTCAAGATTAATTTTTTTTATCTCTTAAGAAAACTCAACGCTAATATATTCTTATAAATTAATAATTTGGTAATAGCTTGTACTAATTAAAAAATAAAAATATTTTATAAATGATATTTGTAAATAATTTTTGATATAAAACATTTTGGCGATATGCTCTTCGATAAATTAAATTTTTAGTTTCTATTAGATTTAACTCGATTTTAATTACATATATATAAATTAATATATTTTTAAGTCAGTTGGTAATATAAAACAAGGCGGCCTCAATAAATCAATTCTACGGTCTCAAATTCATTCATTCATCCGTCAAGAAATTATAATTTTTGTCCTTATTATTTTTTCCTAAAAAATTAACGATTATGACTTATCTTGGAACACATCCTACAATCTCAAATGTATTTATCCAATGATCAAGAAATTATAATTTTTTCCTTAATATTTTTTCTTCCAATAGGTCAACGATTACGACTGATCTTGAAACACAAGATTTTTTCTAGCATAATAATTATATTGGTCAAATTTATCATTAATATCATCTGTATAGTATAACATTTTGATTTTGTATAAGACACAATAACAGTATTTTAATTAAAAAAAATCTCTTCACTTTAATATTTAAAAAAATAAAAAGTTTTATCTATTATACTTAAAAACAGACTTCAATACTATCAATCTAATTGTCATAATACATTAAATCTCTAAATTATGTCTCAATAGCATTGGTGAAAAAAATTTAATTGAGTCAAATAAGTTGGGTATTAGAAGAAAAAAATAAAATTAAAAAGTCCATACCAAATCTCTTAAAATTAGAAAATTAAACTTGATTCCTTAGAATATTAGTATGATTTGTTGAAATCTCATTTGGTTAAAAAATTATGGAATATATAGCCAAAAATGGCTAAAATGTGAAATTTGTAAGAAGATTAAAAATTATAGAATATTACTTCTATTTGTGTCAAATAAATTATATAATTGATTCTTAATGTATATATGTTATCATATTAATTTTTTTCAAATAAACTCCTTTTATGTTTATTGAATTTTTAAGTATCAAATTCAATATAAAAATATATTATATTATTTTTATCTACTATACTTAAAATGTGTCCACCCTATATCATATTTTTGCTCCGCCACTGTTATAAGAGACCTTCACTCCTCACTTCTCCAAAATTATCGGTTGGTTTACGTTACACTGTGCCTTTAGGCACGGGTTATCTCTAGTAGGGTAACAAAGAGAGTTGTTCCGGGTGAGAGACCTTTATTTTAGAAAAGCACTTCCTTTTTCATGGGATTTTGATTCTCGTATCATCACCACTCCCTTTGTTTCTTTTCTTTCTTTTCCTAGACATTTCCCTTTTCTTTTTCTCTTTCTTCTCTTATTACACCCATTTTTCTCCTTTTCTTGTATTTTTTTCATTCTTTTCTGTTCAACTCGTTGAGTTTCAACCTCATTCATCCCTTTTGTTTGACTTTCCACACCATTCTTCCTTCTTTTTTATTATCATTCATACTCAGCACAAGGAACAACCAAGGTTAGGCAGATATTTCTTTGAGTAATTATTGAAAAAAAGTTAGGTGGATATTTATTGAAAAATAGTTCTTTGAGTAATTATAATTTCCCTCCAAAAAAGGATTTAGCACTAAAGCTCTCCTGGGTCCTTACTCATCTCCGCTACTTATGTCAAGCTTAAAACATGAATCCAATCCGTAAATCGCCGAAATTACACATTCAAGAGTCACATACAGCTGAGTTCAAAAATCAATACATATGTGATACTCATGCATATGATCAACTTCCATAGAATGCTCATGTGTATAAAGTTCACAACAAAGATCAACATGTCATCCAACACATAACCTCTTCATGAAGGAATACATATCAACTTTTAGATATTTTTCATCAAAAAATTTAAAAAATTCACATATATATATATTTTTTCAATAATGCAAGCAAAAATCAAAATTTTTCAACAACCTTGGTGTATCATACAATTGGTGCACCTCAACCCCCAACTAGAATCATGCATTGTCTTCAATGCAACAAAAAGATATAGTATGCAATGAAAGATAGTAAAAAGACGAGTAGGGTAAGAGAACACCTAGCAATTGAGCTTTTGACAAAAGCACCAAGATCTGGATCTAAAAGAAAACCAATTTGTACAGCCAAATAAAGTGAGTGACATAAAATTAAAAATGACATAAGTAAATAAAAGGAACTGTACACTAGAAAAGATAAAACTCGCTAATCCTCCACAAACATCAATACACCGAGTGAATTAAATCCTCCTCTACCATCTGTTCTTCAAAACCCTCAAAGAATGGCCTGAGTCTTTAGCCATTGACCTTTAATGTCTGACCATCTTTAGGGTTTGTGATATCCACTCCTCCGTTGGGGTAGGCCACCTTGACAAGATAGGGGCCATGGAAAATGGAGAGACGAGAATTATACAAGAGCACTTTTTGCCCGGGCTTAAATGACTTCCTTGTGATGGAATTATCGTGAAAAACTTTAGCCCGTTCATTTGAAATTTTGGAACTCTCATATGCATCTCTTTGGATCTCTTCCATTTCATTCAGTTCCAACTTTCTCTGCTCACCAGCCCTTCTCAAGTTAAAATTCAAGGTCTTTATGGCCCAGTAGGCCTTGTGCTCTATTTCAACCGGTAAATGACAAGCTTTTCCATAAAATAGCCAGTAGGGAGACATGCCTAAAACAATCTTATAGGCAGTACGGTACGCCCATAAGACATCGGTCAATCTAACTGACCAATCCTTCTTATTTGGGTTGACCATTTTTTCTTAGATGTTCTTAATCTCCCTATTGGCTAATTTAGCATGGCCATTGGTTTGTGGATGGTACGCAGTGGATACTTTGTGTGTAACGTCATATTTAAACATTAATGATGCAAATGGCCTATTACAGAAGTGGGATCCACCATCACTGATCATTGCACTAGGCATCCCAATCCTCGAGAAAATGTTCTCTTTGAGGAACTTGACTACGACCCAGTGGTCATTAGTCTTGGCTGGGATAGCCGCTACCTACTTGGACACGTAGTCCACTGCCAGAAGAATGTACAGATAACAAAAAGACATGGAGAATGAACCCATGAAATCGATGCCCCAACAGTCAAATATTTCTATAACAAGGACGGGGGAAAGGGGCATCATATTCTAACGGGTCACACTACCTAATCGTTGGCATCTGTCGCATGCCTTACAATATGAAACACAGTCTTTAATAAAAGAAGGCCAATTAAAACATGACTGAAGAATTTTAGTTGAAGTTTTCTTCGCCGAGAAATGTCCACCACAAGCTTGGGAGTTACAGAATGCAAGGATGTTCCGCTGTTCATTTTCGGGCACGCATCTCCTCATGACTTGGTCTGGGCAATATTTGAACAAGCACGGATTGTCAAAGTAAAATACTTCACGTCTGCCATGAATTGTCTTTTATCTTTTAGGCTCCATTGTAGCGGTATTTTTCTTGTTGCAAGGTAATTACAAATGTCAGTATACCAAGGAAAAATTGAATGAATTGAAAGTAAATGTTCATCAGGAATGGGAATATGCTTATTAGTCTCCTACACCACCAGTCGTGATAAGTGATCCGCCACAAGATTCTCAACTCCTTTCTTATCTTTAATTGTCAAGTCAAATTCTTGCAGGAGGAGGATCCACCTAGTGAGCCTTGATTTCGCATCCTTCTTAGATAACAAATACTTTAAGGCAGAATAGTCAGTGAAGACAACAATAGGCGAACCAATGATATATGAACGAAACTTATCTAAAGCATACACTACGGCTAGCAATTCTTTTTCAGTGGTAATGTAATTCATTTGAGCTTCATTAAGTATTTTGCTAGTGTAGTGTATGACATACGGTCAATTGTCCTCCCTCTGACCAAGCACTGTGCCCACCGCGTAATCACTCGTGTCGCACATGAGCTCGAAAGAAAGATTCCAATTAGGTGGTCGCATGATAGGGCGTGTGACAAGCAAGATTTTTAGTTTTTTAGAAGATGCCTCACACTCATCCGACCACTCAAAGGGGACCTCCTTAGACAGTAAGTGGGTCAGGGGCCGGGCCAATGTACTAAAAGTCTTAATGAATCGATGATAAAAACCTGCATGACCCAAAAATGACTGGATTCCCTTAATGGTTGTCGGCGTAGGGAGGTTGGAGATGGCCTCCACCTTGGATTTGTTGACTTCAATGCCCCTTGCTGATACTATATGGCCTAACACAATTCCTTCCTTCACCATAAAGTGACACTTTTTCCAGTTCAACACAAGATTCTTTTCCTCACACCTCTCCAACACTCTCTCTAAATTTTTCAAGCATCCGTCAAATGAGTCTCCAAACACGGAAAAATCATCCATGAAGACCTCCACAATCTTCTCCACCATGTCGCTGAAAATCCCCCTCATGCACAGTTGAAAAGTCCCCGGGCATTACATAATCTGAACGACATACAACGATAGGCGAATGTACCATATGGGTAGGCGAAGGTACCATATGGGCAGGTGAAGGTTGTCTTTTCTTGGTCCTCTAATGCGATCTCAATTTGATTGTAGCTAGAGTACCCATCAAAGAAGCAATAGAATAGGTGCCCTGCTACCCTTTCCAAAACTTGATCAAGAAATGGCATCGAAAAGTGATCTTTCCTTGTGCAAGCATTAAGCTTCCGGTAATCGATACATACCCTTCATCCGGTGATTACTCTTGTGGGTATAAGCTCGTTCTCCTCATTTTCCACCACTGTTACTTCGGATTTCTTTGACACTACTTGAGTGGGACTTACCCCCTTGCTATCGGCAATCGGAAAGATGATGCCCATGTCAAGTAGTTTTAAAACCTCATCCCTCACCACCTTCTACATGTTGGGATTTAATCTCCTTTGAGGTTGTCAGGAGGGTTTATTATCCTCCTCAAGGTAGATGCGATGGGTGCAAATGATAGGGCTTATCACCTTGATGTCCGCGATAGACCACCCAATTGCTCATTTATGCTTCCTCGATACCTCCAAGAGTGTTTTTCCTGTTCCGCTTTCAAGGTTGAGCTTATGACTATTGGAAAAGTTTCTCCTTTGTAGAGATAGGCATACTTCAAGTGGGAGGGTAACTGTAACGCCCCAAATATCACCCTGGATGGCATTACATTTTAATAGCCATTTAAGCATGAGAGCACTAAGTAATCCATCAACATTACATCAACAATTTATATTGTAACAAAATTCGGGCAGAGTCTCCTTTGTACGGGGAGCTCTACTACAAACCCAACCTGTGCAATTCTACTATAATGACCACACCAGGTCCATTTACTTACCATAAAATCAATCCATCAAATTTACATGTTATCCCAAAAGAATAGGCCAAGCTATGACCTTTACATCCCCCAAATCTAATAACTATGATAATACATCGGAATTACAAAATATGACTAGGCTTTACATTGTTTCAAAATAATATCCTAGTCTAGAGCAAAATGTAGTGTCAAGCTAAGAGTCCACCTCGGGATCCACACTCCCGTCTTGCTGAATCTCCCAGGGTATGGGCTCCTCGGGTCCCAACTCCTCCTCAAGAGTACAATCTGAAATATTTGTAGGTAAAGGAGGGTGAGCACAAGACTCTGTAGGAAAATCCTTCCAAACCCATTCAAGATTTTGAAATCAAGTAAAACAGGTAGGTCACATTTCGCACATACATATGAATGAATTTTTTTAAAATAAATAAAATCGGGACATTTTAAAAGAGATCTCAAGTTTGTACAGTAATACAAAATTGAAAGAGAATAAAACCAAGTTTAATTGACAAATAATTTCCAACATAATCTACTCCACCATAAAAAGTTATGACAAATAATTTCCAACATAACCGCCTTCAGATCAATTGGAATTGAAAATAAAAAGTTATGATCGAAATAGTAGACAGTGTCCAAAATCCTTTATAACCAAATTTTCTCAAAAATGTGTTTTAACTCTAAAATACTTCCTAACTTCTAATACATCTCATATTACCTCTCCCAATGTTTTCTGACCTCCCGGATTCAATGGAAACCGTATTTTGACCTAAAAGTATTTAGAAATTCATCTAATCACCATTTTCAAGTTTCAACTTCTTTGAAACTCAAACTTCTCTATCAATATGCGTTTCTAGTATTTATCCTATTATTAAAATCTATGTGGTTTATTCTTACCTCATTATACATATCCACATATTCAAAACAATATTTTACTATATATATCTATACAAATATATAAAAAAAAGTACGGGGTGTTACAGTAACGACTTCAACTCTAATTTTGGCTCTTGCTCATCTGACGGGAAAATTTTCTTTTCTTGCTTGGGTAACTCCTCAAATATGGGGATCCAACTTCCTATCCCTTTCAACTCCCCTACTTCCTCTAGTTCATCCAATTCTTCAAGGTCCAAAATTTGTTCCTCCTTAGATTTCAACATCCTCTCCAACCCCAAATGCTCCTCGATCAAGGTGTCAATTCTATTAACCTCATTAACCTCCTCGTCATCCCCCAGTTGCTTTGCCAAATTAAACACATTGACCTCCATAGTCATGTTCTCAAATTCCAATTTTATTAGGCCATTCCTGCAATTAGTCACAGCATTAGATGTAGCCAAAAAGGGACGTCCAAGAATAACAAGGATTCGGGAACTCAGATTAGCAATGGGATGTGTATCTAAGACAATAAAATCAACGAGGAAGTAAAAATTATCAATTTGAACCAAAAACATCTTCCACTACTCCCTTTGGTCTGCGAATGCTATGATGCACCAGTTGAAGTGTAATTGAGGTGGGCTTCAACTCCTCGAGTTGAAGTTGTTGATACACCGACTAGGGGAGGAGATTGACACTTGCTCCCAAGTCAAGCAATGCTTGCTCTACCCAGAAATTCCCTATGGTAATGGAAATTCTTGGACAACGGGGGTCTTTGAATTTTGAAAGAGTGTTGGTCCTCAATATAAAGCTCACTTACTCGGTTAAGAATGCCTTCTTCCGCATATTTAATCTCCTATTCACCGTGCATAGATCCTTCAAAATTTTGGCACAAGATGGAATTTGATTGATGACATCAAGGAGAGGGATGTTGATTTTCACCTTCTTAAACATTTTCAAGATGTCAGTATAATTAGCCACCTTGACCGGTGGCTTCAAACGATGGGGAAAAGGGGCAGGCATAGAAGGAATAAATATGCGGTCATCCATCACATTTTCTTTATCAACCACCACTTCATCTCTATTTTTGCTCACCTCACCTTTTTCAACCACACTTTCCTTGGCCTCACCCTCATTTTTTTCATCTATGGGCAATGTTGCTTTTGGTAAAACCTTGGGCACCACGGTCTTTTCAATTTGTTTTCCACTTCAAAGGATGGTGATAGCCTTGAGTTGCTCACAACTCTCTTGGGTGGGTGCGGCCAATTCAACCACTTGTGGGCCCTTAGAATTTTCTTGGGGTTGAGCGAGAAATTTTCCCTTCTCTTGTTGAGACAACCCAATGGCATTGGTAATCTTGGTGAGTTGGGTCAAAATGTCTTTATTGAAAGTGGTTTGGCTTTGAATGAAGTTGTAGAGAACATCCGCCAAGTTCTTCTTATGGGGAGGTTGGTAGGTGGATGGATTTGTTGGTCCTTGATTGGAAAAACCTTATGGAGGTGGATTTTGAGAAAAATTATGTGGTGGTGGGGTCGACCGATACCCTGGCGGATTGGCCCGTGGGTATTGGGAGCTAAACGCTTACCCATGACTTTAGTATTGACCTTGTTTAGGATGCACGAGAGGTGAATATGCACTAGAACCATGAGGGATAGGGTTCTCAATCCTCCAACTAAAATTTGGGTGATTACTCCACCCCGGATTGTACGTGTTAGAATTTGGAGAAAATAATTGCCTATGTTGATTAAAGGCATGAACTTGTTCATTGTATGCTGCCTTAAGCACCGGAATGCTCGGACACTCCGATGTGGAGTCCTCGACACTCTCACTAATAGAACAAACCTCCTCGGCTCATGACACATGGGACACCTTGATTGATTGAAATACCTAACCTCCAATAACCCCTAAATACTATCCCTCAAATGATGCAATGTGTGAGCGGAAAGAAGGGTTTCTTCCCCTTTGGATAGTGTCAAAAGAAAAGGAAATGAGGAAAGGGAAATGGGATGATGTAGATATGGAATGTGTATGCACAAAAAAATGCTCCCCAATCGCAAAGAGACTTTCGTGTGTCGTATGTTACTTGGAAGAGTATTCCAAGGTCGTATCCACAGGGAAGGAAGTTTTAAACCAAGTAAAAGTGATTTAGTGAAAATGGAAATGTAAAATCCTTTGTCTTGAGAGTTGGTTGGTGAAATGTGTGCTAATGAAGATGTAATGGGAAACAAGTGTTGGCAAGTCCAAGAGGTTACTCCAATGGGTATGCCACCTCAACTCAACCCACTCCTCCGATTGAGCATGAATGAATGTTTGATTCACGGAAAGCCGGGGATGATACCGGTGAGTATCTAAGCATAAACCGTGACTAGGCCTACGGTTTATCAAAGTCTCATCAAATAACCCACCTTCATTCCGGTCAAAACAAACCATTTGACTCTAAAGGGAGGGTGGAGAAAGAGTTGAAATGGTGTGCCCAAAGAGAGATCCCCCTTGGTCTGGCCAACTAGAAGATTTAGCTATTCATACTTGAAATGGGAATGACTATGTAATGAAAGTGCATTGTAATGAAATGAAGGTCTAGAGTAACTAAATGCAATAACTCACAAGCTAAGTTTGAAAGAGATGAAAACCCATTTTTTGAATCTATGAAAAATGAAGAACTTGAGAACATTAGTGGTAAAGCATTGAAAAGAGCATTAAAAAAAGAACCAACGTAAATGAACTAGCATTAATGACATTAAGTGAAGTTCTCAAGATCCTTACAGGAGAATACAAGCCAATGCAATGAAAAATAAGTGAAAATCACAACTTTCTCTCTCTAGAATCTACTATTCATCATCTTCTACGCTTGGAGCCCCTCTCTCTATAATTATTGTCATCCCATCTTCTTTTTATTCTTCCCCCCTTTTTTTCCTGGAGATCATCCTCCTTCCAAAAACATATAGAGGGGGCCAAAGGGGTAGCCTGGAGATGTGATCTCCATCCTAGGCTGTAGCAGCATGGTCTTCACAGGTGGTTGCAGAGCTGTCTGCACACCCAGCAAATCCCATCTTCTCTCACTTCACTGAATGCCATAGCTCTAAAGTCTAAGGGCAGGTGTACAATGTTGTGGGCGTGTCAGAAGAGTGGGGGAGAAGTGCTGGTGGGACCCTCAAAGTAGGAAGTCTGAGCAGCAAAAGGAGGAGTAGAACGACAGACTCTACTGGTAGGGTCTACCAGTAGGGTACTCTACCAGTAGGGTCTATTCCAGTAGCTTAACCCTACCGGTAGGGTCTACCGGTAGGTTACTCTACCCGGTAGGGTTTCTGCTGTATTATTTTCCTGTTTCTGATTTCCTGATTTCTTCACTCCAAAGCTCACCACAAGCCATCATTTCACCTCCAATCATCACAAGCAACTTAGAAAAAACCATAAGAAGCCTCTTCTAACACATTTAATCTGAAAACACGAAATATCAAAGGTAAGACTTCCAATGGCATAGCTCCTGTGATTTAATCTTCAAAAGCAACCAAGATGAGATGATTAGCACCTAAAAATATATAAAGTTTTGTGCTAATCACACCTCCTGTATCCTATTCACCTCGAGACTCTCTACCTTCCTAGACAATTTAAAAATTTGTGAAAGTAGGTCATCCTGGTCTTTTAAGTCGTAAATCCCTCCCCCTTTTGGTTGGCCACTCCCTTGAGGCAAAGATCTCGGCACATCGGTAGGGTCAGTGATGTGCCATGACTGTTAATTTTGGGCCAAGGTTTAGCAACTACAAAATTAGAATATCCATTCATCAATTCAAGCCAAAAATAAAAATCATTATGCAATTACAAAGTAACGTAAACAAGATTGAATCCAAATTGTGGTTTGTTCATTAATGTGTTAAGAAATTGGAGTACATAGAGTAGGACGACAACAAAAATGACAAAATGGTCTACGACTCCATCCTAACTAAATCTAATCCATCACCACTACACCTCCTCCTCCTCCTCATCATCATCATCGCCATCATCCTCATCATCATCACCATCACCGTCCTCCTCTTCCACTCTAGAGGTTGAGGGGGCAGCAGCTGGTGGAAGAGATCCCTCTGGAATGGGTCTCTCCGGGAAAGTATGCACAAACAGATCCTTCAACATTGTAGCCATGCCCTGAATAGTGGCATTCATCCCATTCACCGTAGTTTCCAGTGCATCAAGACGTTGATTTGTAGAACGTGCACGGGTAGCAGTGAATGGCCTAGTGGGTGCAGGTGGTATTAAGTCTTCTTCATCGAAATCTGATTTAGCTCCTTTCCCCTTCAATGCTGCTTTTCTCTTCTGGCTACTGGCCTTCCCAATAGCTCCAGTCTCAGGAGGAGTCATCTTGTCTGACACAATGCTTTTTACCTTGAAGTGTTGGCACATTCGAGTCACCAGGCTTCTAAATGGCAAATTGGGCAAAGGTTTTTCTGTCACCGCAAAATCCCTCATAACCTCCCATATAATGTGAGCAAAGTCCACAGTCCGACCTGATACAACAACATCCAAAAGGGCCAACTTCTCTATGTTTGGTGCCTTTTCCGAGGACCTTGGGAGTATATTGTAGTGGAGGAGCTTATTTAACAACCCGTACATAGTTTTGAGTCCTCCACCAACTCCTCTAAACCGCCGACATAGTCAGCAACTTGCCTTCCTAGTGAGCCTAATAAATCTGACTTATCCTTTCCAGTGTATCAAGCCATGCTTAATACATGGCTTGGTGTTCACAGCATGAAATATATCTCAAGTAACCCCAGACAACTATGTCTTGCCTTGTTTCAACGTGCCCATGTTGTGTTGCCTCCCTTAGCCATGCTTGGGGCTTTGACTAGCTATTATTCCCACTTATACCTTAGTCCCACATTTTCTAAGGCATTGAATTTGTATGCCTTTTCTTTCCTTTTTAAATCTTCCTTAGAATCGTGGATTTTTTTGGCATGTAAGAAAAGGGATGCCTAGGTTGTTGGAAAAATGCCCCTCAAGGAGCAACCCGCACACCAACCCTAATACAACATTATGAAGAAAAACCACATTTATAATAATAGACATCAACTTGCTCAAGGAGTTACAATATGCCAACCACTACCCAAACTGTCTTAGACACCTTAACCAACACGCAACCATGTCCATTAGGATCTGTCTGCATATCAGGGGTGCTTCTCCAAAACACGTGCCATAGCGCACCATTGGACAAGACACTACCATGCCTTTGTCCATGCCAGCCTGCTAGGGGATAATAGTTAGGCCTTTAAGAAATTATTGTGGGAGGAATTGATTTTTAAAGGTATGGATTGATAATATTTTTTGAACTACTTTTTTAACTATATTCACTTTTTAACTGTCTAAGATTGCTCCATTACTCCAATCTTACCACTTTATTATTTATATTCTAAGAAGCCCATAAATTACTTTAGTAAACTAATAAATTAAACATATTTTTGCTTTCTTGGAAAAAAATAAAGTTAAAGAATGTGCATGTTCATATATCTGCCTTGCTATGACTTTTTTGCATTTTCAAAGATACAATCATGTAAAACCACAGTTGCATCCAAATGATAAAGTTTCACTTCTAACAATTTAAAGAAGCCTAGTCTGAATCTCCCCTCGCATTTAACATAGTTAGAAAAAGAAAAAAAAAAGAAACAAAGTGTGACGCCCCTAGAACCGGGGGTCCTTTGTCAACTCGTTGATCACCCATCAACCCACGGAAGTACCCGTGAATGCCGCATAACATCCCCTTCATCGGATCATAAACAACATAGATTTTAGGTATAGTCTCCCTTATACCAGGCACTCCCAAATGCAAAACCTATGTACATTTCAATCACTTCACAATTACAAGGTCCAATATACATCAAATTGTCCTTAATATTACTCCATTTACATCCTTTGAACAAAAGGGCTCAAGGCCCGAAGGCTTGGCAAAATTATTTCAAAATTTTGAAAATTTAAGAGGACCTATCAGTAGATAATCAACGTTCTACCGATAGAAAAGCTCTTTAGAATTTTTCTACCGGTAGATAATCAACATTCTACCAATAGAAGAGCTCTCTGGAATTCTTCTATTGGTAAATAATCAATGTTCTACTGAGAGAAAATCCCAATTTGGCCCCAATTCAATAATTTTTCAATTTATAACTCATCCAATATCTTACCACATCCACCTAAACTCATATAACATCTAATTTTACAAAAACATATAGTTCATATGAGTTCTTTTTACAATCGTTTATACAATATTAGATGTCCAAAAACTAATTGCACACTTGTTTTACAAAAAAAGCAATTTAAAGCCACAACTCATCTTTCTTCATCAATGAAGGCCCAAGTGAGAGTTATACGTCATTGCTTCTCCCGCACCTGAAATGTTGCCCCCATAAAGGGTGAGTCACGCTCAATAGGATATCTCTTAAAAAGGCTACTCCCCAACCTAGATGCATATGAAATGCTCACATGCAATTCAACAATCAAACAAACAATAATCTAAGAACATGCAACTTCAAGAATGAATGTCATAATGTCATGTCATATTATAAGGTGAGACTCACACATGCAACACAATCCAAGCCTTTGTCGGCTCTCATAAATCATGCAATGCCATGCATATGAAGCCAGGCATTTCAAGCCCCCGACATTGATGTTACACATCCAATGGACATTATAAATCCCGGGTCTTTATTGGGGTGGGTATTTATGAACTTCCACTAACGGGCACTCAACCAGCACGACATTTAGGGTGGCTAACGAGCCATGGGGACTCAGTTGATGATGAGCACTGCTTTTCATCCCCAGACAGATAGTTAGTTAGAGAGGACCATCCAGACGTTAAAGGACTTGCTACGGACATGTGTCCTAGATCTCAAGGGTAACTGGAAAGAGCACCTACCCTTAGTTGAGTTCGCATGCAATAACAGTTATCAGGCAAGCATACAGATGACACACCCTATGAGGCATTATATGGGAGGCCTTGTCTTTCTTCGATTTTTTGGACAAAGGTAGGAGAAAGACCCTCTACCTGTCTGGAATTAGTTAAAGGCACCTCAGAGAAGGTAGACTTGATATGGAAGAATCTTCTAATGGCTCAGAGCCGGTAGAAGAGCTACGTCGGCAAACGGCGGTGACCTCTAGAGTTTGAGGTGGAAGATCATGTTTTCTTGAAGAAGATGCCTAAGAACAGAGTGGTCAGGTTTGACAAGTGGGGCAAGCTGTCATCGAGGTATATCGGGCCCTTCAAGGTACTCGAGAGGGTAGGTACAATGGCTTATCGGTTGGTGTTACTGCCAAATCTATCGAGTGTTCACCCTAGATCTGACTCATGTGGTGGATTGGGGCGAGCTTGTTGTTGATGCGGATGGTACCTTCGAGGACGGACCGGCGCGTATCATGGATGGCCAGGAACAAGTTTTGCTAGGCAAGACCGTGAGGCTAGTGAAAGTGTTGTGACAACACTGAGGAGTGGAGGAGGCAGCTTGGGAGCGTGAGGACACTATTCGTACCAATTATCCTTTCTTATTCGATGATGAAGGTACATTCTTATAGTCATTTGACATTAAATGATTGTTACATATGCATGTGATTATGTGTGCATGCATGTGTGAATTTTGGAGATGCAATTCTTTTAAGGGGGGAAGAATGTGAAAACTCGGGTAGATTTATTTTTTTTGAAAAAAGGGTAAAATGGTCATTTTTCCATGGTAATACTGAGTTAAAATGAGTATGCTCTAGAGCTCGTATGCCACAATAGACTTGTCCTTGGTTTCGTATCTCAAATTGTAGTCACCCTACCAAATTTCATCGAATTCTGAGATAGTCAGATTTTGTACGTCGTTCAAGGCGACTAGGTGGCGAATGACCTTATAAAGGTCCCCAAAAATGAAAAATATGACAATTCCTTATAATTGGATAAAAGTTCAAATAAAATTAATTTGAACTTAAGCCGGGACCAAATAAATTATTTCGGGGTGAAAATGGACCCAAATAAGTGAGGGACACGTGGCGCGATGTGGGCTGAGTATCATAAACTATAAATAGGGCTAAAAATCAGAATTTTAGCAGAAAATATCCCCCATCATCAGCTGGTCACACACATTGAAGATAGAAAAGAGAAAAGAGGAAAAATCAATTTTTCCTACCTTTCTTCTTCGATTCCTGGAGTTTCATCGGTCGGAATCCGTCGAGCCAAGAACAAAAGTTCTTCTACACAACGAGGGCTACGCAACAACACCAAAAACATGGAATTTCACCAAAGAACCAAAGAGGTAATTTTGAGAAAATTCAAGGCTGTGGGCTTGTTTGGTGTTCTAGAAGTTTTTTACAATTCTATTGAGGTAGGGTTCCTCCTACTTTGGCTTATTCCGACCCTGTGATGTATGCAGGAAAAGGATTGATGTGTATCTGTAACACCCTGTGTTTTCTTTTATATATTTGTATAGATATATATAGTAAAATATTGTTGTGAATGTGTGGATATGTATAATGAGGTAAGGATAAACCATATAGATTTTAATAATAGGATAAATACTAGAGACGCATATTGATTGGAAAGTTTGAGTTTCAAAGACGTTGAAATATGGAAATGGGGATTCGATGAATTTTTAAATACTTTTAGGTCAAAATAAGGTGTCCATTGAATCCGGAAGGTCGAACAACCTTGGGAAAGGTAATATGAGATGTATTAGAGGTTAGAAAGCATTCCCGAGTTAAAATCCACTTTAGAG
>CM042193.1:25110340-25140605 GCA_023539305.1 Ilex asprella | reverse complement strand
GGAGGATCTCGGCATCGACGAGCCGGGACATTGGGAGGCTCCACTCGAGGGGAACCTAGATCCCGAGGTGGACATTTAGAATCGTGATTTCTTTTGTACTAGACTAGAAAATTCTTTTGGACATTGTGTAGTCTAGTTTCTTTTGTAATTTTCGCTGCGCTATAATAGTAAATTTTCATTGGGAATGTAAAGGCCAAAGATGGTATATTCTTTTGGAATATTGATGTAAATGTTATGAATCATTGTTATGAAGTCTTCTTTATTGATGGTTTATCTTAGTGCTCTTATGATATGAATGGTTATTGAAAGTAATGCCGTCCAGGGTGTATTTTGGGGTGTTACAGTATCTATATGTATGTGGACCTATATATATGTATAAATAGTTATGGAATTGAGAAATGAGTCTAGAGATGACTTAAACTAAATTCTTGATTGAATTTGGTGCATGGGAGTTTCTTAGGTAATTCCTTGATGCTTGATGTTATGTGGGCTATGTTGTGTGATTACATGACTTGGACGCCCTTAAGGTGTTTGTCTAAATGCCTATGAAAAATTAAGTATGCTTTGCATAGTTATGTGTAGCATGCTTGGATATTGTGTTAAGGGAATTGTGATTATATACATGTTTTGATATATTGACATTGTGACAAAGCATGGTATTTATATGTTTATAATATAATTTATCATGGACATGTTGAAATTGTTCGTTTGACATGCATTACATAATGAACATGTGGTTGATGTTGCTCATTTGGCTTCCATTGCACGTTGAGTATGATATTGACATCACATTGATAGGCATAAGTCATGGATGTGGGTGTGAGAGCATATGGTTAATCAAATGCCACTCTTGGTATTTTATAAATGGACTCGGCAAAAGGGGATTGAGAATCCGGTGGAGTCGCATGATTGCATGAAAAGTTGAGTTGGAGTTAGCAAGAAAGGACTAGAAAATCCCTCGGGTGAGAGGCCCAGGGATTGGATATGCACTCTGTTGGTATAAGAGTCCATAAAGGGGTCGGTGTACACAGAACCGTTGGTTGAAGTCCATGAATTCCGTGTCAGTTGGGTGCCGTTGGTGTAAGTCCATGAATACCCACCACCAAGAAAGACCCTAGATTGTAAATGTCATTTGATGTGTAACATGGATGACGGGTTCACACACATTGACACTTGTATGTGTTGAGAAATCGGTAAGGGCTCGGATTGAGTGCATGAATAAGTCTCACCTCATTGCATGGCATATCATAATGAATTCCATCATTTGGTTGCATACACTTGATTGGAATTGTTGAGAATTGTTAAATGTTGCATGTGTGCATTTCATGTGCATCTAGGTGGGAAGTAGCCTCTTTAAGAATTATTCTACTAAGCGTGGATCACCCTATATGGGAACACATTTCAAGTGAGGGCTCTGCACCAGCGGATGGCTCCCATGTAGAGCATCAAGGGTGAAGGGGGCCGACTTGTGGCCTTATTTTGAGTTTTGTAAAACATTTACGAAACTTAGTTTTTGACATGTAAATTCATGTGAAAGATTGTAATGAAACTTGTATGGATCAAGTATTATGTGTATAATACATGTTGTGCAAGTTTGGTTTGGCTTTAGAAGGGTTTAGAATGAATTGGAAATGAAAAACAGGTGAAGTAGGCAAATCTGGGCTGAACCTACCGATAGTTAACAGGTAGAACTTTGTCTTCTCGATAAGAACTACTGGTAGTCAACAGGTAGTTATGATCTAGTAGGTAACATCTACCGGTAGTCAAAAAGTAGTTATGGTCTAGTAAGTATCACCTACCGGTAGTCAACAGGTAGTACTTTTCCAGTGGACCTGAACAACCGGTAGGTCCATAAACACCTACCGATAGCTCTTCGAAAAATCTAAAATTTTGAAATTATTTTGCCATGCATTTGGGCTATAAAACATTTTAGTTAAATTGTGTAAATGGACTACAAATGAGTATAAATTAAGGTATGTTAGACCTCGGTTGGGTCAAAAGGTAAATTGTACATGGGTTACACATGTGGGTTATAGTCCTGGTTAAGGAGATGTTATTGACGTGATGTCGGGTTGCACAATAATAACGGGTATTTTTGTGGGTTGATGGGCTATCAACGGTTGAAAAAGGAGCCTTGGTTTTGGGGTGTCACATTTTGCCGCCAATGCCAGGGAGTTACTGCGATTCAAAAAGAATAAGGAAGTTGTCTAGTTTACATTATATGTGTATATACTATTTGTTTTATTTTTATTATTTATGTCTGTTAAGTCATTAGTAGGATTAGTGTAGTCCTTCATCTTTACCATCTTCATCATCACTAGCATCTTCCGACTCTTTTGAGTTAAGTATGGCTAATAATAATCAAAGAGAACAAAAGGTGGTTCAGAAAGTGAGAATATTTGCATCCTACGCGCACTAATGTTCCCTCATATTTTGATTTCTCCACAAATGGTCTAAATTTTAATATTATAGAAGGGACAATACAACATTGACCTTAGTTTCATGATCTAGAGTCTGAAAACTTTTATTTGCAGATGTAAAAATTTGAGGAAGTATGTGGTGCATTACAAGAAAATTTTGAAATGGCCATATTGAAATTTTTTCCTTTTTCTTTAAAGGATAGAAGCTAAGCAGTTGGCTCAATTCTTTGAAAGCTCAATTCATTAAAAGTTGACAAGTTTTGCTAATCAAAATTTTCAAGAAATTGTATCTTGTACATCGCACTAAAGCATTGAGACGGCAAATCATGAATTTTTGTTTGAAAGAGGAGATATTTTTTACTAATGTTAGGAGAGATTTAAATGTCTACTCCAAGCTTGCCCACATCATGCATTTGTAAGTCGGACCATAGTTGTTGTTTTTTTTTTTGTGATACCCTTCCTTCCTCAATGCGTCAGTTTGTTGAAATGATGGCCTAGGGAGAATTCAAAGGCAAGAATCCCGATGAAGAATTAGAGTTTTTTTGATACCATTTCTGAGAGTTCGCAAATGTGGGACTCGCCCTCACCAAAAATTGTTGAAACCAAACCATCTTCATTATAGGGAAGGAAATACGTTTTAAAATAGGCTGATGACCTAGGGGCCAAAATGACTACCTTGTCTCGAAATTTGAATGATCTAGAGATGAAAAAATTCAAGGAAGTTGTTGTTGTGTTACCCACTGATCAGTTGTGTGGAATCTGTGCTTTGACAAGACATCCCACGGGGGAGTGTCCCACCATTGCAGCATTCAATGAGGTTTTGATGGAACAAACTTATGCCATTTCAAACTTTAATAAGTCTTATTTAAACCCATACCCTGAAACCTATAATCTAGGGTGGTGGAATCATCCGAATTTTAGTTGAAAAAATACACAACCAGTGGGTCATCAACCAGATCCAGCTTCACTACAGCCTCAGACTCAGTAGCCATATCAATCTTATCAACCCCCACAAGAGAGAAGTTTAGAAGACATTATGAATCAGTTCATTCAAAGTCAAATGAGTTTTAAGACTTACTCTACCCATGCATTCAATGATTTCCAAGCTCAAACTTTACAAAATATTGAGGAAATCAAGACTATCTAGCCAAGTTGACCTAGTCTTTGAGCACAACGGAGAAGGGAAAATTCTCATTTCAACCTAAACCTCTGCAGGGTCAGACTCATTCTAATGTCATGTCTTCTGAACCTTTTTCAAGTCAAGTTCAAACAATTATCACAAAGAGAAATAGCAAGGAGATTAACAGGACCATCAAAGTCAAAACTCTCGAGCCAATAGTTGAGTCAATCCCTATAAATGAACCAATTGAATTTCAGTCAATCAATGAAAAGGAAACAGAGTTGTCAGATTAAAAAGAAAAATCAAATCCTGTTCCTTTTCCTCAAAGAGTTAAGAGACCGCAACCATTGAATAATCATGATGAAATCTTTGACTTGTTTCAACAAGTAAAGATTAAGATCCCCCTGTTGGATGCAATCAAGCAAGTCCCATCTTATACCAAAATTTTTAAAGACCTTTGCATAGTAAAGAGAATGATTAGTGTACATAAAAGAGTATTTTTGACTGAACAAGCTAGTGCTATCATTCAGAACAAGGCCCGTCTAAAGTAAAAAGATCCTGGGAGTCCTACAGTTTCTTGCATTATCGAAAACTTCATAATTGAGTAGGCTTTGCTTGATTTTGGAGCCAATGTCAATTACTCTCATATTCAATTTGTAAATAGTTAGGATTCGGTGAATTAAAACCCATCAAACATTACAGTTGGATGATTGTTCTGTGAAAATTCCATGAGGAGTTGTTAAAGATGTACTTGTTCAAGTTGGCAAATTTTATTTTTTTGTGGATTTTGTTGTCTTGGATACACATCCAGTCTTGAATATCTCTTCACAAATTCTTGTCATTATAGGGCAACCATTCCTAGCTACATCAAATTCATTGATTAATTGTAGGAATAGAATCATTAAACTTCATTTGGAAATATGACTTTGGAATTGAATGTGTTTGATATTATCAAACCACCAAGAGTTGAAGAAGAATTCCATGAAGTAAGTTTCATTGAGTCATTAACTCAAAACCTAAATGAAAATTCTTGTATAAAAAAAGAGTCACATGCATTGTTAGTGTCTATAAATTTTGATGCCCCAAAAATCGGGGGTCCTTACTCAACCCGTTGATTACCCATCAACGCGTGGAAGTATACCCGTGTGTACTGCAGAATCCGATATTACGTCCATACACTCCATTCATTGGGATAATAACCAAAAACTAACATTAGGCAGTATTTTCTTTGTATGGAAGCCCTACCCAATCCGTAACCTATGCATACAACAATCATAGGAACATTCCAAGGTCCAAACCCTAATGATTAGGCTTATTATTATCCATTTGTATCATCCAAGGAAGAACGCTCAATATGTGAAGGCCCCTCAGTGTTACATTTTAAAATTTCAAATTCTGGGATAAGGTACTGGTACCTTTGACACATGATACCGGTACCTGGGCCTTTTGTTTGCCATGTATTGGTACCAATGTACACTGGTACCAGTACTTGATCCTACTATTTGCTAGGTACCAGTACTTATATTTCTTGGTACTGGTACTTGAGCTCATTGTCTATCGGGGTACCTATACCTTGTGTCTGAGCACCGGTACCTAAGCCTACCAGAATCAAGGTACTATTGTCTATAGGTTTAGGTATCGGTATTTTGATCATCTAATAGCGTGGTACTGGTACTTATTCACTTAGGTTCCAATACCTAAGCCTAGGTTTTCTACAAATCATTTCATTCTCAACTCTAAGCAATCCCAAACTCATTCCATGTTCATCTAAACGAATAAAACATTCATTTGCGTCAAAATATTGTCCGAAAGAGTTCATTACATGCCCCCTTTTATACAAATTTACAAATTAAACACAAATTACATATTTGGATACAAAAATGCAATTTAGGAGCCACATTTCCAGCTTCCTCATCAACAAAGGTCCAAGTGAGGGCCATCCACAGGTGTTTGTCTAACACCTGAAATATGTCCCCATAAAGGGCAAGTCACGCTCAATATGGTATCTCCTAAAGAAGCTAATGCCCAACCCAGAAACATATGAAATGTTCACATGTAATTCTTCAATCAATAATTCATTCAAGAATATACATTTCATAAACGAATTCCACAATGCCATGCCATTTCATGAGATGAAACTAACACATGCAATGCAACTCGAGCCCTCCACCAGTTCTTATAACATATGTCTGTCATGCGTATGCATCCGAGCA
This sequence comes from Ilex asprella, assembly GCA_023539305.1. Taxonomy (NCBI): domain Eukaryota; kingdom Viridiplantae; phylum Streptophyta; class Magnoliopsida; order Aquifoliales; family Aquifoliaceae; genus Ilex; species Ilex asprella. The sequence goes on along the minus strand of CM042193.1, from coordinate 25,134,852 downwards.
TTCCAAACCCTCATAATTGATATTACACATCCAATGACTATTTTATAAAATCTCAGATTTTTCTTGGGGTACGTATTTATGGACCTCCACCAACGAGTACCCAACTGACACGACATCTATGGACTTCCACCAACGGCTCCGCGTATACCAACATACTTTATGGACTCAATACCAATGGAAGTGTGCATCTGAAGTTATTGGGTCTTACACCCGAAGGAGAATCTAGCACTTATTTCTAACCCCGACCCTTGTTTTCAATACAAACCGTGCGACTCAGTTGAATCTAGGTCCAACTTTCTTGAGCCCACGTATAAACCAACCAAGGATGGTCTTTGATCAAAAAACATGCACACATATCAACACTCAGACCAAATGGCCATGAATGCGATAATGCTCGTGCATATGCAAATGTAATGTACAATTGCAATTTTCACACCATGTTCATTATATAATAAACATATAACAACATTTCATAGCTTCAATCCCAATCATGTTACAAGTGATATTCATCCAATTAACATACTTGTACTCATAATAATTTTATCAAACAATTAATAGGCAAAATTATGTAAACACATAGCATACCCAAAACAAAATATCTCATGAAATTCCAAGTCAAGCAATTTCATCAACAACCAAACCATGCAAGAATTATTTGAATCATATTCTTATACCCATTTTCATATTCTAACAACCCTAGGTATGTGTTATACATAAGATTTCATCTCTAACACCCTGCGCATTTCATAATACAACCCTAGGATGGAAATAAACCTAGTTAGGAAAGGAATCCTATCTCTTGTAGCGTAATGCCACTTGTAAGAAGTCTCGAAGATCCCAAATCAAGTTTCAAAGTCTTGACCTAATAAATCCCGTCTTTTGGATTTTGCTAAACCCACGATCATTGGTATGTACGCATAGCTCTCATCTTGTTGAATAACCTTTGTGCTTGGCGAGAAGAGATCTGATAGTCGAATTGCCATATATCGAAAGAAAAAGCTTGGAGAACTTGAAATCTCTCTCCCCTCTCTCTCTCTCTCTCTTGGCTATGTTTGGCTGCAGAATGGGGAAAAATTAGTTTTTTCTCCCTTTTATACCCCTTAAATGCTTGGCCAACATAGTGTCACACGCCCTATATTTTTATGATCTTTTTTTTATCCCTAATTAATTAAATCTCATCTCAGGCTAAGTTTCGTACATTTTTATTGAAATAAATTTAAATTATTTTCTTAGTTTTGTGAATAAAATCTAATCGCATTTATTTTAGTCGCGCAACGTTGGAACACACCATAAAACGTAAAAAATTTGATTGTTTCAGAATTAAATTAAAATTGACTAGGTAGCCAAATTTTGCGAGACGAATCCAACGGTGTCATCCATTTTATCATATGAGTTTTAGAAAATTTTGGATTTTCAACCTGCACCATAACAACTAATTATCGTTTTACCCTTTTAATAAAATTTTAATTTTTTGGGTTTTACATAAATAATCAAGTATGTTGTTGATATGTCTACTATTGGAACATGGGTTCTAAAAATTGAAGAGGTAGTTCCCATTGGAACAATATCTGTCTAGTCTAGTGCTATTGCTCATAAACTAGGATTGAAACCTCGTCTGCCTGACTTAAAATATGTCTTCTGTGGGGAGATCATGAAACTTATCCAGTAGTTATATCTTCAAAGTTGTAAGAAGTCCTGGAAAAGAAGTTGATAAGAGTCATAAAAAATCATCAAAGTGCAATTGGTTGGATAGTGGCCGACATTAAGGGAATAAGTCCTCTATTTTGTAGTCATTACATATACTCGAAAGAAAATTCTAAACCATTTCGATAGCCACAAAGAAAATTAAATCCATATTTAAAGAAAATCGTCATAGCTGAAGTGCTTAAACTGTTCGATGTTAATATTATATAACTTATATCTGATAGTAAATGGGTTAGCCAACACAAGTAATACCTAAAAAATATGGTGTTATGATAGTAAGAACCCAAGAAAATGAATTAGTTCCTATACGTATAGTCATTAGTTGACATATGTGTATTCACTATCGGAAGTTAAATTCTCTTATCAGAAAATATAATTTTTTCATATATTTCCAGGACCAAGTTTTGGAAAGAATAGTCGAAAATGCATATTATTATTTTTGAGATGGGTACTCCAGCTATAAATAGATTGAAATACCAATTGATGTAGGAGAAAACCACTTTTAAATGTCCTTTTGACATCTTTGCTTATAAAAGAATGCCAATTGGATTGTTTGATGCTACAACCACTTTTCAGCGTTGTATGTTAAGTATTTTCAGTGACATGGTGGAGCAATACTTAGAAGTTTTTATGGATGATTTTTTTGTATATGGTGAATCGTTTAAATTGTGTTTAGAAAATCTTGAAAATGTCCTTACTCTGTTTGAGGAAACAAACCTTCTTTTGTATTGGGCAAATGTCATTTCATGGTCACACAAGGCATTATTCTAGGGAATGTTGTTTATGCTGAGAGAATTGAAGTTGATAAATCAAAGATTGATTTAATAGACAATCTCCATCCACTTAAAACAGTAAAAGATGTTTGATCCTTTCTAGGTCATGTAGGATTCTATAGAAAATTTATTAAAGATTCTAGTTTGATATCTAGACCAATGTGCAATCTTCTACGTCATGATGTATCATTTGATTAAAATGATGCATGCCAATCAACATTTGATAAACTTAAAAGCATGCTTATTTCTGCAGCAATTATGTAACCTCCTGATTGGTCCTTTTCTTCTGAATAAATGTGTGATGCTAGTGATTATGTTGTAGGATCTATTTTAGGCTAAAGAAAAGATAAGTGACCCTATGTGATTTACTATGCAAGCAAAACTCTTAATGATGCACTTATGAACTATGTTACCACAGGGAAAGAATTGCTTATTGTAATAATTGCTTTAGATATATTTCGATCATATTTAGTGGGATCCTCAAATGTGGTGTTTACTGATCATGCAAACTTGAAATATTTGCTTACAATGAAGGATGCTAAGCCACGTCACATACGATGGATACTATTGCTTCAAGAATTTGATCTCATTATCAAAGACAAGAAAGGAGTTGAAAATCTGATTGATGATCATTTATCAAGTCTGAATTATGATTCAAAAAAGGAGTCAATACTAATCAAAGAAACCTTCCCTAATGAGAAATTATTTGCAATAACAGAGGTACCAATTTATGCCAATAAAGCCAATTATTTACCATAAGTACCATTCCTTTTCATTATACTTAGACGGATAATCAAAAATTTTTAAGAGAGGTAAGCAATTTCTTTGGGGTAGATCCATATGTGTTTAAATACTGTGAATATTAGATATTTAGGCGTTGTGTACCCAATCTTGAAAAAGGTCAGCTCATTTCATTTTACCATTCGGAAGCCCGTGGTGGGTATTTTTCTTCAAAGAAAATTGTTGCTAAAATTCTCTAGTGTGAATTTTATTGGATGTACATATTTTTTGTCTGAATGGCAACCAATGTCAAATGATGAGAAATATTTTAAAAAGAAACATGATGTCTTTAAATGCAATTTTGATTATTGAAATTTTGTATTATTGGGGCATTGATTTTATGGGACCATTCCCTCCTCCTTTGGACATCTATACATTTTGGGTGCCATTTATGTTTCCAAATGGGTTGATGCAATTCTTATTGAAACAATGACTGCTTTGTTATTTTTGTTGTATTACCTTAACCCCTAAAAATCACCATTTTGCATGTATAGTGTATGGATGAAGGAGAGTGTCACTTTCCCTTAGGATAGTGTCAAAAGAAAGGGAAAGGAAATGGGGGAAATGAAATGATATAAATGTAATGTGAGAATACCCAAAAATGCTCCCAAGCGCAAGGAGACTTTTGCCTGTCGTGTTTTACTTGGTGGTATTCCAAGGTCGTTTCCACGAGGAAGGAAGTTAACCAAAGGGGAAGGTGTTTTTGAGTAAAAGAAAGTGTAAAATCTTTGTTCTTGAAAGTTGTTTGGTGAAGTGTGTGTTAATAAAAATGAAGTGAGAAAAATAAATGTTGATTAATCCAAGACGTCACTCCAATAGGAATACCATCTCAACTCAAATCCCTCCTCCAATAGAGCATGAATGAACGATTGATTCGTGGGAAGCTAGGGATAAAATGGGTGAGTATCTAAGAATAAACCGTGACTTGGACTACGGAATATCAAATACTCACCAACTTATCCACCCTTAACCTAGTCAAACCGAACCATTGAACTCTAAGAGAAAGGAGGAGAATGAGTTGAAATTGTATACCCAAGTGAAGGTTTCCCTTGGATTTGCCAACAAAAAGATTTAGCTACTCATGCTAGGGATTAAATTAACAATGTAAGGAGAATGCATTGCAAATAAATAATGTTATTGAATAACTAAATGCAAGAAAACATAAGCTATAAATGAAAGTATGGAATACCCATTTCAAAACTAAGAAAAAGAAGAACTTCAATGAATTAATAAGGAAATCTTTAAAAGGAGATTAAACTTGGAATGAACTTGCATACAATAGCATTAAAGGAATTCAATGAAGCTTAAATGATTCTTACAAGGGATTACAAGACAATCTATTGAAAGAAATGCAAAAATCTCACTTTATCTCTTTAGAATACTATTCATCGTCTTCTACCCAGATCTTCTCTCTCTATATTTTCTCAAATGTATGGAATAATGAATAAATCAGACTTGGCTTCCCAAAAACGTGCTTCGAGATGTCCCCTAGACTCCAAAAGTGATCTCCATTGGTAAGGGTGCAGGAGGAATGGGCTGGACAGAGGGGTTGTAGAGCTTGTCTACATACCTAACTCCACTTCTTTTCTCTCTCCTCATTGATCACCATGGCTCCCAAAAGTCCAAAGAGAAGTGTGAAAGGGGTGAATAATGTTGTGGGCATGTCAGAGAAATGTGGGAGACTTGATGGTGGGTGATTAACCCTAATTAGTGTGCAAATTAAAATGATTAAGTAATCAATTTTGTAAGATAAAATAACTAAACATTATGAATTATAGTTTGTGCGTAGATTAAAGTGTTCAATATTTTATGTTTAAAAGTTTAGGTTCAAATGCAGAAATATCAGAGAATACAAAGCAATTTTGCAAGGCTTGAAACTACGAAGGACTAAAGTGCGATATAGAAACTTAGACCAATCAGGAGGTGACACATGGACCAATGAAAACACAATACTTGGACCATTGAGGAGACAACACTTGGCACACTCAAAACCACTAGGAAAAAGACATTTGGCAAGCCTAGAATGTGACACCTAGAACCACTGCAAGACACCACCATTCCGAAATGGTGGTGAAGGGGTCCTAACCCCCTCCTTCTATAAATAGGGGCCTTTGCTTCCTATCTTCATTCATTCCACACCTACACATACACCTTTATTCCAAGAGTTCTTTCCCCCTCTAAAAACCAGCCAGCCCTCCAAGCTTCAAAGACAGAAATCCTTACAAAAAGAAAGAGAGAAAAGAGAAAGAGAAAGTCGGTGTGTGTGATACCTTCTTCTATATTTCTACATTTCTGTTGTAATCTTTCTATTCTGATAGTTGAACTACCTCCACTTTTGTGTCTTGAATGATAATAAAAGTGGTTGTGTTTCAATTGTTCATTGTGAAAGAAATTTTACAGTTAACTGTTTAATTTCAGTTGTAATAAATACTACCCACATTTCTTGCTTGTCTATAGCAATGGAGCATTTGTAGTTGTTTATACCCTTCAAACTAGGGTAAAAATATGTATAATATTTGTTAGATTATGGAAATACTGATGTTTTATTTATATATGTATTATATGCTTAATGCATGATATAGTAATGCACGTATTTTTAGTGTTGTGCCTGAAATTATGTCATCTATGTATCATAAGACCCGCCAGTTAAAGATCTACGATGTTCCTATTGGTATGGCTTGTCCTTCACTAGAATGCTTAGGATTTTCTACTGATGTGTGGTACCAAACCTAAATTATCCTCATCGGTTATTAGGGTTGTTTAATTATTATATCTAACTATATTTCTAGTCTAACAACCACGGTGTTCCTACCGATATGACATGCCCTCCACTAGAATGCTGAGGATGTTTAATTGATATATATCATTCAAGTACCTATTGGGTACCTGTACCTATTGGGTAATTCAAGTATTCCTCATGAATTGGCTCTACCTTCTGGTTTACTTTAATTAGTCACTTGACACATCTATAACCAACTTTCCTAAGAAGTTATTGTGTTATGCTATATTACCACCAGTTAGCCAAAGAAGTGGCTGTGTTATGGTTTATTATATATGCACTTACAAACATGAGATCAAGGGAATAACCCAAGTATTCCTCATGAATGGCTTGTCTTTTTGGTTTTCTTGGGTTAATCAATTAACGTGGATATAACCAACTTTCTTAAGAAGTTGCTGGGTTATAATTTATTACCACCAGTTAGCCTAAGAAGCGACTGTGTTATGATTTATATACATCAGACCTGTCGATTGACTTTTCAAATTCTATCAATAGTTAGCAAGCTTTACAAACTGAGTTCTTTAAAAAAAAATTCCTGTGCATCATACTAATACATTTAAGACGTCAAATAATGAATTTTAATATAAAAGAAAAAGAAACATTTTATCAATGTTGAGAAAGATTTAAAGATCTTCTCCAAGCTTGTCCACATCATGCATTCGAAAATTGGACTTTAGTTGGTTTCTTTTATGATGCCCCTTCCATCTGCAATGCGACAATTTGTGGAAATGATGGCTCAACGTGAATTTATGAATAAAAACCCTGAAAAAGCATTTCATTTTTTTAATACTATTTCAAAAAGTTCCCAGATGTTGGACTCGACTTCTTCGAACATTGTGAAAAATAATTCATTTACATCAGAAAGAGGAACATATGTTTTGAAAGACAATGATGGTTTAAGAGCTAAAATGACTAGTTTATCTCGAAACTAGAAGCTATAGAAATGAAAAAACTTAAGTAAGTAGATGTTGTTTCTTCTATTGATCAAGTGTGTGAAATCTGTTCGTTGTCAGGACATCCTGCTGGGGAATGTCCAACTATACCTGCATTTAAAGATGTTTTAATTAAACAATCAAATGCTATTCCAACTTATAACAAACCATATTCGAGTCCATATTATGAAACCTATAATCTAGGATGGAAAATAATCCAAATTTTAGTTAGAGAAATACATAACCTACAAATCAAACACAAGGTCCCCTACAACAACAAAATCAACGACAATATCAACCGTACTTACCTCCTCAGAAAATAACTTTGGAAGATACTATGAATCAATTTATTTTGAGTCAAATGAATTATAATACTCAAACAAATCAAACATTCGGTGAATTTAAATCTCAAACTTTACGGAGTATTGAAGATATCAAAAGTCCTTGTGTATTTCAGAGAAAGGCAAATTGTCATCTCAACCTAAACCTCCACAAAGTCAGAACCAAGTTAATGATGTGTCATTTGAAACTTCTCTAAGTCAAATATAAGCAATCACAACACTAAGAAGTGGTAAGAAAATTGATAAAACTATTAAACCCAAGATTCCAAAGAAGATACATGAGTCAATTCTTGTAAACGAACCACTTGAATATGAGCATTTAGTCAAAAAGCAACCAGGAATACAAAGGAAAAAAAATCCTCCATGCCCTATTCCTTTGCCTTTTCCTCAAAGAATCAAACAACTTCAAACTAAAAAGGATCAATCAGAAATTCTTGAATTGTTTAAATAGGTAAAAATTAATATTCCTTTGTTGGATGCAATAAAACGAGTTCCAATTTATGCTAAAGTTGTAAAAGATATTTGCACAATAAAAAGAAGAACTAATGTACCAAAGAAAGCACTCTCAATGGAACAAGTTAATACTATAATACAACAAGTTACGCTTCTCAAATATAAAGATCCGGGTAGTCCTACAGTCTCATGTCTCATTGAAAATTTTCAAATTGGACAAGCCCTGCTAGATCTTGGATCTAGTTATAATTTAATGCCATATTTTGTATATACTAAATTAGGATTAAGTGAACTAAAACCTTCCAATGTTAAACTACAACTGGCAGACCGATCAATATGAACTCCACGAGGAGTTGTAGAAGTTGTTATTGTCCAAGTTGATCAATTCTGTTTTTCAATAGATTTTATCATTACAGACACGGAACCAAGTTGTCAGGCATATGCATCTGAATATATACCTTTGATTTTGGGTCTACCATTCCTAGCTACATCAAATGCATTGATTAATTGTAGGAATGGAATCATGAAAATTTCATTTGGACATATGACGTTGGAATTAAATATTTTCAAAGGTAAAAAAACACCTAGAGAATAAGAGGAGGTACTTGAAGTAAATTGTGTTGAAACATTAACTCAAAGTTTCTTTGAAAATAATTTTCTGAAAAAAGAGTTATTGACATTAGAATCAAAATTTGATACTGAATAAGAAAATACATCAGTAAAGAATCTACAACGCGAAGAATTGTTACCAAAACTTGTAGAGTCTAATGTCAAAATTTTTAAGCCGGACTTAAAAGCCTTACCAACCAATTTAAAATATGTCTTTCTAGGAGAGGATGAAATTCACCCAGTAACAATATCATGAAATTTATCTGAAACTCAGGAAAAGGAACTGACAAAAATTTTGAAAAATCATCAAAGTGTTCTTGGATGGACAATAGTAGATATAAAAGGTATAAGTCCACTTCTATGTACTCATTGTATTTATTAAGAAGAAGATGCTAAACGATCTCGTTAAATGCGAAGAAGATTAAATTCACATTTAAAAGAAGTAGTTCACATGGAAGTACTGAAATTATTAGATGCTAATATTATTTATCCTATATCTGATAGTAAATGAATTAGTCCTACACAAGTAGTTCCCAAGAATTCTGGTTTACTGTAATAAAAAAATCAAGAAAATGAATTAGTCCTGATGTGTATAGTCACAGATTGACGTGTATGTATTGACTATCGAAAGCTAAATTCTCTAACCAGAAAGGATCACTTCCCATTACCATTCCTAGATCAAGTATTAGAAAGAATAGCTTGGCATGCATATTATTGTTTTCTAGATGGATATTCTGGCTATAATTAGATTGAAAATGCAATAGATGATCAAGAAAAAACTACATTTACATGTCTATTTGGAACTTTTACTTATAAAAAGATGTCTTTTGGGTTATGTAATGCACCAACTACCTTTCAGCGTTGCATGTTAAGTATATATAGTGATATGGTAGAATGATATCTAGAAGTTTTATGGATGACTTTTCAGTGTACGGTGATTCATTTCATTTATGCCTAGAAAATATGGAAAAAATACTTATTCGATGTGAAAAAACAAACCTTGTCTTAAATTGGAAAAAATGTCATTTCATGGTTACACAAGGTATTGTTTTAGTTCACATAGTCTCTAAAAAAGGAATTAAAGTCGATAAATCCAAAATTTACTTAATAGCTAATCTTCCTTCACCGAAAACCGTAAAAGATGTTCGGTCTTTATTAGGTCACGCTGGATTTTATCGAATATTTATTAAAAACTTTAGTTCAATATCAAGACCAATCTGTAATATTCTATGCCAGGATATAATATTTGAATGGAATGATACATGTCAATTAGCATTTGATAAATTAAAAAACATGCTTTGTTCTGCACCTATCATACAACCTCCTGACTAGTCTTTGCCTTTTGAACTAATGTGTGATGCAAGTGATTATGCAGTAGGAGCTGTATTAGGTCAAAGAAAATTAAAAAAACTTTATGTTATACATTATGCAAGCAAAAATTTAAATGATGCACAAACGAACTATTCAACCACATAAAAGGAATTACTTGCTGTTGTATTTGCATTAGATAAATTTCGTTCATATTTGGTTGGGTCGTCAATTATGGTATTTACAGATCATGTAACTCTAAAATTTTGGCTTACTAAGAAAGATGTTAAACCACGTTTCCTACGTTGGATATTATTACTTCAAGAATTTGATCTTATAATTAAAGATAAGAAATGAGTAGAAAATGTGGCAGCATATCACTTGTCAAGATTAAATTATGATATAAAAGAAGAACCAATTCCAATTAAAGAAACTTTTTCAGATGAACAACTCTTAACCATAACCAAAGTACCATGGTATGCAGACATAGCTAATTATCTAGCTGCTGGTACTATTCCTTCTAATTATACCTGGACTGACAGAAACAAGTTCCTGAGTGAGGTACGTAATTTTTTCTGGAAAGATTCTTTTGTATTTAAATACTGTAAGGACCAAATAATAAAACACTATGTACCTAATCATGAAAGTAGTCAGGTAATTCAGTTTTGTCACTCTGAAACTTGCGGAGGTCATTTTGCTTCAAAGAAAATCACTGCTAAAATTTTGTAGTGTGGATTTTATTGGCCAACTCTTTTCAAAGATGTTTATATCTTTTGTTTAAACTATGACAGATGACAAAGAATGAGAAATATTTCTAAAAAAAATATGATGCCTTTAAACCCTATTTTAGTGATTGAAATTTTTGATTGTTGGGGCAACGATTTTGGGGGATCACTTCCTTCATCCTTTGGATATCTGTATAGTTTGGTTGCAGTTGACTATGTTTCTAAATGGGTAGAGACAATTCCATGTAGAAATAATGATCACAAAACAGTGATCAAGTTTTTAAAAGAAAATATTTTATCCAGATTTGGGATTCCTCGAACAATCATTAGTGATGGTGGATTACATTTTTGTAATAAATTTTTTGAAAACCTGATGAAAAAATACATGATTTCTCATAAAATATCCACTCCATACCTGTAACGCCCCAAACTACACCCTGGACGGTATTACATTCTAATAACCATCTAAGCATGAGAGCACTAAGTAATCCATCAACATTACATCAACAATTTATATTGTAACAAAATTCGGGCATAGTCTCCCTTGTACGGGGAGCTCTACCACAAAACCCAACCTGTGCAATTCTACTATAATGACCACACTGGGTCCATTTTCTTATCATAAACATCAATTCATCAAAGTTACATGTTATCCCAAAATCCACTAACTAGGATAATGCAGCGGAATTACAAAATATGACTAGGCTTTACATTGTTTTAAAATAATACCCTAGTCCACAACAAAAGGTAGTGTCCAGCTAAGAGTCCTCCCTGGGATCCACACTCCCGTCTTGCTGAATCTCCCAGAGTACGGGCTCCTCGAGTCCTAACTCCTCCTCAAGAGTACAATCTGAAATATTTGGAGGTAGGGGGTGAGTACAAGACTCTGTAGGAAAATCCTTCCAAACCCATTCAAGGTTTTGAAATCAAGTAAAACAGGTAGGTCTCATTTCGAACATACATATCCATGAATTTTGAAAGAAAATAAGGACATTTTAAAAGAGATCTCAGGTTTGTATAATAATAAAGAATTGAAAGAGAATAAAGTCAACTTTAATTGGAAACAGTTTTCAACATAATCCAATCGACCATATACCATTTCCACAAGTTATCGCGACATCCCATACAACCCGAAACTCTTGAAGAAATAATATTTGGTACAATGAACAATAATTTCTATTTGGTACCACTCAAGTAGGCTGTCGCTTCTCATGAATCTACCCAACGATTCTACCTCGTTCACCCATTTATCATAACAATCACAGGCCAATTTAGGAAAGGCGTGTACCGTCTCATACGACATTGACGACATCCTTCCAAGGTGTCTAGTATACTAACCCTTTTCCCCAGTATCCGTGAACAATAGTGATCATTGTCACCACAATGATCCACTACGAGCATTAGGCAACCATCTCATCCCCCATTGGGATAGACTAACCTCTAACACTCTACGGCAGTTTCCGAAGGTAATCCAAGTCCTTCACAACACCATACCCAAGAGTGACATACCAACAATATACTCAAAACCTCATATATAATCAATTCCACAACTTTTCCAACTTTCACAAGTATTGTACATAATACAACAATTTAAGGAAATATACTCATTTCGCAAATTATGTTACAAAAGACAAGTTTAAAGGAAATAGGCATGAGATCAACCATACTACCATTTTAATACTCAACACAAAGCTCTAACATTTTAGAAATCAAGAGGAAGTGAAGATGTAGAGAAAAATCCATATTTCCCCCAAAAACTAGGGTTTGATGAATTTCCAATCATTATTTTGTTCAAATCATGTGTATGTTTGTACAAAGACTAAGAAAAAATGAACCCATAACAAATACGTACTATTTAGATTCAAAATATACATGTATAATAACCCTAACATCATTGGATGAAAATGGAAGAAAACCCCTACCTTGAATCTTGAAGAACTAGGGCTTGGATTCTTGATTATACCCTTAATCTCTTGTGATTTTTCTTTGATCTTGAGTTCTCTCTCTCTCTCTCAAGCTATCTAGGGTTTAGAATGGTATATGGACGACTAAGGAGGCGGCCTAAAGTATTTATAGGCCCAAAAATCGGACTAAGATCGCGACATTAAATATTCAGACTTTTAGCGGGTGTACCGGTACCCGGTACCGGTACCAAAAACCTTCTGGAGTCGAGGTACCGGTACTCGATACCGGTACCATATGGTACCGGTACCCGGTACCAGTACTATTCAACAAACAGATTTTTCCTCCAACTTCCAAGGCAGTTTTGACCCATTTTGAAGTCGAATTGGAAAATTTTCATGAGACACACTTTTGTAGCCCTAGATGTTTACTATCTACTGTAAAAATTTCAGATCAATTGGATGTCAGAATAAAAAGTTATGGGCAAAATACTAAGAGGTGTCTAAAATATTTTTTACCCAAAATTTACGAAATTTGTGTTTTTATTCCGGAGTACTTCCAATGCACCTCATATTACCTCTCCCAAGGTTTTTCGACCTTCCGGATTCAATGGAAACATTATTTTGACCTAAAACATTTAAGAATTTATCTAATAACTAATTCCAATCTCAAACGTCTTTGAAACTTAAACTTCCCAAATCCATTTTTCTCCCAATTATTCATTTCTAATGTTTTAACCTATGTGATTCTTTCTTACATCATTATACATATCCTCATTTCCACTATTATTATCTATCATATATCTATATACATTTATAAAAGAAAATGTGGGGTGTTACAATCCACCCCCTTAAAGAAAGTTTCGTCCTCGAAACTTACCTCAAGTAGCGAACACATAAGGATACTTCTCCCGCATTTCTTGTTCCGGTTCCCATGTAGCTTCCTCCACTCCATGGTGTTGCCACAACACCTTCACTAGTCGAATGACTTGGTTACGGAGTACTTTCTCTTTGGCGTCGAGAATCCTCACCGGTTGTTCTTCATGCGTTGCTCCATCTTGAACCTCTATATCTTCTAAGTCCACGACCGGCGTGGTATCCGATTGACATTTCCATAACATTGAAACGTAGAACACGTCATGAACTCCTGACAACGGTTCTGGTAGCCGAAGTTGGTATGCTACTTTGCCCACTGTCTTGATCACTTCAAATGGACCGATGTACCTTGGGACGAGTTTTTCTTTCTTGCCGAATCTAAGTATGCCCTTCTTGGGTGACACTTTGAGAAATATAAAGTCTCCCTCCTTGAATTCCAAAGGCCTACTTCTCCTATCCGCATAGCTCTTTTTTTTTTGACTCTATGTTGTGCGTAATCTCTCCCGAATGAGCTGAATTTTCTCCATTGTCTCCCGCACAATCTCGGGCCCAAACATACTACTCTCGCCGGCTTCCAACCAACAGGTCGGGGATCTACATGGTCTCCCATACAAAGCTTCATACGGTGCCATCCCGATACTTGCTTGGTAGCTATTGTTTTATGCGAATTCTACCAACGATAAATGATCGCTCCAACTCCCCTTGAGGTCCAACGCGCAAGCACGTAACATGTCTTCCACAATCTGAATCACTCTCTCAGATTGGCAATCGGTTTGAGGATGGAAAGCGGTGCTAAAATGTAACTCTGTCCGCATGGCTTGTTGTAGACTTTACCAGAAACGCGCCACAAAACGATGATCGCGATCCGATACGATGGAAAGTGGAACTCCATGAATCGAATAATCTCTCTATCTCCCAGATATACCGCTGGCTCAAAGTCTCGAATGTATCCGTGGTCTTCATACCCAAAAAGTGAGCGAACTTGGTGAGTCTCTCTACCATGACCCACACTGCATTATGCTCACGCGGCGTCCGTGGTAAACCCGACACGAAGTCTATAGTGATGTGATCCCATTTTCATTTTTGAATCGGCAAAGACTGTAGGACTCCTCCTGGCCTTTGATGCTCAATCTTCACCTGCTAGCACACTGTGCATTTTACCACATACTTGGTCACATCTCGCTTCATTCCCCTCCACCAATACTGACGCTTCATGTCCCTATACAACTTTGTACTACCGAGGTGGATAGCAAACTTGGAGCGATGACACTCTCTAGGTATCTCCTCCTTTAGGGACGAATCATCGGGAACACATAGCTTCTCCCCAAATTTCACATCCAAATCCACATACATTTTTCCAATGAAATAATTTACGAAAGATTAACATAATATCATCTACAATTCCATTTTATTGGTCAATACCAATCACTAGAGTTTTGAATTAAGGAACAAATAAATAATCAAGCTGTGGAATCAAGAACAAAGTAACAATCGAGTCTTGGAGTCAATAACAGATGCCTATCAAGCTTGTAATCAAGAACTAAAGATTATCAAGTTTTGAACTCAAGAACAAGGAGGAATTAAGTATTGAAATCAATAATAAATGAATATCAAGCCTGAAAATCAAGAGCAAAGGAATATCAAGTTTAGATCTCAAGAAAAATTGAATATTAAGGTTAAAGTTCAATAACAAATGAATATCAAGTGTAGATCTCAAAAGAAATTGAACATCAAGGGTAGAATTCAATAATAAATGGATATTAAGTTTATATTTCAAGAACAATCGAATATCAAGGTTAGAATTCAATAACAAATGAATATCAAGTATTGAATATCAAGAATAAATGAATCACAAGGGGTAGAATCCATAACAAATGAATAAAAAAAAAATTAGATATCAAGAACCAAGGGATCATCAAGCTTGGAAAATTAAATATAAAGGAGCAACCAAGTCTTGAAATCACTAGCAAATGAATAATCAAGCTTGGGAATTAAATCAATAACAAGGGAATGATCAAGCTTGGGAATTATGAACAAGGGAGCAATCAAGTCTTGAAATCAAGAACCAAGGAATGTAAAGTATTGAATATCAATAATACATGAATTACAATAGTTAGAATCAATCAAACGAATATCAAATTTGGCTATCAAGAGCAAATGAGTATTAAGCTTGAAAATCAAGAACAAATGAACAATCACTTTTTGAAATTCCTAACAACGAATATCAAGCTTAGAATTCAAAATAAAGGGACAATCATGGATTGAAATCAATAACAAACAACTATCAAGGTGTGGAATCAAGAACAAAGAATTATGAAGCTTAGAAATCAAGACCAAAAGAACACTCAAGTCTTGGAACCAAGAATAAAGAATATCAAGTATTGAATATCAAGAATAATTGAATCGCCGGAGTTAGAGTCACTACCCAGTGCATATCAAATTTAGGTATCAAGAACAAATGAAGAAATCAAGAGAACACACAATTCCCTTGAAAACTAGGGTTTCGAAGGCATAAGAAAAGATTTAGGGTTCACTCAACCATAATATATCTTAGAACAAGGTAATAGTAACAAGAATGGCAAGACAGAAGGATTTTATAGCAAATAGATATGATTTAGAGTCAAGAAATACATATAAGTAAACCTACTGGTAACTGAAATGTAATTCGTTTGCACGTAACCCTTACAGACCCGCCTGGTATCCCCCTATTCTCCTGTAGGCAAGTCCACATATAAAGCATGTTCTAACTCCTCGAAACCTAATCCCAATTCCACAGCGTCCGCAGTACGTATAAAAGAATGGGTCTCATAGGACTCCAATAAAATTCGGGCCCAAGAATTGTAGAGGAGAACAATACCTTTCATAACGGCGTTGGAGGCATCTCCCTCCGGTGGGGTCAAAACTAAAATCCTTCCTTGATGGGTGCCACCGAGGGCTTGAGCTTGTAACGGTCTCTGTGGTGGTCGTGGCTGTAGTAGCGGTGACATGTTTTCATTCACTCGCCTAGTTGCTGGGTTGGTCTTGGTGGAAAGCAATGGACAATTATCTTTGAAGTGTCCAACACCTCTACAAGAAAAGAGTTGGCGTGCATCCGTGCCTACTCTCTCGGGTACGCCTCCCGATCCTTGAGCTATCTGAGGTCTCTGTTGTGCTGGCCTTTGTAGAGGTGGTTTGTTTGCTGGTACTTGCTCAGATGCTTGTTTGGTCCTTGGGAAAAACAAGGGGCATCTATGCTTGAAGTGCCCATACTCCCTGCATGCAAAGCATTGGTGCGGGTCACTGCTTGTTCAAGCCTGAGTCACTTCATCATCTCGAACTATCTGAAGTCTCTGTCCAATCACGTCCACATCCACGTACACGTCCGCGTTCAATTCCACGTCCTCGTTCACGTCCACGTCCACGTGGTACCTGTATTCTCGAATTCAGGGTATGACCATTTTCTGGCGAAGGGAACGCCTCAAATCTTGTTCAAAGCGTTTAGCCCTCTTTGTATCAGTGGCCGCAAACTCGATAGCGTAGCAAGACAACTCATTGAATTCGAATAAATAATTAACCCCTACCTAAATAAACAACAAATCTTACCTATGTGATAAACACATAACCACAAACAAATTCAAGCCTAAGGTTTCTTCAACCTAGTCCTACCTTTCTAGTGGTAATCCATAACCTACAGCTCCCATGTAAGACCTAAAGCCTAAGCTCTCATACCAACTCTTTAACGCCCCAAACTACACCCTGGACGGCATTACATTCTAATAACCATCTAAGCATGAGAGCACTAAGTAATCCATCAACATTACATCAACAATTTATATTGTAACAAAATTCGGGCATAGTCTCCCTTGTACGAGGAGCTCTACCACAAAATCCAACCTGTGCAATTCTACTATAATGACCACACCGGGTCCATTTTCTTATCATAAACATCAATTCATCAAAGTTACATATTATCCCAAAAGAATAGGCCAAGCTATGGCCTTTACATCCCAAAAATCCACTAACTATGATAATGCAGCGGAATTACAAAATATGACTAGGCTTTACATTGTTTTAAAATAATACCCTAGTCTAGAACAAAAGATAGTGTCCAGCTAAGAGTCCTCCCCGGGATCCACACTCCCGTCTTGCTGAATCTCCAGAGTACGAGCTCCTCGAGTCCTAACTCCTCCTCAAGAGTACAATCTGAAATATTTGGAGGTAGGGGGTGAGTACAAGACTCTGTAGGAAAATCCTTCCAAACCCATTCAAGGTTTTGAAATCAAGTAAAACAGGTAGGTCTCATTTCGAACATACATATCCATGAATTTTGAAAGAAAATAAGGACATTTGAAAAGAGATCTCAAGTTTGTATAATAATAAAGAATTGAAAGAGAATAAAGTCAACTTTAATTGGAAACAATTTTCAACATAATCCAATCCACCATATACCATTTCCACAAGTTATCGTGGCATCCCATACTACCCGAAACTCTTGAAGAAATAATATTTGGTACAATGAACAATAATTTCTATTTGGTACCACTCAAGTAGGCTGTCGCTTCTCATGAATCTACCCAACGATTCTACCTCGTTCACCCATTTATCATAACAATCACAGGCCAATTTAGGAAAGGCGTGTACCGTCTCATACGACATTGACGACATCCTTCCAAGGTGTCTAGTATACTAACCCTTTTTCCCGGTATCCGTGATAAATAGTGGTCATTGTCACCCCAATGATCCACTACGAGCATTAGGCAACCATCTCATCCCCCATTGGGATAGACTAACCTCTAACGCTCTACGACAGTTTCCGAAGGTAATCCAAGTCCCTCACAACACCATACCCAAGAGTGACATACCAACAATATACTCAAAACCTCATATATAATCAATTCCACAACTTTCCCAACTTTCACAAGTATTGTACATAATACAACAATTTAAGGAAATATACTCATTTCGCAAATCATGTTACAAAAGACAAGTTTAAAGGAAATAGGCATGAGATCATCCATACTACCATTTTAATACTCAACATAAAGCTCTAGCATTTTAGAAATCAAGAGGAAGTGAAGATGTAGAGAAAAATCCATATTTCCCCCAAAAACTAGGATTTGATGAATTTCCAACCATTATTTTGTTCAAATCATGTGTATGTTTGTACAAAGACTAAGAAACAATGAACCCATAACAAATACATACTATTTAGAGTCAAAATGTACATGTATAATAACCCTAACATCATTGGATGAAAATGGAAGAAAACCCCTACCTTGAATCTTGAAGAACTAGGGCTTGGATTCTTCATTATACCCTTAATCTCTTGTGATTTTTCTTTGATCTTGAGTTCTCTCTCTCTCTCTCAAGCTATCTAGGGTTTAGAATGGTATATGGACGACTAAGGAGGCGGCCTAAAGTATTTATAGGCCCAAAAATCGGACCAAGATCCCGACATTAAATATTCAGACTTTTATCGGGTGTACCGGTACCCGGTACCGGTACTATTCAACAGACAGATTTTTTCTCCAACTTCCAAGGCAGTTTTGACCCATTTTGAAGTCGAATTGGAAAATTTTCATGAGACACACTTTTTTATCCCTTGATGTCTACTATGTACTGTAAAAATTTCAGATCAATTGGTTATCAGAATAAAAAGTTATGGCCCAAATACTAAGAGGTGTCCAAAATATTTTCTACCCGAAATTTACGAAATTTGTGTTTTTATTCCGGAGTACTTCCAAGCTTCCAATGCACCTCATATTACCTCTCCCAAGGTTTTTTGACCTTTTGGATTCAATGGAAACATTATTTTGACCTAAAACATTTAGAAATTTATCTAATAACTAATTCCAATCTCAAACGTCTTTGAAACTTAAACTTCCCAAATCCATTTCTCTCCCAATTATTCATTTCTAATGTTTTAACCTATGTGATTCTTTCTTACATCGTTATACATATCCTCATTTCCACTATCATTATCTATCATATATCTATATACATTTATAAAAGAAAATGTGGGGTGTTACAGTACCAACCACAGACAAGTGGACAAGATGAATTAGCTAATAGGGAGATAAAATACATTTTTGAAAAAGTAGTGAATTCGGATCATAAGGATTGGTCTTCAAGATTAACCGATGCACTTTGGGGTTACCGTACTGCATATAAGACTATTCTAAGAATATCTCCTTGACAGTTAGTTTATGGTAAACCATGTCACTTGCCTATAGATTTAGAACATAGAGCATATTGGGCAATCAAAATGCTGAATTTTGATATGAATGAAGCTAAAGTGTGTCAAAAACTACAAATTAATGAATTAGAAGAATTAAGAAATGAAGCTTATGAAAATGAAAAAATTGCTAAATCAAGAACAAAAATTTTTCATGACAAAAATATCATGAGAAAATCTTTCGAACCTTCTCAAAAAGTTTTGTTATATAATGCAAAAGTTCGTTTATTTTCAGGAAAGCTAAGATCTAGATGGATAAAACCATATATTGTTAAGCAAGTATTTGACCTTGGGGCAATTGAAATTGAAAATCCAGTAACTGTGAATATTTTCAAAGTAGATGGACAAAGACTTAAACCATATTATGATCGTTTTACGCAAGATGTAACTTCTATGAAACTTTTTGAAATAGTCTATGTGCATTAATATATCTAGTTGTTTGATTATAAGTAATATTACTAATTACTTGTAATTTATTTGACAAATTAAACCTCCTGAGTAAAAGCTAGATATCCTAATCACTAAAATACAATAGATTCTGGTTTTTATTCTTATCAATGCTAGCTATTACTGTCTTTACATTTCAAATAATGTTTAATTCAAGATTGAAAAATGTGAGTGTGAATTTACTTTTTGTGTTTAAAATAGTAATTGCAATTTAAAAAATTTGTTCATCTTTGTGATTGGTAGACGTTAAAGAACCGGATAAGGAGTCAATTTTCAATAACTTTTTGAATCATTTTTAAATTTTGTGAAAATTTTGAAAATGGACAAAAAATTATTTTGCTTAAGTTTAATTTTACTACGTCGTCTTCCAAAAGATATACATACATTGATCATTCAAAAAGCTAAGTATGTTAGAAATCTAGATATTTTTGAAAGCCAAGCACTACCCTTTTGTGGAAAAAGTATATATGCTAAACACCAAAGAGCAAACCGTCATTGTACTTGTGTAAGATGTGGTCGTATAGAACATCTGAGACAATATAATAAATGCACAGAGCCAATTTTAGGACAAGTGTCAAATCGTTTACGGTAGATTAGGTATTGGCAGAGTAAGGATTACCCTAAGACACCATCCTATTCTACCCCAATGTTAACTAGATACGTAAGAAATAAGGTGGTCATGTCAATAATGTTATTGAACCAGCTAGTTTTGACACTGACTAGAAATGATCAACTAATGTATAGTTTTGGGAATAAATATGTGTAACTATAAATAAATGTAAATAACTATAGAATAAGTACAAAAATCAGTAAATAAGAATAGTAAATAAAAAGATAATAATTCTTTTAAAAGAAAAATGGTGGTTAGTAATGTTTTGTAGAATATATAAAGTTATATCTAATTTTGTAAATTGCAAGAATTTTTAGGAAAACAAGCACAATTGCAAAAAATCAAAAAAGCAATCTACAATTGCAAACTAGGAACCAATCAAAAATATGGATTTAACGCAAAAAAAAAAAGAAGATCTTCAAGCCGAGCATGAAGGGATCGATCTCCGCAATCTGAGCCACCTTCACAACAACCTCAATGAGGAAATGTCTTTAATGAGATGATGTTTGAAAGTTTTGACAACAGGTCTGGTATGATACTAATTTCCCGACTAAAACTATTATTTCTAAAAGAACAGTAATATACGAAGATTTTGAGAATGTAGGAATAAGACAAATTCTCTATGCAAGAGGATGGTTACTTTATGTTAAATTATTTGTTCCTGCATATGACTGTTTAGTTCGGAAGTTTTACTGCAATGCTAAAATTAAAGGGAAAAGACAATTACGTATATTTGTTCGGGGAATACTTTTTCAAGTTACACCGGCTACTATAGCCGTATTTTTTCAATCCATGCAAAGACAACCCAACCACAATATCCTTACACTGAACTACCTTATTTGAATCAAGTAGGAAAAGAATTGGCAGGATATCCAGAATTTATTTGGGGACGTGATGAGCACATAATATTGCACATTTCATGGCCTCATTACATTCATTATAACTCAACTTTTGCATTTAATTACTTAGTCTTAGCCTATTTTATGAATAATGTTGAATTCTCGATGTTGATGCTTTGATAGCTTAAATGTTGGATTTTAGGACCTTGCAACTATGTTGGATGTGTGGTAATGGCATGGACACAATAAATGAAGAATTGGAGACTTAAAAGTGAAGAAATCAAGGAGGTGTTGGGGTTTTGGAACAAAGGCATCAGCTGCCACATCACTGGAAAGCATTGCCTCGGTTCTCCTCCATTCCATTTCGACCATGATCTACTCAGAATCTGGAAAAGTTCAAAAGAAGAAAGTTTTAGATCTGGATGTTTTCTGTATCGTGTCAAAATTTCAGCTTAATCCAACGGTTAGATCAAGAGTTATGACATTTCTACCAAAGGTGGTCCAGTACAAAAAAATAGTACCGGTACCTAGTACCGGTACCACGAACCTTCTGGCCGAAAAAACAGCCTGTAACTCAACTTTGAGGCTTGGGGGTCCCACTTACACTTCTCCCACTTGCCCCCCAACATTATCTTACACAAAAGCAGGCATCCCTTACATATTGGGAAGACAAAAAAGGCTGGGCATTAATGAAGCATGGGAGTGAAGTGGGCTGCACATGGGGTTGTAGGCTAGGTTGTCAAGAGCCATCACTCAGCCCTTATGGATGGGAAGGCCTGCTCTTACACACATTGGGGGACCACCTTGCACGAAAAAGGAAAGGCTCACACTCCATATATCTCAACATTATTCAGCATTTTTGAGGGGTGGTGGCTACCTAAGCTTAGGAGTAGATATAGAAAGCTCCAAGGAGGAAGATAATGAATAGTGTAATGTAAATTTCGTTTTTGCTTGTTCTTCACCATTTTCATTGTTGTAAGACTTGTGTAAGCTTCCTTATTTACTTTCAATGTCATTTAATTCCATTTCTTTGCAAGTTTAGTTTAGTTTCTTAGCTTTCACCATTTATGTTTTCAAGTTTTCTTCAATTCTTAGTTTAAAATGGGTATTGAATATTTTTCTTCTTAGTTTATGTTTTCTTGCATTTAGTTAAGTTCCATGCTTCATTTCTTCATTATGTCCATTTATATTATGCTTGTCTTTCATTTTATCATGAGTAGCTAGATTTTAAGTTGGTTAATTCAAGGGAAGACCTCCTCTTGGGGATTCCATTTCAACTCTTCTCCATTCCTCCCTTTTGAGTCAAATGGTTCGGTTTGACGGGGTTGAGAGTGGATGAGTTGCTGAGCCTTTGATATCTCGTAGGCCCAGTCATGGGTTATGCTTAGATACTCACCAATTTCATACCTAGCTTCACCCGAATCAATCGTTCATTCATGCTCAATCGGAGGAAGGCTTTGAGTTGATTTGGTATTCCCATTGGAATGAATCCTTTGGCTTAGCCAACACTTGTTTTCTTGCATTTTCATTTACAAACCAAACACAAAACTCAAATACAAGATTTTTCACTTTCTTTTCACTTTTGTAAAATCACTTTCACAAAACTCCCTTTCCTCCCCTGAGGAGACGACCTTGGAATACTTTCCAAGTAAAACACCGACAACGAAAGACTCCTTGTGATTGGAGAGCACTTTTGTGCGCATTCCACATTTCATTTCACACATATTTTGTTCATCCATTTTCCACCTTTCACATCCGTTGTTTCCTATCTCTTGTACCATCCCAGGGAGAGTGACGCTCCCTTCACACATAAGCCATACACATTTGAGGGTGGTGTTGAGAGGTAAGGAACGACAACTATTTGCAATCAATCATTTTGGCGCCATTGCTGGAGAAGGCTAAGCGTTGAGTTCGAGGATGATTTTGGACGGCATGGTAAGTCTCGTGATTTTCATCACGGGCCAAGGTATGTCATTTCATTTATAAATATTTTGTTTTAGTTTGTGTTTTTTTTATGTCTTATAATTTTTATGAAAATGTATTAAATGCCTCTTATTATGAAAATATATGTGAGAATTGCAATGAGTATGGGCATGTTACTAGTGAGTGCCCAAGAATGGCCTCTTATTTTAAAAACGTTTGCAAGATTTGTGGTAAATATGGACACATCACTAGTGAGTGCCCTATTAATGCCCCTTGTTTTGTTTCCATGTACATAGTAGTTAGATTTCTTTTATTGTTATAGTTTTATTTTCATAAGTTAGTAGTGTAGATTTTAACATGAAGTTTGTTTACTTCTCTCTAATTTGGACTCATTTCACTTAAGCATCATTGTAGAAAATCTTATTGAGTATCATGTTCTAGTCTAAGTTTGGGGGTGTAAATAAGGTTTGTGTGTTTCATTTTCTCTTTTAAGTTTTAAAAAAAAAAAATAGAAACAGTACCGGTACTCGGTACCGGTACCATATGGTACCGGTACCCAGTACTGGTACTGTTTTCCTGACATGCCAAATTCTGCAAAGAAAAAAAAAGGGGGGGTATCTCATTTCTCATTTTACCTTCATTGTTTTCATTGCATGACTCTTTGTGCATTGAGGACAATGCATGGTTTAAGTTGGGGGGGTGAGGTGCACCATTCACATGTTCCACCACTTGTTGTATAGAATAATGGAAAATGTGAAAATTTTGAAAATTTTGGTTCCAATATTGAAATATATTCCCCTATCCTAATGGTTATGGGATTTGTGATTACTTGATCTTCATTTTAAACTTTGAATACATGAGCACATTATAGAAGTTTATCCTATTGCCAAGAGTATCACATATGTGTTTTCTTTCAAACTCAACCATTGTGCACCTTGAATGTGTAATTTGGACAATTTACGGATTGAGTTCACATTTGAGTGCTTGACATAAATAGTGGAGATGAGTAAAAAACCCTTGTGAGCTTTAATGCCAATTCTTATTTGGAGGAAACTTACATTTACTCAAGGAACAATTTTTCAATTTCTAAATTTGTTCAATAATCTCATTATGCTTACTTTGGTTAGGTGCATTTGGGTAGTTAATTGACTTTGTCTTGATATATACAATGTTCTTTCATGCTTATTTAGAAATGATCTTAGGCCATCTTTGAATGCTTTGAGCCTTTGCCTTTTTCTTGGAAAAATTTATCCCTAGTGCCATGATTGAGCCTTACTTGAATTCGTTTCTATGCCATA
>CM042193.1:25014167-25105340 GCA_023539305.1 Ilex asprella | reverse complement strand
AAAATCACTTTCACAAAACTCCCTTTCCTCCCCTGAGGAGACGACCTTGGAATACTTTCCAAGTAAAACACCGACAACGAAAGACTCCTTGCGATTGGAGAGCACTTTTGTGCACATTCCACATTTCATTTCACACATATTTTGTTCATCCATTTCCCACCATTCACATCCGTTGTTTTCTATATCTTGTATCATCCCGAGGGAGAGTGACACTCCCTTCACACATAAGCCATACACATTTGAGGGTGGTGTTGAGAGGTAAGGAACGACAACTATTTGCAATCAATCAGGATGCACAAATAATTACATTAAGCAAGAAAACCTAACAGACAAATACCGCATCCTAAATATGATAATAGTGTACAATTTGCTACCCTAAGCCCAAAAGAATCAAATTTTTATTGAGCAGACTTATTTTTTATAGGCATTTGGGATGGTACACACAATTGACCTGCCGAACTTAATTATAGACCAAATGATATTTGTTGTGGATAAAAAGAAACTCACACTCCCATATGCTATGTTAGTTTCTCAACTATGCGTGAATGAGAGTGTGATCATTGATCTGATATGGATGACAGTGGATCATTGGATAAAACTTCATTGAAAAAGAGTCATGGAAGACAACTGGAAAACCAACAAGGAGTATCTTCTTCACAAGAAAGGGAACCATTCTGGGTAACTGAAGAATTCATACCACAAGAGCAGCAGCCACAAGAGGATCAACCATACATCCCAGTGGATGACAGAACTGATAAGCATATCTTATTAGAAATGGAGACCAGTATTACCCAAATCAATCAACGCATGGATAAATATGAACAAAATCAGGTTGAGCTTCTGAAGTTGTTTCAAGATCGTTTCGGAGGAGAATCTTCTACTTCCTAAACAGACTGGAGATTTTACAAAAAAAATTTTTTTACTATCTTTCACTCAGCCTTTACATTATGCGTTTTTAGTTTATGCATTTGAAATTTACTTTATGTTTTAAACATGTTGTGTGTTTTAATTTTTTTTATTTTAAGTTAGGTGAGTTATTTCAAATAACTTGCAGTTGGATTAGATTAATATTCCTATGCTTTGTAAAATTAGCCTTAATTTGATCACACACGATTTTCTTAGTGTAGTTATATATTATCTTAATTTTTTTTGTTGAAACTTACTCTTATAAGCATAATTGGATTTCTTTATTTAGGAAACCTTGAGAAACATTACACTCTTTGCATATATAATGGAGATGTATAACCAATTGAAGAATTTGAGCCAATTTTTCTTGGAGAGAAATTCTACATCTACTTGAGTAAACATCTTCGCTTCTATGGTAATTTTTTTTGTTGAATAATCTCATTAATCTTGTTTTGATTAACACTTATTAGATTATATTATTATCATTTTCATGGAAATTCTTTTATGTAGGAATGATATAGATATATGATTTCTGGAAAATGATCCTAGACCCTTTTTCATTATCTTTGAGCCTTGACCATTTCTATTACAAAATTATATCCTTAGTCCACCATGTTTGAGCCTAAAAGAGTATAAATCCTTTTTATGAAACACAAAAAATACATGAGCTACACGAAAATATATTAAACTGACCTTGGCTACATAATTTTCTTGCAACCTCTTTTATATATGTAGGATACAGAAAATCACAAAAAAAAAAAGAGAGGTGGAAAAGAAAGAAAAAAAAGGATATTGGCTATTGGAAGAAAAGAAAAAAAGAAAAAAAAGAGCCAAGAAAGTGAAAAAATGGAAATAATAAATTTATAGTTTTGGAAAGAAAAAAGAGGTGTGCCACATCATAAATGGTAGCTCTTGAATCCGATAGACGTCATTTCTTAAACCCTAAACCTGTAAACTCCCGCATGCAATAAAACTTGTACCAACAATATTTGATGTACAAATGTATGTTGTATAAATTTGGGTTGACTTTGGAATAGATTGCAAATGAAAAATAGGCCAAAAAGGAAAAATTGGGCAAACCGTACCGGTACAACGAGGTCCAGTAGATAGTGCGTACCGGTACACTTTGAGAAAATCAAAAATTTTAACACTTAGTTTCCAAGATTTTGGGCTAGGCATTTCATCCTTCAAATGTTGTAAATGGGCAATAATAGAGTACCAGTGGGGGTATGTGATGAGCGCATAATATTGCATATGTAAAGGCCTCATTACATGCATTTTAACTCAACTTTTGCGTCTAAGTACTATGTGTTAGCCGATTTTATGAATAATGTTGAAGTTTTGATGTTGCATGTATTTATAGTTTAAATCATTGATTTTATGACCTTGCAACTATGATGGATGTGTGGTGAAGGCATGGACACAATACATGAAGATTTGGAGGCTTAAAAGTGAAGAAATCAAGGAGGTTTTGGTGTTTGGGAACAAAGGCACCAGCTGCCACATCTTTTGGAAGAAGAGCCTCGGTTTTCCTCCATTTTGACCATGATCCACTTCCAATCTGAACAAGTTCAAAATAAGCAAGTTGTAGATCTGGATGTCTTCTGTGTGGTGTCAAAATTTCAACTCAATCCAATGGTTGGATCAAAAGTTATGAGGATTCTACAAAAAGTTGTTCAGAGTAGAAAAATAGTACCGGTAGGGAAACGTACTGGTACTATGTACCGGTATGCCCGACTCCAGTAGCTTTATTGTACCGGTGCGCGTACCGGTACGCCCTCTTGAAACAGCCCCGAAACTCCTGCAACTGACCTCCACTTGCTTGGGGGCCTACCTACACTTCTGCCACTTGCCCCCAAACATTTCCTTACACATCTACATGCCTCCCTTACACAAATCGAAGACTTTTGAGGCTTGGCATTGATGGAGGATGAGAGAGAAGTGGGCTGCCTGACTTGTTGATGGGTAGGTTGGTCCTAGCCTGTCCAAGATATCATTTTAACCTCCCATTGATAGGAGGTCTGCACACTCATGCTAGGGGACCACCATGCACGAAAATGAAGGGCACACACTCAATTATATTAAGCATTCCACATACATTCAAAGTGTGGCTACCTAAGCTTAGTTTTAGTTCAACGTAGAAGATGATGAATAGTAGTTATGTTTTTGCAATTTCTTCACCATTTTCATCCATGTAAGCTTTAATCTTCTTGTAATTTATATTTCTTGCACTTTAATCTCATTCCTTTGAAGTTTAATGCAAGTTTAGTTACATGTTCTTAAATCTACCATTGTTGTATTATGTTTTTCTTCATTTCAAGTTTAAAATGGGTATTGAATATTTTTCTTCATAGTTTATGATTTCTTGCTCTAAGTTAAGTTTCATGCTCCATTTCAATTATGTCTCTTTACAGTATGTATTATCTTTCCTTTCAAACATGATTAGCTAGATTCTAAGTTGGTTAATCCAAGGGAGAATTCCTCTTGGAAATTCCATTTCAACTCAATTTTTTTCTTCCTCTCGGTGTACGGTGGTTTGGTTTGACTGGGTTGAGAGTGGGTGTGGTTGTGAGTCCTTGATATCCCGTAGGCCTGGTCACAGGTTATGCTTGGATTCTCACCTCCATTTGGTTGTGAGTTCTTGATACACCGTAGGCATTGTCACTGTGTATGCTTGAATCCTCATCTCCATCTCGTCCCTAGCTTTCCATGAATCAATCGTTCATTTATGCACCATTGGAGGAAGGCTTTGAGTTGAGTTGGTATTTCCATGGCAATGAACTCTTTGGATTAGCCAACACTTATTTTATTTCATTTTAGTCCAAACTTCAACCACCAAAACACAAACCAAAAGGCTTTACACTTTCTCTTTTTTTTTTGACAAAATCACCTTCACACACTTGAAATTTTCTTCTCTGGAGAGACGACCTTGGAATATTTTTTTAAGTAAAACACCGATATTCAAAAGACTCCTTGCGATTGGGGAGCACTTTTGTTCACATTTTACATTTCACACATTTTGTTCATTCCATTACATACCTCCATTTCGTTGTTCCATCTCTTGCATCATCCCGAGGGACAGTGGCACTCCCTTCTCACACACATCATACACATGCTAAAGGGTGATGTTTAGAGGTTAGGAAACAACAACGAATTCCATCAATCAGTATGGTGGGCCTCGAACGGATCAATCAATTAAATATATACTTAGACCTTGTATTTTAAAATTTCGATAAACATTTACATGGGTATTATGATAAATCATAAAAATAAATGTTTTTAGGTTAAAATTACATTAAAAATGAATTTGGAACGTCGAAAAACCTTAGGGTATTCATGGAGATCAAAATAGGAGATGTTTGGGGGCAAAATTATAATTTCGCATAAAAAAGTTATTTTAGGCTAGTGAACAGTAAAATTCAAGATTTTCAACCTTATAACACCATTCTCTTCTTCTCTTTTCTCATTATTTCACTCCACTCTCAATCCACACCTCTACGAACCCTAAAGGAAGAGTAAATGAGAAAGCAAAGGGAAGAAGGAGGGCTCTAAAGCTTGGGTTACACTTAAAACTTTGGATTCAAGGTAGGGGTTTCTTCCTATTCTCTTACATTGAGGCTAGGGTTTACTTATATGTATTCTTTTGTCTCTAAATCTTGTATATATGCTATGAAAGATTATTCCTTGCCATTCTTGAAACTATTACTATGTTTTTAACCATATTATGGTTGGGTGACCATTAAATTCCTTTCCTTGACTTCAAGCCCTAGTTTTCAAGAGAAATGAATTTTTCCATTGAATTTTCATTTCTTCTTGATTTCAAAACTCTAGTGTTTGATATTGAAGAACAAAATGGTATTTATGATGATCTCTTACATTTTTCTTCAATAGTTATATTGAGATACTATATTTGAAATTTTGGGATTTGGTATTTCCTTGGGAAATTGAGAAAACTGCTTAAAATTATATCTCTTATGGATGTTTGGATGACCATGGGTGGCCGTTGACCGAGTATCGTAGAGTAGGTAAATGTATTTCTTACTCCGTGCGGGTTTAAATTTTTTGTACCACTCGTTATAGGGTTGATGCTTTGTAAAGACCAAGCCACTATTCGTTCATTGGTGCCGAGGAAAAGGATTAGTATAGTACAACTAGGTTGGATTCGTCACTACCATTAGTTGGCATACGCCCTTCCTAAAGTGGTTATCCTTGAAAGGATTTGGGTGTGTGTGTGTGTGCCAGGATATTCTCGATGTGTTTGTTCAAGTGAATCATGCATCATATCTGAGATACAGACATACATTGTTGATTATTGTTTGTTGTGCAAACGGTGGATTGAGATCCATGGTGGACTATGGCATTGTAAAATGTTGAAAATAGTTTATTGTTGAAATGGCTCATTGTTGGAGCATTTTAATCTGGAAATGGTTTATTGTTAGGAAATTATTTTACCGTTCATTCAACTATTGCTATTATGTAAACTTGAGATCTATTGAAATGTCCCAGTTTTCTTTTCAACTAGATGTATGATATTTTCGAAATGAGATCGACTTATTTTATATATTTTCTAAACCTTATTTGAGCTTGAGAGGATTTTTCTACAGAGCTTCATACTCACCGCCTACAACAAAATACTTTTCAGATCATAGCTTAGATGAGGAGCTCAGAGTCGATGAACAGGTGAATTGGGAAGCTTTGATGAATTGTCGAGGATTTGCGTGTTGGCTAGGCTACATACTTGTTAGAGGCGAAAGTAGATCATTAGTGGAATTCAGTGAAGCGAAGGAGGAACACGGATGGTCTTAATTGGGAGGAGTTTGATCAGATCTTCCACGACAAGTATTTTCCTAAATTGGTCCAAGACAAGATGAGTGTCGATTTTCTTGCTCTACGATAGGGTAGCATGACGGTAACCGAGTACAAGAGTAAGTTTGATGAGCTATCCCGTTACGCTACAGAGTTTATATCTACCGAGTCTAGAGGGCCAAACATTTTGAGCAGGGCTTGAGGTCTACCATCAGGGAGAAACTTGTGAGTCTTAAGATCTGGGACTATGGGGATCCGGTTGATAGAGCTGCATTGGTAGAGAGAGACACGAAAGACAACTAGCAGCGACAGAACATCATGAGGGGAGGTCCGATCCGGACAGGTGCTAGCGGCAGTAGAGTGCAGAGGGCGGCACCATACCGTTGCCCAGACCAGGTAGTTGGATAGCGATTCTAGACAGCTCAAGGAGTTGGGGTTGTGCCAAAGAGAGTAGACACTAACCCACGTCAATGCTTCGCATGTGGAGGTTTCGGGCACTTGAAAAATGTATGCCCATTGTTCTCAACAAAGACCAATCAAGCAACAAGGCAAGTGAATGCAACAAAGCCACCACTACAGAGGCCACCCCAGCAGAAACCGTTAGGAGCTCCAGCCCTAGCCGGTGCAAATCAGAGAAGGGTATTTGCTTTGACCCAACCAGAGGAAGACGTTTCCAATGCAGTTATGGAAGGTATCGTTCTTCTTTCTAATTCTTGGGCCCGAATTTTATTTAACCCCGATGCGACTCTTCCTTCATACGCACAACATATGCTCTTAATTTGGAATTGAAATTTAAAAAGTTATAACATGCGTTTAGTAGTATTTGCCTATGGAAAATGGTTGGATACTAGAAGGGTGTGTAAAGGTTGTGTGCTTTGAATTGGGGAGCAAGAATTAATTGTAGAATTGATTGCATTAGACATGAAAGGGTATGACGTAATATTTGAGATGAATTTGTTGTCAACTTTTCATGCGATAGTAGATTATTTCTGTAAATGGATTTGTTTTCAATTACCAGGAGCGGTAGTTTTCAGTTTCTTGAACAATCGGAATTCTACCCATCCATTTCCTACTTCGGGTAGTAGATTCTTGAAAGATAAGGCAGGGAGCCATTTGAGTTTCTTAGCTAGCTTGATGGAAGATGATCGGGATAAATTCCCTGCAAATGTGATGTTGATAGATCGAATTTTCCAGATGTCTTCCCAGATGAACTCCCTGGGTTACCCCCACAGAGAAAGATTGAACTCAAGATTGATTTCTATTCGAAAACCAAACCCATATCTAATGTTCCCTATCGGATAACACCTTTGGAGTTGAAGGAACTAAGGAAGTAGTTGGACCATCTGTTGACTATTGGGTTTATCCGTTTAAGCACTTCACCTTTGGAAGCCCAGTCCTCTTTGTGAAGAAGCATGATGAAACACTTCAGTTATGCATCGATTATCGAAGGTTAAATCAGGTGACAATGAAGAATAAATACCTATTTCCACGAATTGATGATTTATTTGATCAGCTGAGGGGTTCTAAATATTACTCCAAGATTGATCTTCGCACAGGGTACCATCAACTGCGGATCAAAGAGGAGGATATTCCTAAGACAAATTTTCGTACCCGGTATGGTCATTTCGAATATGCGGTAATGCAGTTCGGGCTGACTAATGCTCCTGCAGCCTTTATGGATTTGATGCACAGGGTATTCTGGTCGTATCTAGATCAGTTTGTTATCGTGTTTATTGCTGATATGTTGATTTATCCACGGACACACTAGGAACATGATAACCATATCTCAATCGTGCTATAAACATTGAGAGAGCATAAGTTGTATGCTAAAATGAGTAAATGTGAGTTCTAGATGAAGGAAGTGAAATACCTTGGTCATGTTGTGTCAGAACAGGGGGATTGCTGTTGACCCCGTAAAGAATGAAGCTGTGATGAAATGGGAACCACCGAAGAATGTGACCGAAGTATGTAGTTTTCAAGGATTAGCAGGCTATTACCGGAGGTTTGTGAAAGGATTCTCAAAACTAGCGATGTCCATAACCCACCTTAAAAAGAAGGGGAAAAGATTATTGTGGACTCAAGTGTGTGAACTAGCCTTTCGCACCTTGAAGGAGAGATTGACAAAAGCTCTTGTCCTCGTTATTCTAGGCAGTGGGGAAGGATATGATGTTTACACCGATGCTTTGTTACAAGGCATGGGATGTGTGCTAATGCAGGGAGGTAAGATAATTGCTTATGGCTCGAGACAACTCAAGATTCATGAGAAGAACTATCCCACTCATGACTTGGAGCTTGGAGCTGTGATTTTTGCTCTTAAGTTGTGGAGGTGTTACTTGTATGGAAAGAAGTTTTAAGTGTTTTCTGATCATAAGAGCCTCAAGTATACATTCACCCAGAAAAGACTTGAATCTTCTGCAAATAAGGTGGATTGAGTATTTTAAAGATTACGATTTCACACTTAACTACCATCCAGGGAAGGCGAATGTAGTAGCAAATGCACTAAGCAGAAAGTCTCAAGGTGAAATCAATGTTCTTGCTATTAATAGGTGGAAGATGATTGATGTTTTGGAGGAATTTGATCTATGGGTGGATAGATGGGAGGAATGACCATGCTTATTTAATCTTGTAGCTCAACCAATCCTCAAACAAAGGATTGTCGAGTTACAAAAACTAAATACCAAGTTGGAAGCTATCCGGGGTAGATTGGAGAGAAATGAGATTATTGAGAATTGGTTGATACATGAGGATGAGTTATGGTTTCGTGGAAGACTATGTGTACCAAACAATGACCAAGTAAGGGAAGAAGTATTGGGTGAGTGTCACCGTTCAAAATTCCCCATACATCCAGGTAGTACTAAGATGTATAGGGACATGAAGTGTCAATATTGGTGGAAAAGGAAGAAACAAGACGTGGCTAAGTAAGTTACAAAGTGCGCGGTGTGTTAACAAGTGAAGATTGAGCTTAAAAAACCTGGAGGATTACTACAATCCTTGTCTATTTTAGAGTGGAAGTGGG
Source organism: Ilex asprella (assembly GCA_023539305.1). Classification (NCBI taxonomy): domain Eukaryota; kingdom Viridiplantae; phylum Streptophyta; class Magnoliopsida; order Aquifoliales; family Aquifoliaceae; genus Ilex; species Ilex asprella. The sequence goes on along the minus strand of CM042193.1, from coordinate 25,096,612 downwards.
ATCACATCACCATGGATTTCGTGTCGGGCTTTCCATGGACTTCACAAGGGCATAATGTCATACGGGTCATTGTCGATAGACTCACCAAGTCAGCTCATTTCTGGAGTATGAAGACCACTGACACTTTGGAGACCTTGAGCAAGTTGTATATTCGTGAGATCGTCAGATTACATGAAGTTTCTCTCTCCATTGTGTCGGATCGCGATTCTCGTTTTGTGGCCTAATTTAGGCAAAGTGTACAACAAGCTATGGGGACAGCGTTACACTTCATAACCCCTATCATCCTCAAATGGATGGCCAATCCGAGAGGTTGATTAAAATTTAGGAAGACATGTTACGAGCTTGCGTGTTGGACTTCATGGGAAGTTGGAGTGATCATTTACCGTTGGTGGAATTTACATACAACAACAGATTTCAATCTAGCATTGGCATGGCACCGTATGAGGCATTGTATGGGAGACCATGTAGGTCACCGACTTGTTGGTTAGAAGCTAGAGAAAGTAGTTTATTTGGGCCAAAAATTGTTTAGGAGCCTATGGAGAAAATTCAACTCATCCGGGAGAGACAACGCACGACACAAAGTAGACAGAAAGCCATGCGGATAGAAGATTAAGGCCATTGGAATTCCAAGAGGTGGACTATGTGTTCCTCAAAGTGTCACCCAAGAAGGGAGTATTTAGGTTTGACAAGAAGGAAAAATTAGCTCCAAGGTATATTGGACCATTCGAAGTGATCAAAAAAGTGGGCAAAGTGACGTATCAACTTCAGTTACCAGCTCAGTTGTCTGGGGTACACGACGTGTTTCATGTTTCAATGTTGAGAAAGTGTCAATTGGATATAACGCGTGTCGTGGATTTGGAGGATATTAAAATTCAAGATGGAGCAACATATGAAGAACAACGGATGAAGATTCTTGATACTAAGGAGAAGGTGCTTCACAATAAAGCCATCCAATTGGTGAAAGTTTTGTAGCAACATCATGGGTTGGAACAAGCTACTTGGAAACCCAAGCTGGAGATGCGAGAGAAGTATCCTCATTTGTCCGCTACTTGAGGTAAGTTTTGAGGACGAAACTTTCTTTAAGGGGGGATTGTAAACCCCCACATGTAATAGAACTTGTACCAACTATATTTGATGTACAAATATATGTTGTATAAGTTTGAGTTGGCTTTGGAATGGATTGTAAATGAAAAACATGCCATAAATGTAAAACAGGGCAAACCGTACCGGTACACGTATCAGTACGACGAGGTCCAATAGGTAGTGCATACCGGTACACTTTGTGAAAATCTAAAATTTTACCACTCGTTTTTCAAGCTTTTGGGCTATGCATTTCGTCCTTCAAATGTTGTAAATGGATAATAATAGAGTATCAATGGTGGTATGTTTGGCCTCGAATGGATCAATCGATTAAAGATATACTTAGACCTCGTATTTTAAAATTATGGTAAACATTTACTTGGGTATTAGGATAAATCATAAAATTAAATGTTTTTAGCTTAAAATAATATTAAAAATGAATTCGGAACATCGAAAAACCTTAGGGTAGTCATCAAGATCAAAATAGGAGATGTTTGAGGGCAAAATTATAATTTCGGATAAAAATATAATTTTAGGCCAGTGAGTAGTAAAATTCGGGATTTTCAACCTTATAACACAATTCTCTTCTTCTTTTCTCTCATTTCTTTCACTCCACTCTCACCCCACACCCCTAAGAACCCTAAAGGAAGAGTAAGGGAGAAAGCAAAGGGAATAAGGAGGGCTCTAATGCTTGGGTTACACTTAGAACTTTGGAATCAAGGTAGGGGTTTCTTCCACTATTCCCTCACGGTTGCTGAGGAGAAGGGTTAGTATACTACATCCTGGCTTGGATTCGTCACTGCCATGAGTTGGCATACACCCTTCCTAAAGTGGATATCCTTGAGAGGATTTGTGTGTGTGTGTGTGTGGGCCAGGATATTCTCGACGTGTTAATTCCTGCAAATCTTGCATCATACTTGAGATACAGATATACATTATTGATTATTGTTTATTGTGAAAATGTTGGAGTAAGATCCATGGTGGGTTGTGGCCTTGTACAAATGTTAGAAAAAGTTTGTTATTGAAATGACTCATTGTTGGAGCGTTTTAATCTGGAAATCGTTTATTTTTAGGAAATTATTTTACCGTTCATTCAACTATTGCTATTGTGTAAACTTGAGATCTACTAAAATGTCCCTATTTTCTTTCCAAATGGATGTATGATATTTGTGAAATGAGATCAACTTATTTTTTATGTTTTCTAAACATTGTTTGAGTTTGGGAGGATTTTCCTATAGCACTTCGTGCTCACCGCCTAAAACAAAATACTTTTCAGATCATAGCTTAGATGAGGAGCTCGGAGTCGATGAACATGCGAATTGGGAAGCGCCGCTAGACAGGCATGTGGATCCCGAGGTGGATGCTCAGGGCAATAGTCTCCTATTCACTAGAATAGAAAATTCTTTTTGAGACTCGGTGGAGTTTAATATTTTTGTATTCCACTACAAGATTTAGTGATTGTCCAAAAACCTTATTGTTTTCTAACCCCTAAATACTATCCCTTAGCATGTGAAGTGTATGGTTCAAATGAGAGTGTCACTCTCCCTTGGGATAGTGTCAAAAGAAAGGCAAGGGAAAAGGAAAATGAGATGACGTAAATATGATGTGCAATGAACAAAAGTACTCCCCAATCGCAAGGAGACTTTCGTGGATCATGTTTTATTTGGTGGTATTCCAAGGTCGTTTCCATGGGGAAGGAAGTAAACCGAGGGGAAGGTGATTTTGGGAAAAAGAAAGTGTAAATTTTTTGGGGTTTGAAAGTTGTTTGGTGAAGTGTGCTTTGGTGAAAATAAAGTGAATAACAAATGTTGGTCAATCCAAGAGATCACTCCAACGGGAATACCCTCCCTACTCGACTCCCTCATTCAATAGAGCATGAATGAATGATTGATTTGTGGGAAGCTAGGGATAAATGGGTGAGTATCTAAGCATAAACCGTGACTAGGCCTATGGAATATCAAAGACTCACCGACTTATCCACCCTCAATCCAGTCAAACCGAACCACTGAACTTTGAGAGAAAAGAGGAGAATGAGTCGAAATGGTATACCCCAATGGAAGTCCCCCTTGGATTTTCCAACTAAAAGTTTTAGCTGCTCATGCTTAAAATGAAATATAAAATGTAATAAGAGTGCATTCCAAAGATATGAAGTTCTAGAGTAACTAAATGCAAACAAACATAAGCTAGAAGAGAATGCATTTAAAACCCATTTTGCGGAGATTTGGGGAGGATTCAGAGATGCGGAGATTTGGGGAGGATTCAGCAGATCGTACCGGTATTGTGTTCTGGTATTTCAAACTCCAGTAGCCCTGGCGTATCGGTACTATTCTGCTGCTTCATTCTGCTTTTCTGAAATTTTCAACTCCTGAGCTTTCCTCTAGTCATCCTTTCATCCCTTATCATCTCAATCCATTAGGGAAGGCCTTGCGTAGCCTTATTTGGCCCTTTTTCTCTACAAACATTTAAAATCATTATTAAACGCACAATTCATGCAACTTCCATCATTTAAATACGAAAAGCAATTAAAAGGAGATGATTAGCACATAGAAATTTGCAAAGTTTTGTGCTAATCACACCCCCAATTTAGGTTTTGCTAGTCCCTTAGCAAAAAATTATTTCCAACACAAGACAAACAATTTAATGCACACTCATTCCATTTAGACTACCATTCATCCAAATAATTAAAAGGTCAAAATCATAATGCAATTAACAAAGTAAACATGAACAATATTGATCAAACTATGGTTTTCTATTAATGAGCCATGTAGTTGGAGTACATATAGTAGGACATCAAAAAGAAACAAAATAGCCTATGACTCCACGACCCTATCCAAACTATGTACAACCCAAACTCTAAAGAAAAGAAAACAACTATATTTCACACTACTCATCACCGTCTTCCTCATCATCCTCTTCATCATCAAACTCCTCATCGTCATCATCCGTATCTTCCTCAACCACTCTAGAGGTAGAGGGACCATATGTAGAAGGGGCATCAGCTAAAGTAGAGGGTCCTCCAGGGATGGGCCTCTTAGTGCAGATATGCATGAACATCTCTTTCAACATGGCCGTCATCCCCTGCACTGATCCCTCAATCCCATGCACTGTTGCTTTTAGTGTATCAAGACACTGGTCCATCGAACGTGCTGGTACAAATGTAAATGGCCTAGTGGGTGCAGTGGTAGTAGGTCATCATAATCAGCTTCCAACTGAGCTCGCTTCCCTCGATTCATTGCTTTTCTCTTCTTACTACTGGCCTTGCCAATGGCCCCTATCTCGGGAGGAATGAGTTGTCAAACGAGTTAGCCTTCACTTTAAAGTGCTCGAAAAAAAAATTATTCTTTGAAGGCTCAAATATAGCTAACTAGGGATATAATTTTTACAAAAGAAATGGCCCAGGCTCAAAGGCAAACTAAAAGATGGCCTAAAATCACTTATCAAGTATGTGCACATGTATGTGTCATATGCATGTGCTTATTGTGGGACATGTCAATATATCACTTTAGTTGCGTCAATCAAAACAAGGTTAATGAGATTATTGAAACAACATACTTTGAATAGCTGTCAATATCCTCTAAAAAAGCAACGTAAGGCTCAAGACTTACCATGGTTTTCTTTTGTTATCTCCACTGATTATGTCGGGTTTTCCAAGGAAGGTCGATTACATTTCGATTCATTTTTCAAGTCTGATCACTTTGTACCTTAAGAATATCAATTACTGATGTACATTTGACAATTAAATCATAGAGATAGTATTAATGTAAAACCTGGGTAAATTTAAACTTTTATGAATAAAGGGTAAAACGGTAAATTTTAATACGTTACGAGTTACAAACTGGAGTTTTTATAGAAATCGGATGACGAAACAGAACTCACTTTTGCATTCGTCTCGCGAAATCTAGTTACGATATCAAATTTCATCGAATTCTGAGATGGTCAGGTTTTTCTCATTTTACGAGGCGGTCGGACCCCGAGAGACCCAAATACGAAATTTTTTGAAAAAATTAGGAGATTTTAAAAAAAAAATGAAGTCAAGACAAATTAAAAATATCTTGAACTTTAACCGAGACGAAATTTAATCGTTTCGGGATGAAAACGAACCCGTAATTAAAAAGGGCAGTGTGGCGCGTTGTGGGCCAAGTGTTCTAAAAATATAAACAAGGGGAAAGTTAGATTTTTCCCCCATTGTTTAGCCGATACACAACCGATAGAGAGGAGAGGGAAGCTCAAGATTTTCTCCAATTTCTCTCTACGATCTACGGAGCTAGAGAGCTAAAATTCACTCATGTTAAGAACTAAAGTTGGTCTCCTCGACGAGCGCTACGCATCTACACAAAAAACAAGAGCTTGCACCGAAGGTGGGAGAAACAAAAAATTTGGAGAAGATTGGATTCGAGTTTGGGTTGATTCTTAGAGCTTCCCAAGGTCATTCTTCACGCTACAAGAGGTAGGGGATTCTCCTACTTAGGTCTATTCACAACCTTTAAATGTTGTATGGAAATGGATAAGTAAATAAAGATATATATATATATATATATAACTTGCCTATAGAAGTGATTTTGGTGAAATAGGTATTAAAATTGGGTAGAATATATTCTATCTTGAAATGGGTATGTAGAAATTGTTTAATGTAATTTCTTGAATTATGTGAATTGTGGGCATGTTATGTGTTTACATAATGTCTTGATTTGAAAGTGTTTTATTTCTTAATATGAGATAACATGCTTGAACTTGAGTTTTGGATAAAATGTTGATAAATGCATATTGGTTTATTGACATTGTGAGACATGAGAATCATATATTTTTGATGTAATTTGTCATGGATTATGTCAATTATGTTTGGAATAGTTCATATGGCACTCATAGCATATTAAACATCATATGGTAGTTGCAATGAGACATTGCATTGCATATGGACGAAAACATCGCGATTGAGTGGGTGTGAATGCATGGTGTAGTCAACACCACATTTGATAGATGACAAGTGGGCTCGAGTGAGCTAGGTCGATGACTTGGCCAAGTCGCACGGTTTACATGGTGTTGAGGGTTGGGGTTAACAAGAAGGGCTAGAAGATCCCTTGAGTGCAAGGCCTTGTGACTTGGATACGCACTTCCGTTGGTATTGTCCATAAAGTGTGTCGGTGTACGTGGGACCGTTGGTGGAAGTCCATAAATCCCGTGTCGGCTGGGTGCCGTTGGTGTAAGTCTATAAATACTCACCCCATACAAGACCCTGGATTAATAGTGTCATTTGATGTATAACATAAATGACAAAATTGTACACATAGGAAATTGCATGTGTTGGGGAGCCAGGACAGGCTTCGGGATCATGGATGACGGGCAAATGTACAATAGCAATTTCATGTGTTGAAGAGCTAGGAAGGGCTCAAATTTGGATACTGAGAGTGAGTCTCATCTTATCGGTAGTTAACAGGCAAAATTTTGCCTTTCGACCCTGAGCTACCGGTAGTTAACCGATAGCTCGTGGTCCAGTGGACCCGAACTGTCGGTAGGTCCATAAACACCTACCGGTAGCCCTTTCGAAAATCTGAAACTTGAATGACTACTGGTAGTTCACCGGTAGCTCATGGTCCAATAGGCCCGAGCTACCAGTAAGTCCATAAACACCTACCGGTAGTCAGTCTAAAAATCTAAAATTTTAAAATTGTTTTGCCATGCCTTTGGACCGATTAACCTCTTGGTTAAAGGGTGTGAATGGACTATAACTGTGATGATTTTAAGCACATTAGACCTTGGTTGGGTTTAAATGATTAAAGGAACACATATCACAATTGTGGGCAAAAACCCCCATTACTGGAAAAATTATCGACGTGGTGTCGGGTCAAGTGACATCCACGGGTATTTCTGCGGGTTGATGGATGGTCAACAGTTAAAAAAGGACCCCCGGATTTTTGTGTGTCACAACTTGGTATCAGAGCATAGCTATACGAACTACCAAAGGCTTGATGGGGCATGAGTCTAAACCATTGCCTTCCATTGTACATTGCATGTGTGTGCTTTAAATTGCTACTTCTTATGTGATATTTGTTATGTGAATTCTATCCTTGGTAAAATGTGTATGGAGATGGACACACTAGGGTTAGAAAACATAACCTTGGGAGTGGAAAAAGGATGAATGGGATGGTTCAAGGATTTAAATGTCTGCTAGTATAAAACATACGTTCTACTAGAGGGACAATGAGAAAATTCTCAAAGTTTGCACTTGATCCCTAGTTCGCGATACTAAGTTAGTGTGTCGTTTCCATTTGACATGTGTGTATATTGCAAGTAGAAGGAGGGGGACGCCGAGGCGGTGGGCTGAACAATAATCATTCACCACCGCCATTTGTCCAACAAACATGTAACGAAACGACAGACATGATGGCGGTTATGGTTGCACAAGCTAGCGCCACCAAATCAAGGAGGCCGAGTTACCTCTAACACTTCAAAGCACACAAACCTCCAATTTTTAAGGGAGGGGCGGATCTGATGGTGGCCGACCATTGGTTCCGACATGTAAATAAGATCTTAAGGGCTATGGAGATCACCTCAGATGCCACTAAGATAACCCTAGTTGTATTCCAGCTAGAAGGAGAAGCCCAAGTGTGGTGGGATTGGGTAACGGCTTCCAAGAACTTGGAGACCATGACATGGGGAGAGTTCAAGGAGCTCTTCATAGGTAAGTACTTCCCAACGGCCGCTCAACATGCAAAGGTTTGGGAATTCTTAGAATTGAAGCAAGGCGGCATGACAGTGTTGGAATACGTGGCTAAGTTCACAGAGCTAGTTCATTTTTTCGAAGATTACGTGGCCAGGGACATGGCCAAAGTAAGAAAATTTGAGAATGGTCTGCAGTTATCCATCCGGGAAAAGATTGTGGGCCTCCGCCTACAAGGCATGGACACAATGGTCGAGATAGCCATGGCCATTGAGAGGGAAGTTGAAGATGCACGAAGCATCCGGGTGGCTGGTGCTAAGGATAAGAAGATGGAGGGTCAATCCTATTCTTCTTACTCGGGAGAAGAAGCATAAGACTTCTACTCCACAAGGGTCTCAGGGACTGGGCCGCGGCCATCAAGGCCAAGGCCAAGGTCACTCCTCCCAAGGTGGGGGAAGCTTCTGGACTACCTACCAGGCAGGCCAGAAGATTTGTTTTTATTGCTACCAACTGGGTCACATGAAGCGGGATTGCCCTCAGAGGCAGGGATCCCAGAGTTACGGGACATCTCAGTCCCAATCTTTAGTGGGGCTGCCACAACCACACTATATTCCTCCCTACCCTGTCATGGGCCAGGGAAGTCAGTATCAGTTCTAGGGTGCTACTTAGGCCCCTACCAGTTTTCGAACAGGGACTCCGCAGTTAGGCCAAATGGGTCAGGGCATGGGTTGAGGCCGAGGGCAGGGCTTGCAAGCTGGAACTTCGGGGACCCAAGGGCGTGTCTACGCCATCACACCTCAGGCTGACCCAGTGGATCCGTCAGTCATCCAGAGTACATTTATACTCTCACGCTTATGGGTTAGGGTGCTATTTAACTCTGGAGTTTCACATTCATTCATATCTGTATCATGTGTTAGAGGCTTGCGCTTAGAAGTGGATACCTTGGAAGAGCCATTATATGTGAGTTCTCCCCTAGGAGCTAGGGTGAGAGTTCATCGGATATGTCGGGATTATGAGTTAGAGATCTCGTAGGTCTTGCTCATGGTGGACCTTAGGGTCATGGACATGTCAGAATTCGATGACATCCTAGGAATGGATTGGTTGGCGGCATAGCCAGTCGTCATTGATTGTGATTAGAAGAGGGTCACTGCTTATACACCAGAAGGTGTTTGTTTCAAGTTTCACGGGAAAAAGCACGACACCTTGCCCCAAGCCGTGTACGACTCTCGTTGGCACGGGCAGTTAATAGGTTGGCTTGCGAGCCATACTCTGGCGGAGGAGGTAAGACAGGAGTTGGGCCTACCTCGGATTGTTTATGAGTATGCAAAATTTTTCTAGATGAACTATCGAAATTACCTCCACATAAGGATATAGACTTCACAATTGAGTTACATCCAGGTATATCGCCCATTTCTATGACTTCTCATAAGATGGCACCAACTGAGTTACAAGAACTCAAGGTTTAATTAGAAGAGTTATTGTACAAAGGTTTTATTAGGCCGAGCACTTCGCATGGGGCACTCCGGTATTGTTTGCCAAAAAGAAAGACAAGACTCTTCGGCTATGTATAGACAACTGACAGTTAAACCGGGTCACTATCAAGAGTAGGTACCCTTTGCCGAGGATTGATGAATTGTTTGACCAGCTGAGGGGAGCGTGAGTCTACTCCAAGATAGATATTCGCACGGGCTACCATTAGTTGAGGATTAGGGAAGCGGACATCCCTAAGACGGCGTTCAGAACACGGTATGGGCATTTCGAATTCACGGTGATGCCATTTAGGTTGATGAATGCCCTGGCGGTATTCATGGATCTCATGCTTAGGGTGTTCCAACCGTATTTAGATCAGTTCGTCATGGTGTTTGTTGACGACATCTTGATTTTTTCCAAGTCTGAGGAGGAGCATGAGGGTCACTTGAGGATTGTTCTCCACACCATGAGAGATCATCAATTGTACACCAAGTTCAACAAGTGTGAATTTTGGTTAACTGAGATAAAAATTTTAGGACATGTAGTGTTGGCTTCGGGTGTATCTATAAACCCTGAGAAGGTTGAAAAAGTCACAAATTGGGAGAGGCCAAAGTCAGTCTTTGAGATACGCAGTTTCTTGGGATTGGCAGGGTACTATCCAAGGTTCATTGAGGACTTCTCTCGACTGACTGGACCTATGACGAGATTGACCCAGAAGGAGGTCAAGTTGGAGTGGAAAGATTCTGGTGAGAAGGCATTCCAAGAGTTAAAGAGGAGGCTAACTTTAGCTCCTATTTTGATAGTCCTGGAAAGGGGATAAATGTATACAATGTACTATAATGCATCGAAAGACGGACTCGGTAGTGTTTTGATGTAATCCAGGAGGGTGGTGGCTTATGGTTCTTGACAGTTAAAGAACCACGAGCAAAACTACCCCACGCACAATATGAAATTGGCGGCCATTGTCTTTGCCTTGAAGGCTTGGCGCCACTATTTGTATGGTGAGAAGTTTGAGGTGTTTTCGGACCACAAGAGTCTAAAATACATCTTTACACAACAAGACCTCAACATGAGGCAACGTAGGTGGATGGAGTACTTGGAAGGTTACGACTTCACTTTGCATTACCATCCTGATAAGGCAAATATGGTGGGGGATACACTTAGCCGAAAGTCATGGGGAGTCTTGGCTAGTGTGGCTTCTCGGGAGTGGCTTATGCTCGAGACTGTGGGGCACCAGGCTACATTATATGGATCAGGCTCAGGGTACTTTGGGGAGTTTGGTGGCTATGCCTTCTCTACTGAGCAGGGTGATCGAGTCCTAGAGTCAGGACACAGAGTTATTGTCCATCCGGGACCGTGTACATGTAGGTACAGGTGACGAGGGCTGGGCCATTCACTCGGATGGTAGTCTTTGGTATCGAGGAGGGGTTATGGTTCCTCAGTTGGCAGATCTGAGAGAGAAGATCCATAGGGAGTTTCATTGTTCCCGTTTTGCAGTTCATCTAGGTGGCATGAAGATGTACCATGATCTTCATCGCTATTATTATTGGAGTGGGATGAAGAAGCACGTTAGAGGCTTAGTCAGTAGATGTCTCACGTGTCAGCAGGTTAAGGCCGAGCACCAGAGACCAGCAGGGTTGCTCTAGCCTTTGAAGGTGGCGGAATGGAAGTGAGAGCATGTCACGATGGACTTTGTGACCCACTTGCCACGGACATCGCCGGGACATGACGCCTTGTAGGTGATAGTGGACCGGCTTACCAAGTCGGCACACTTTTTGGCGGTGCGAATGATCTTCAGATTGGAGGAATTTTGTAAGCTATATATGCAGGAGATAGTTCGGCTGCATGGGGTACCCATATCTGTAGTATCGGATCGGGACCCCAGGTTTATGGCTCACTTTTGGGAGAGTTTCTAGCGAGCCATAGGGATGTAGTTGATGATGAGTATAGCCTTTCATCCCCAGATAGACGGTCAGTCGGAGAGGGCCATCCAGATTTTGGAGGACATGTTGCGGGCATGCATCCTAGACCTTAAGGGTAGTTGGGAAGAACATTTACCCCAAATGGAGTTCGCCTACAACAATAGTTATCAGGCGAGCATACAGATGGCACCCTATGAGGCACTATATGGGATGCCTTGCCATTCTCCGGTGTGTTGGACAGAGGTTGGAGAAAGACCCTCTACGGGTCCAGATTTGATTAGGGACTCTTCAACGAAGGTGGACCTGATAAGGAAGTGTCTTCTTACGACTCAAAGCTGGCAAAAAAGCTACGCCGATAGGCGACGAGAACCTCTAGAATTTGAGATGGGAGATCACGTCTTCTTAAAGGTGATAGCTAAGAGAGGAGTGGTCAGATTCGGGAAGCAAGGAAAGTTTTCGTAGAGGTTTATCAGGCCCTTCGATATACTCGAGAGGGTGGGTACAGTGGCTTACAAGTTGGCATTGCCGCCAAATTTGTCGGGTGTTCACGCGGTGTTCCATGTCTCTATGCTCCTAAAGTATTCTCCAGATCCGAGACATGTGGTGGATTAGGGTGAGTTGATGGTTGATATTGATGGGACCTTTTAGGAGGGACCGGTGCGTATCATGGATAGTTGGGAGCAAGTTTTGTGAGGCAAGACTGTGAGACTAGTGAATGTGCTGTGGTAGCACCGGGGAGGGGAGGAGGCGACGTGGGAGCATGAGGACACCGTTTGTGCCAGTTATCCGTTCTTATTCGAGGATGAAGGTACATGTCTACAATATTAGGTAGAAGATTACTTGCTGCATGTGCATGTGGCTAAGTGTGCATATGTGTATGAATTTCGGGGACGACATTCTTTTAAGGGGGAAGAAAATGTAAAACCCAGGTAAATTTAAACTTTTATGAGTAAAGGGTAAAACGATAATTTATCACTACGATACTGGTTATAAATCAGAGTTTTTGTAGAACTCGAATGACGAAACAGAACACACCGTTGGATTCGTCTCATTAAATCTAGTTATTATGTCAAATTTCATCAAATTTCGAGATAGTCGGGTTTTTCTCGTTTTACGTGGCAGTCGGACCCCGAGAGACCCAAATGCGATTTTTTTTGAAAAATTAGGAGATTTTAAAATCAATGAAGTCAAGAAAAATTTAAAATATTTTGAACTAGAACCGAGTTGAAATTTAATCATCTCGGGACGAAAACGGACACGAAATTAAAAAGGGCCGTGTGGCGCGTTGTGAGCTGAGTGTTCTAAAAATATAAATAGGAAAAAAATCAGATTTTTCCCCCATCGCTCAGCCGGTACAAAGCTGATAGAGAGGAGAGGGAAGCTCAAGGTTTTCTCCAACTTCTCTTTACTATCTAAGGAGCTTGAGAGCTCAAATCCACTCGGGCCAAGAACTAATGTTGGTCTCCTCGACAAGGGCTACGCGTCTACACCAAAAACAAGAGCTTTCACCGAAGGTGGGAGAAACCAAAAATTTGGGGATGATTGGATTCAAGTTTGGGTTGATTCTTAGAGCTTCCCAAGGTCATTCTTCAAGCTATAAGAGGTAGGAGATTCTCCTACTTAGGTCTATTCACAACCATTAAATTTTATATGGAAATGGGTAGGTTAATATATATATATATATATATATATATATATATTTTCTTTTTTTTGTTTATTTAAAGAGGATCAACAGTGGTTCCCCACCTCCCCCCTTGAGTGACTCAAACCCACGACCTGATGGTTATAGGGGAAGCGTCTTACCACACGAGCTACGCTTCGTTGTCTATATATATATATATAACTTATCTGTAGAAGTGATTTTGGTAAAATGGGTATTGAAATGGGTATGTAGAAATTGTTTAATGTAATTTATTGAATAATGTGAATTATGGGCATGTTATGTGTTTACATAATGTCTTGATTTGAAAGTGTGTTATTCCTTAATATGAGATAACATGCTTGAACTTGAGTTTTGGATAAAATGTTGATAAATGCATATTGGTTTATTAACATTGTGAGACATTAGAATTATATGCTTTTGATGTAATTTATCATGGATTATGTGAATTGTGTTTGGAATAGTTCATACGACACTTATAGCATATTGAACATCATATGGTAGTTGCAATGAGACATTGCATTGCATATGCACGAAAACATCGCGATTGAGTGGGTGTGAGTGCTTCGTGTAGTCAACACCACATTGGTGGATGACAAGTGTGCTCTAGTGAGCTAGGTCGATGACTTGGCCGAGTTGCACGGTTTACAAGGTGTTGAGGGTTGGGGTTAACAAGAAGGGCTAGAAGATCCCTTGGGTTCAAGGCCTAGAGACTTGCATATGCATTTCCCTTGGTATTAGTCCATAAAGTCTGTCGATATATTCAGGACTATTGGAGGAAGTCCTTAAATCCCGTGTCGGTTGGGTGACGTTGGTGTAAGTCCATAAATACTCACCCCATACAAGACCCCGATTTGATAGTGTCATTAGATGTATAACATAAATGACGGAAATTGTACACATAAGAAATTGCATGTGTTGGGGTCCCGGGACGGGCTCGGGATCATGGACGACGGGCAAATGCACAATAGCAATTGCATTTGTTGAAGAGCTAGGAATGGCTCAAATTCGGATAGTGAGAGTGAGTCTCATCTCATTCCATAGTATAGCATGGTAGTTTCCAACATTGATAGCATATTCGTGATTGGAATGTGTGCATGGTGAATTGGTTGCATACTAGTATTTCATGTGCATTTGGGTTTGGGAGTAGCCTATTTAGGAAATACTCTACTGAGCGTGGCTCACCCTTTATAAAAAAATATTTTAGGTACGGAATATACCCCGGTGGGCGGAGCACATTCGGGTCACCAAGGGTGAAGAAGGCCGGCATGTGGCCTTGTTTTGAGTTTTGTAAAACATTTATGAAACTTAGTTTTTGACATGTAAATTCATACAAAAGATTGTAATGAAACTTGTATGGATCAAGTACTACGTGTATAAACCTTGTTGAAAGCCCAAATGCATGTTATGTGAGGGTTTGATTGGTTTTGGGACAGTTTGGAATGAATTGGGGATGAAAAACAGGTGAAATAGCAAATCTGGGCTGGACCTACTGGTAGGAACTACCGGTAGTTAATAGGTAAATTTGCCTTTCGGCCCCGAGCTACCGGCAGTCAACCGGTAGCTCATGGTCTAGTGGATCCGAACTACCGGTAGGTCCATAAACACCTACCGGTAGCTGATCCGATAATCTAAAATTTGAGTGACTACCAGTAGTCCACCGGTAGCTCATGATCCAGTAGACCCGAGCTACCGGTCGGTCCATAAACACCTACTAGTAGCCAATCTAAAAATCTGAAATTTTAAAATTGTTTTGAACATGCCTTTGGACCACGTAACATCTTGGTTAAAAGGTGTGAATGGACTATAAATGTGATGATTTTAATCACATTGGATCTTTGTTGGGTTTAAATGATTAAAGGAACACATATCACAATTATGGGCCAAAACCCCGGTTACGGGAAAAATTATCGACGTGGTGTCGAGTCAAGTGACATTCACGGGTATTTCTGCCAGTTGACGAATTGTCAACGGTTAATAAAGGACCCCCAGATTTTGGGGTGTCAGAATCAAGGCTCCAAAAATGAGGTTTTACATCTCAGTTGTTAAGTTGAGGTGTCAAACCGATAATGTGCTTAGTCATTTTCACAAGCTATCTTACCTTCCACATCTGTTTGGTTATTAACATGTAACAGTATAAAGCTAAATCTATACATACATTTAACACAAATAAAAGTGATAAATTGAACCATTCATTGCTCAGAATATGATTATTTACAACACTTTTGAAGATTCAATGCATCCAAAAAAAAATATATATAGCAACACGAACAAAACAAAAACTTTAAACATCTCTACAAACCATAAAAGAAAAATCATCCTAAGAAGAAACAAACAAATAAACACCCAACTCCACTCAAGAACAAAGATATCTTCTCAATCTCCTCTATCTCTACCATCAGCGGCACTATCGCCCCACAAAAGCCTAAGGATCTCATCCTGCTTAGCTTCGATGCTGAGCATGACGTCTCGTAACGAACGTTGGGGCATGCTGGGGCCTGCCTAGTCTGGTTGCTCTCTCTTTGCCTCCATCTCCATCTCCTCTTCCCGGTCAAGCTCTTCCTGCACCTTATCACTCTTTGGGGAGGTGGCACCTCTTGTCTTGCAGCCGGGGCTCTACTATGACCTTTACTTCTCTTGAAAGAGCCCTTGTTTAGTGGCCCCATCGACTTTTGGATTTCCATCTTAGGCCTTAGCCTGATCCCATTATCCTTGCATATTTCAGCCACTAGGGTGCCAAAAGGAAGTGCACTCCTCTTCGTATCACATCCCTTCTTCATTTCACTCAATATTAGTGAAGGGAAGTCGATACTATGCCCTTTTCCTACTACATAAAGTAGTCGAGCCATTTTAGGCAAGACATCTTTCTTTCTTCATATGAGAGCAAAGTTGGAGACTGCAATCAAATTCAACATCTTATATTTGTCGGTGAGTTCTCCTTGCCTTAGAAAATTTTGCCCCGACCATGAAAAGTTAACCACTCCAGTCAATTCTTTCCCCACCACATTCATCGCCACATCTTTCTTTGGAGGGTTTGTCTACTCGAGGCAACTCTTGTCGTATTTCTTTAATGTATGCCTCATCCACATCAATGTGGATGCCTCTAACATATGTCCGGATTGCATCGTTGATGATCTCGGCGTTGGAGTAAAACTCCCTCACCAAGTCAATAATAGCAACCCCACTATTTCTCAAATGCCACAACCAGTCCCCTTTCTCCATCTCCTCCAATATTCAAAGTTCTGCAAAATCAGAAATTACATCTCTCTCACAGACTATAGCATGCTTATGGTAAAAATCCTCATACATTTCTGCCTCTAAGGTGCTGGGAAACCGAGTCCGATCATATTTCTTTGTCTTTTGCTTCTCCTCTCTCTCTACTATCACTTCCTTAACAAATTTTGGCTCTTGGCTTACTGGTTGAGTGCGCCTGGCAGGAAGATTCACTCTTGGCATGGAGTTCGAACGTTAAAGGAGCTTGGAAGAGTGCTAAAAACTTGGATTTCTTGGTGTGGGGGTGAAGCGTTTGATATGGAGATGAGTTAGGGAGGGACAAATTTGGGTATTTTTGGAGAATGAGGGTGGTCTGAGGTCTTTGGAGTGAAAAGGGGTTTGAGGATTTTGGGAAATTTGAGAAGGATTGGGTATTTTGAATTGAAAAAGATGATGCAGGCTTTTATAGTCTGAGTCGCGACGTTCGAATGCAGGTAGAAGAATTTTAAAATATAGTTGGAACGTTGGTGTTGTTCGAACGTTAGGAGCTCCTAGTAGTTTTGTGTTCTATCAGAGGCCAAATTACTATAAACTTCGAACGTTGGAACGATCTATGGGCGTTCGAATGTTTATGCTCGTTCGAATGGTCTATTGGCGTTCGAACGAGCTGAGGTCGCAGTACTGTTGTTTTCATCAGAAAGTTCATCAGAGGCAGAGTACTTCAAGCTATCAACGTTCGAACGTTGGTATCGTTTGAATGTTGATCCAAAACTAAGAAAAAAATTACACTATGTTACCCACCATCAAAGAAGTGTATTTACAAACACAAGAATCTGAACCAATTTTCATGGCACCTTAGGACAAATCCCTACCCACGCTTTTGGTTGGTATTTCAGAACGTTCCTTATTCGGCCCATGTTATCATTTCAAAAACGAATTTTACACTATTTACAAGAAATTCGAACCCTTGGCATCTATTCCCAAAACACAATTTTTCATAGTTTGTTACAGAGCAATCTAATCTGAATCATCCTCTGTCTCTGTGCCATTTGAACCATCAGTGACTCTTCTAATTTTCTGTTGCCCAAACTAGTTAAGCAAAGTACCAGAATAGGATGGTGTGTTAGGATAATCCTTGCTCTGCCCATTCACTATCTAGTCTAATTGATCGAGTGCACGACCAAATATTGGTTCAAAACACTAATTATACATTTTCTCATGAAAGACTCTACTTCACTTTTTATAGGCACTAAGTCTTTTGACACGACTGCGTTTAGCAAAAGTGTTTCTGCCACAGAGGGATTTTGCTTGCTCTTGTCGGATCTCGTTTTTCCTTATCAATCTTGTTTTTCTCATGATCGTATTATGCACATCAGATGAGATAGTTCGTAGAACTGGCAAACTAAACCAAAAAAGTTTGACATCCATGCTTCATACGCTTTTTAAGACTCACTATCTGGTTCTTTAACATCTGTCTGTCACAAAGACGATTTAAACTGATCTACATACATGCAATATATAAGACAAGGTACACAATTATGAACAAAACAACAACAAATTTTTTTAAAAAAAATTTACAAGCAAAGACTACACAGAAAATGACTTAACAGTTCTCACACCCCTAGCCTAAACTGAACATTGTCCCCAATATTTCGAATTTACCAGTGCAATGATCTTTGGAGACGAGATTTGAAAAGTAGAGATTTGTGCTTCTGCTGAAACCTACAAAGCAAAATGCAACCATTAATCCTTTTTGTGCAGATTTGATTCTCGGGTGGGCTTGTAAGCCTTGTGTGTGAGTGCGAATAATAACAAGTCACCCATAAAAAATAAAATAAAATGATGTATATCATGAGAGCAGGGATCTGATCTTCGGGATACATGGTCATGGTTTTGCTTGGGTATAGTTGGTTTTGTAGAAAAAACAGAAAGGAAAACGGAGAAGAAAGAATACTAAGAAGAACAAAAAAAGAAAGACAAATAAGAAAAGAAGAAACATAAAGAAAATGGTAGTGGGCAACAGAGATGCCTGGGAAAAGAGAGAAAAAAGGGGGCCTCGTAAAGGTGTTTTATTGGGTCGGGTATCTGCCTGACTCGACCTTTTTGAGTGTCGGCAGGTGCGATTCTGGTTCCATTAAATTAATGGTTTCTACATTTTTAACAAAATCCTTCAAAAATGGTTTCAACCTCTGACCATTAAGAATAAAGATATTGTCGTTTGATGGATTTTCCACTTCTATTGCTCTATGGTCAAACACCTTTATGACAATGTAAGACCCAGTCCATTTTGACTTCAACTTACCAGGAAAGAAGCGGAGTCTTGAATTAAACAACATGACTTTCTAAGAAGGTTCAAAAGACTTTCGCAGAATGTTTTTGTCCTAAAAAATTTTCATCCGAGTTTTAGGAATTTTATCATTCTCATATGCTTAATTTCTTAATTCCTCCAATTCATTTATTTAAAATTTTCTTGAGAGTCCAGCCTTGTCCAGGTCAAAATTTATTATTTTAATGGCCAAGTATGTCCTATGTTCCAATTCTACAGGTAGGTGACATGGCTTTCCATAGACTAATCGATAAGGGGACATGCCCAAAATTATTTTAAAAGCAGTATGATATGCCCAGAGTGCATTAGTTAGTCTGGACGACCAATCTTTGCGATTCGAATTTACCATTTCTTCTAAAATTATTTTGATCTCCTAATTAGCTAATTCGACCTGTCGACTAGTTTGTGGGTGATAAGGAGTGGCAATTTTATGGAAAATCAAATATTTTTTTATCTAATTCCAGAATGGACGATTACAAAAATGAGCACCCCCATCACTTATGATTGATTTAGGAACTCAAAATCAGGATAAAATATTTTCTTTTAAAAATTTGATCACCGTTTAGTGATCATTATTCCGACATGGAATTGCTTCAAGCCATTTGGATACATAGTCTACTACCACTAAAATGTATAGATAGCCAAACGAAGGGGGAATGGTCCTTTAAAATCGATGGCCCAATAGTCAAAAATTTCAATCACGAGAATTGGGTTTAAAGGAATCATATTTCTTTTTGAAAATTTTCCCAACCTTTGGCATCTATCACAAGTTAAATAAAAGGTATGGACGTCCTTGAAAAGTGTGGGCCAGTAAAATCCACACTGCAAGATCTTTGCAGCGATTTTCCTTGATGAAAAGTTGCCACCACATGCTTCAGACTGACAAAAAGTTATTACTTGGTTTCTTTGATGAGCAGGGATGCAACACCTTATGATATGATTCTTACAGTATTTAAATACATATGGATCTTCCCATAAGAAGTTACGAACCTCCCTCAGAAATTTTTTTTTATCCATGGGAGTGAATGACAGAGGCAGTGTTCCAGTAGCTAGGAAATTAGCAATGTCGGCGTACTATGGAGTCTCATCAATTATAAACACTTGTTCATCAGAAAATTTCTCATTGATTGGTAGTCCATCATCGTGAAATTCATAAGTCAATTTGGACAGATGGTCTGCCACCACATTTTCAACACCCTTGTCTTTAAGGACAAGATCAAACTCTTGGAGGAATAGTATCCATCTTAAGAGCCTCAGTTTGACATATTTCTTTGTGAGTAAGAATTTTAGGGCTGCATGGTCAGTGAATACAGTAACAGAGGAACCAACAAGATCGAAACAAAATTTTTTCAAAACAAAAACTACAACAAGCAATTCTTTTTTAGTTGTTGAATAAATCATTTGACCATCATTCAAAGTTTTGCTTGCATAATAAATTACATGTGGTTTTTTTATCCTTTCTTTGCCCCAATACAACACCTACAACATAATGACTCACATCACACATTAGTTCAAAGGGTAGAGTCCAATCATGGGGTTATAATATTAGGGCAAAAATTAACATGTCTTTCAGCTTGTTAAAAGCTTTTTGGCATGCTTCATTCCATTCAAAGATTACGTTCTAACTCAGGAGATGATACATGGGTTTGGCTATGGTACTGGAGTCTTTTATGAAAATCCTGTAAACACCTGCATGTCCTAGGAATGATCGGACATCCTTTATAGTCTTTGGTGTTGGAAGATTTCGAATTAGATCAATTTTTATCTTGTCAACTTTAATACTCTCAGACGATACAATGTGACTTAAGACAATGCCTTCTTTTATCATGAAATGACATTTCTCCCAATTGAGCACCAGATTGGCTTCTTTACATCTTATCAACACATTTTCTAGGTTGGCCAGACACAAATCAAATGAGTCACCATAAACAGAAAAGTCATCCATGAATACTTCCAAAAAATTTTCAATCATGTCACTGAACAAGCTTAGCATGCATCTTTAGAATATTGCATGAGCGTTACAAAGTCCAAATCACATCCTTTTGAATACAAAGGTGCAAAACGGGCATGTGAATATGGTTTTCTCCTGATCATTTAAGGCTATCTCAATTTGATTATACCCGGAATATCCATCCAAAAAATAGTAAAATTCATGGCCTGCAATTCTTTCAAGAACCTGATCAAGAAATGGGAGAGGGAAATGGTCTTTCCTAATTACAAAATTCATTTTTCAGTAGTCAATGTACATTCGTCATCCTATGACAACTCTAATTGGCACTAGTTCATTGTCATTATTTTTTACCACTATGACCCAAGACTTTTTGGGTACAACTTGGGTTGTACTAACCCATTTGTTATCAGAGAAGGGAAAGATTATCCCTGCATCTAAGAGTTTGAGTACCTTAGTTCTCACAACTTCTTTCATGTGAGAATTCAGTCATCTCTACATTTAACGAGAGGATTTTTAGTCCTCTTCAAGTTATATAGCATGATTGTTAATTAATGGGCTTATTCCTTTCAAGTCAGCGATGATCCACCCAATGGTATTTTTATGGCTTTTAAGGACTTCAATTAGTTTAGAATCTTGCAAGTCTATGAGCTTAGAGGAAATTATCACTTGGTATGACTCATCTTCTCCTAAAAATGCATACTTAAGGTCAGATGGGAGATACTTCAATTCAGACTTTGGTGGCTTATCATTTGATGAGAATGGCTTTGTACCACTAGATGAAAGTTCCTCAAATTTTGGGACCCATGTCTCAACAACATGAGTAAGGCAACTTTTTGTATTTAGGTCATCATTTGTTGAATCAAATGAAATGGAATATAGCAGAGATGATTCAGTCAGGTTTTCACAGAATGTGTCATTGAGATGTTCCTGCATCAGTGATTCAATGGAGTTTACTTCCCCTTCGTCCTCGTCCTCATCCTCACCTAGGTGTTTAGCAATATTAAAAATACTCACCTCTAGAGTCATATTCCCAAAATTTAATTTCATGACTCCATTCCTGCAATTAATTAGTGCATTGGAAGTTGCTAGGAAGGTTTGACCAAGAATGACGGGAATTTAGTTCTCTAAATGCAATGCTGGCTGAGTATCTAGAACAATGAAGTCAACAAGAAAGACAAAGTTATCCACTTGGACAAGTACATCTTCAACAATGCCTCTAGGGATTTTTACAGATCTGTCTACTAACTAGAGTGTGACACAAGTGGGTTTGAGTTCACCCAGACACAACTGCTGGTAGACAGAGTAGGATAGCAAGTTAACACTAGCTACAAGGTCTAACAGTGTTTGTTCTATCTTAAAATCTCCAATGACACATGACATAGTTGGACACTCAGGGTCCTTGTATTTTGGAGGAGTTTTACATTGATGCAAGGTACTGGCTTGTTTTGTTAGGAAGGCTATTTTTGGAACATTCTGATTTCTCTTGATTGTGCACAAGTCTTTTAGAAACTTGGCATAATATGGTACTTATTGGATTGCATCCAGAAGTGGAATGTTGATTTTTACTTGTTTGAAAAGCTCGTAAATTTCAGGCTGATGATTCAAATTTTGTGTGGCTTTGAGTCCATGCAGAAAAGAAGCGGAAATGGAACAAGAAGGTTCTCTTTCCTCAAAAGTTTCAAGCTCTTGTTTTATCATAGGCTCGGGCTCTTTTTCAATGAGAAGTTCTGGCTCAACTGATGAGTTGATTGTGAATTGACTCAGGTTTTGACTTTGGAATTAGCATGTCTCTGATGGCCTTATCAATCATCTTGCCACTTCTCAGTGTAGTGAAAGCATGGGCTTGGTCTTGTGGAGGTTTTGGTTGGGCGGGAAACTTGCCCTTTTCTTGTGTGCTCATGGATTAAGTCAACTTTTGAATGTGGCTTTTAAGATCTTTGAAGGAATGGGTGGTCTATTCTTTGAACTCAGTTTGGGTTTGCATAAATTGGTTTAGTGTATCCTCAAGGTTCCTCTTGTGTGGTGGTTGGTATGGTTGGTATACGGGAGTTCCTTTAGGTAGTGGATGTGAATTTTTTTGTTGGTTCATGGGAGTTGGTTGTGTGTTCCTCCAACTGAAGTTCGGGTGGTTTCACCACCCTAGATTGTATGTTTCAGAGTATGGGTTGGAGTAAGACTGGTTGAAGTTGGAGATTGCATTTGTTGTTCCAACAAGACTTCTTTGAATGTAGGGATGGTAGGACATTCCCCATAGGATGTCTTGTTAATGCACACATTCCACACACTTGTACTGTGGAAGGGCCCATATCGACTTGTTGAACTTTTTTCATCTCTAAAGCTTCAAGCTTTCGAGACAAAGTGAACATTTTTGCTCTCAGGTCATCATCTTCTCCCAAGACATACTTTCCCCCTAGGTAAGTAGATGGTCTGGCTTCAACTGTGGTAGGGGAGGCTGAGTCCCACATCTAAGAACTATCAGATATGGTGTCAAAAAAATGGAATGCCTCCTTTGGACTTCTACCCATAAACTCTCCTTGGGCCATAATTTCGACAAATTGATGCAGTCTAATGGGCAAGGAGTCATAGAAAGCTTCTACCAAAGTCCAATTCTCAAAAGAATGGTGGGGGCTGACTTGGAGTATTTCTTTGAATCTCTCCCAACTTTGGTAAAATATTTCTCTTTTTTTCACCGAAAAATTCATAATTTGCCTTTTAAGTGTGCTGGTCTGATGTAAGGGAATTTTTTTCTGAAATATTCATTTTGAAAGATTTTCCAGGTAGGCAAGGAAAGAGCTTTTAAAGAATTTAGTCATTGTTTAGCTTTATCCTTTAGAGAGAAAGGAAAAAGTTTCATCCTGGCAAGTTTCGAATTGCCTGCAATGTTCTACACACTTCTTCAAAATCTTTCATATGCATATATGCATTTTCGGTATCCAACCGATGAAAAATAGGTAACAACTGCACAGTCCCTAGCATTACAGTAAAAGGGGTGTATCTAGAGGGAATACAAAACATGAGGGCACACTATTTCTTGTAGGATTTAAGTAATCCTACAAAGTTCGAATGTTTGACACTTCCTCTTCCCTCATAGGAACTTCTCCATTTCTTTCATTATTTTCCGTAATACTCTCACAAGAGTCTACTACTTATCTAGGTGAATTTGGTTCAGACTGGTTCACAGGCCCAGAAGATTCCGCCGACAAATTTTATAGTGAGGAGCCTTCTCAGACATAAAATAAATGGAAACAACACAAAATATTTACAGTGAACAAAAGAATATATACAAAAAGAAAAGGTCTTCTAACCTTTTACCTTAAAATACCCTTGATAGTTCCCCGGCAACGACGCCAAAAACTTGTCTTGATCCGGAATGTGTACACCAAAGTGCAGGCGGTCAAACTGTAGTAATAATCCGGATTGATTTCGAAGTCGAATCCACAGGGAACTTGTTGTGTTGGTGTTTCAAAGTAAGCAATGGTGAAGATCAATCGATTGTAACCTTTGAGATTTGTAGTTGTGAGATTGGGAGGTTTTTCCTGGATTAAATATGAAATTCTGCACAAGAAGGTTTTTTAGACATAATATAAGATAAATTAAAATAAAAGAAAAGTCACTATTTAGTTCGAGTATCAGGACATGTAGTCAATTATCAGGTTTATTATATTTAAACTTGATAACTCAATTAACTCCTCTTTCAACGGTAAGTCAATCAGAAGATAAAGATGGACTGTGAGAATTAAGACCATGGTTTTGATGTCTTTCCAGTAGTTTACAAGAATTGCCTGTGCCGAGACTTAACCTGTCTACAGACAAGCAAGTATTTCTACAAGACATCTAACCATGACTGCAATTTTCCATTCTTTAAATGAAGCACAATAATGAGGATGATTAAAGGGTAATCATGAAGTTCTAGCCGGGGTACTTGCCTTGAAACGATGAATCTTTCCATGCAAGAGTCATCCGTGTCATAGAAAGACTCTCGATTATACAAAGTACCTTAGCTTTGCTAGATGCAATCAATCATCCAATAAACAAGGGGATAAACATTAAGCAATAGAACAGTGCATAAATATAACTTCCAGATAATTTAATCATGCCCTTTACTTCTTGCTAAAGAGTGAATGAGAAACTACTCACTCTTCATGGCTTTGGTAAAGCTAGAAAAGTGAGTGATGCTCATCCCTCAAAGTAGAGGACTCTACAAAATAAAAACACAATAACATGGAGCCAAACTTCAACAAAGAATGAGTGAATCATGTTCCACCTTTCACGGTTTTGGCAAAGCTCTAGAAAAGTGGAAGAGTTTTACTCCTCTAAGAAAGAAGGAAGCTCAAGCAATGAAAGATATGAACAACATAATGTATGTAATAGCATGTATGTAAAGACTAAAAGTAAATAGAGAAACTAAAACTCTTAATATAAGCAAATGTAAACATGAATGTGAAGACTAAAAGTAAATAGAGAAAATAAAAATCTTAATACAAGAAGATGTAAACATGAATGTAAAGAAATGAGTGGGAGTTTAAGCCTGCCAACTCTCTACCAAAGTGGAAAACTAAGACAATGAAGAAGTAGAAGTGCCCTATTTCTCTCCTAAAATGAGAGTATTTATAGACAAGGAGGAGACAAGGGGGGTGAAGAAATAGTGTTTGCCGCCTAAGTCAAAGTGAAAAGCCAACCACTCTGCAGTCTGTCTGTCGAGGTCGTTCGAATGTGGGTTGGCGTTCGAACGTTGTTGTTTCTGCGTTATGGATGTTCGAATAGTTGACAACATTCGAACGTTTCTTCTGTCTTTGCTCTAAGAACGTTCAAACACCAGATGAGATCTGTCCTTATCCCTTAGATGTCAAATGGCCTGTGGTCCTCTGTGGAAATCTACTTCCACACTCCATGCAGAACATGTCAGTTTTTTATTGCAACACGCCATGTCTTTAGTCTGATCTTGTTAGTGCTCCAAAGGACGTTCGAACGTGAGTTGGCGTTCGAACATTGGTTCTTTGTTCCTCTGGACTTTGGTTCTTGGCTGTAACACATTATCTCTCAGCTAGCCTGTTTCTTGTGTGTGTTCGAATGTGAGTTGGCGTTCAAACGTTACTTCTTTGTTCCAAATTTGTCCAATTTGTTCCCTAATGTGTTGGTATTACATTCAAATGCACTTTTTGTTGCCCTTGAACCCTTTTTTTCACTTTAGAACCTGAAAATGTCATCATTTAAACTTTATACTATATTTGTGTACTAATCACACCACTCTCCCGAACTGCATCAAAACACATCCGAGTTCATCTTTACATTTGTACCCTCTCCGGTGCTATTAAAATAGGAGCCGAGGTAAGCCTCCTCTTCAACTCCTGGAATTCCTTTTCACACGAGTCACTCCACTTGAACTTGACCTCCTTCAGGGTCAATCTATTCGTAGGGCAGCTAATCGGGAGAAGTACTCGATGAACTTCTTGTAATACCCTGCCAATCCCAAGAAAATACATATCTCAAAGACTGACTTTGGTCTCTCCCAATTAATTATTGCCTCAACCTTCTCCGGTTCCACGGATACCGCCAAAGCCGACACGGCTTGTCCCAAGAATTTCACCTCTGTGAGCCAAAATTAACACTTGCTGAAATTGGCGTACAACTGGTGGTCCCTCATGGTCTAAAAAATAATCCTCAAGTGACCCTCATGTTCTTCCTCAGACTTGGAGTAGATCAAGATGTCGTCTACAAACACCACGACGAATTGATACAAATAGGGTTGGAAAACCCTATACAAGAGATCCATGAATGCCGTCGGGGCATTCATTAATCCAAATGGCATCACTGTGAACTCGAAATGCCCATACCGTGTTTTGAACACCGTCTTAGGGGTATCAGCCTTCGTAATCCTCAACGAATGGTAGCCCGTGCAGAGATCTATCTTAGAGTAGACACGCGCTCCCCTCAGTTGATCAAATAGGTAATCAATCCTCGACAAAGGGTACCTATTCTTGATAGTAACTCAATTCAATTGTCAATAGTCTATACATAGCCGAAGAGTCTTATCTTTCTTCTTGGCAAACAATACCGGAGCACCCCATGGTGAAGTGTTCGATCTAATGAGGCCTTTGTCCAAAAATTCTTGCAATTGGACCTTGAGTTCTTGTAACTCAGCTGTCGCCATTCTATGTGGAGTCATAGAAATGGGCAAAGTGTCGGAACGCAACTCAATTCTTAAGTCCACATCCCTATGGGAAGGTAACCCCGGTAACTCGTCCAAAAAAATGTCCTCATACTCGCAAACCACCCGAGGTAGACCCAACTCCTGTCTCACCTCGTCTTCTAGAATGAGGCTTGTACTTCAGCCAATTAACTATCGTGCCATTGAGAGTCATACACAGCTTAGGGCAATGCTTCATGCTTCTCCCCTGAAACTGGAAACAAACACCGTCTGGTCAGTAGGTAGTGACCCTCTTCTGATCACAATCAATGACGACTCGGTTTGTCGCCAACCAATCCATTCCAAGAATGACATCGAACTCTGACATGCCCAGGACCCTAAGGTCCACGGTGAGTTAGAATCCCGATATTTCTAACTCACAACCCCGACATATCTAATCAATACATACCTTAGCTCCTAAGTGTGAATTCACATAAAACGGCTCTTCCAAGGTCTCAACCTCTAAGCCAAATCTTTCACGCAAGATGTAGAAATGAATGAATGAGATGCACTTGAATCAAGTAATACCCTTGCCCATAAATAAGAGAGTAGAAACGTGCACTGAATGACTGGCTGATCTACTGGCTCAGTCTGAGGTGTGATGGCGTAGACACGCCCTTGGGACCCCGTAATCTTGGCCTGCATGCCCAGTCATCAGCCCTAACCCATGCCCTGGCCCATCTGGCCTAAATGAGGAGTCTCTACTCATGTAGTAACAGGGGCCTGAGTAGCACCATGAAATTGATACTGGTTTCCCTGGCCCATGGTGGGGTAGGGAGGAATGTAGTGTGTCTGTGGTTGCCCAACAGATGATTGGGACTAAGAAGACCCATAACTCGGGGATCCTTGTCTCTAAGGACAACCCTTTCACACATGACACAGTTGAAGGCAATGATAGCAAGTCTTTTGACCTGCCTGATATGTAGTCTTAAAGTTCACCCGCCTTAGGAGGAACGACCTTGGCCTTGGCCCTAGTAGCCACAGCCTTGTCCCTGAAACCCTTGTGGGGTAGAAGTCCTCTGTCTCTTTTTCGAGCTAGAAGAAGAGGATTGACCCTTGTTCTTTTGGTCCTTAGCACCCGCCTCGCGGATGCTTCGTGCATCATCAACCTCTCTCTCAATGGCCATAGCTGTCTTGACCATTAAGTCCAAATCTTGCAAGTGGAGGCCCACAATCTTTCCCCAGATGGATAATTTCATACCATCATCAAACTTCCTCACTTTGGTCATGTCAGTGGCCACGTAATCATCGGCGAAACGAGCTAACTCTGTGAACTTAGCCACATATTCCATCACCATCATTGTCCCTTTTTTCAAATCTAGGAATTCCTGGGCCATTGTATGTCGAACAGTTGTTGGAAAGTACTTATCCATGAGAGCTCCTGGAACTCTCCCCATGTGATGGTCTCTAAGTTCCTTGAGGCCGTTACCCAATCCCACCCTAATTGGGCTTCTCCTTCTAGCTGGAATGCAACTAGTCTTGTCTTAGTGGCATCTGAAGTGATTTACATCGCCCCTAAGATTTTATTGACTTGTCGAAACAAATTGTGACACCCCAAAATCCGGGGGTTCTTTGTTAACTATTGATAACTCATCAACCCGCGAAAATACCCATGGATGTCGCTTAAGCCAACACCCGTTAATAACATTGCTTTAACCGAGATTTTTAACCCACAATTATAATTCGGGTTTAATCATACACTGAGTTCAACCCAAGTCTAATAGACCATGATTTGTACTCCATTAGGGTCCATTTAAATCAGTAAAGTAAGGAAATTCAAAGCTCAAAAATTTGCAAAACAATTTTTAATTTTGAAAATTTTGGAAAAGTGTATCGGTGCAGCGTACCTGTATGGTTTGCTCTTGGGAGTTGACTGTACCAGTACACAGTACCAGTACTGTCTATCTAGTTTTGCCCTTTTCGAATATTTTTCACTTCAGACTCACTCCAACCCTTTCCAAATTCATCCCAACACATATATAATGAAGTTTTCTACGTTATACATGACCCATACAAGTTCTTTTACAAGCATTCAAATATAATTACAATATTTACATGCCAAAAAACCATTTTTTAACAAAAACTTTACAAAACTTCAAGGTTAAATACCACATGTTGGTCTCTCTTCACCCTTGAGACCCCGAGTGAAAGCTATCCTCGGGCGTGTATCCTCCACCTAAAATGTGTCCCGTATAGGGTGTTTCATGCTCTGTAGAATAATCCCTACAAATGTTACTCCCCACCTAGATGTATGTGGAATGCAAACAGGCAACGTTCAACAATCTATCACATTCCAAACAAGAATATGCATTCAAATGTTGGAATTCTTCATGTCATGCCATAAAATGAGATGTGACTCAATCACGCAATTTACCCCGAGCCCTTCTTAGCTCCTCAACACATGCAAATGCCAATGTGTAAGAATCCGTCATTCATGTTGCACATCGAATTACATTAACAATTCTAGAGTCTTCCTTGGGGTGGATGTTTATGGACTTACACCAACGGTACCCAACCAACATGGAATTCATGGAATTTCACCAACGGTTCCACGTACACCGACACACTTTATGGGCTCTTATACCAACGGAGTGTGTATCCACCCACGGGGTCTCTCACGCGAGGGATCTTCTAGTCCCTTCTTGCTAACCCCAACCCACTTTATCATGCAATCATGTGCAACAACGGGATCTTCAACCCCCTTCTTTCGAGTCTATTGATCAAATACCAATAGTGGCATTTGATTAACAATGCACACTCACACCCACACCCATGACTTATGCCAACAAATGTGACACCAATATCATGCTCAAGACGTAATGAATGTCAATTGAGCAATATCAACCATATCCCATCATACTCCATGGAATTTATATATCATATGCATATAACTTCCATAAGTAATTATCATGCCAACATATCATAAAGCTTATGTTCACATATTATCAACAAAGCCCCAACATGTCATTTCAATTACATCAAAACAACCATTTCATTCATTCATGACATTTAATAAAACACATTCTAGGCACCAATCATGTAATTACATAATATTTCCCACACAACATCAAATATCATAATTCAAGGCATTTCATCAAACACCATAAATGCAATATTCATGTAAGCACACAAATTTGTTCACATAGCCCCAAGTTTAAAGAAAGTACTCAAGAAACTTCCATTTATCTATTTTTAGCTAGAAATTGGTCTAAGCCCTTTCTATGCTCACTTTCTCATTTCCATATTAATAGGCAAATGATGTACATAGATGAACACATGGACCTTACCATTCATATAGACATCTAAGTTAGAAATCAACCCATGTAGGAGAAACCCAACCTCTTGTAGCGTAAAGGAAGAGATAGAGCTTCCAAAAACACCAAGTCTTAAAAATCTTAATTTCTCAAATTTCCTTCTTTGGAGCTTCGATGAAATCCCTCATTCTTGGTATGAATGCGTAGCCCTCGTCGAGGAGATGAACTTAAAGTCTAGGCTCGACGGAATCCAATCGACGAAACTCCGAGAATCAGCGGAAGAAGATTGGTTTTCTCCCTTTTCTCTCTCTTTTCACTCTTCTCTCATTGGCGGCTGAACAAGGCTAAACAAGTCACTATTTATAATTTTAATTGTGCGGTCCACGTCGCACCGCATATTTTCCACTTTCGGGTTTATTTTTCGTCCCAAAATAATTCATTATATCCCGGTTTAAGTTCAAATTAATTTTATTTGAACTTTTATTCAATTATAAGAAATTATCATATTTTACGTTTTTGGAGACCTTTGTGAGGTCATCCGCCACCCAGTTGTCTCGAACGACGTGTAAAATCTGACTATCTCAAAATTTGACAGGATTATTAAATTTTGTGATACGAATCCAACGGCGAAGTCCGTTGTGTCATATGAGGTCTATTGAAAACGTATTCTAATTCCACATTATAGTGGTAAAATGACAATTTTTCCCTTTTTCAGAAAAATTCAAATTTGCCCGGGTTTTACATTCTTCCCCTTTAAAAGTATTTCGTCCCCGAAATTCGCACACTCATGCGCACGCAATCACATGCATATGCAACAATCATTTTATGCCAAATGACTATATGAATGCACCTCTATCCTCGAATAAGAAAGGATAATTGGTACGAATAGTGTCCTCGAGCTCCCATGTTGCTTCCTCCACTCCACGGTGTTGCTACAACACCTTCACTAGCCTAACGGTCTTGCCTCGCAAAATCTGATCCCGACTATCTATGATATGTACCGGTCCCTCCTCAAAGGTACCATCCATATCAATAACAAGCTTGCCCCAATCCGCCACATGAGTAGGATCTGGGGTGTACTTCCGGAACATAGAGACATGGAATACTACATGAACACCTGATAAGTTTGGCGGTAATGCCAACTGGTAAGCAACTGCACCTACCCTTTCGAGTACCTTGAAGGGCCCAATATACCTCAATGATAGCTTTCCTCGCTTGCCGAACCTGACCACTCCTCTTTTAGGCATCACCTTTAAGAAGACATGATCTCCCACCTCGAACTCTAGAGGTCGCTGCCGCTTGTCGGCATAGGTCTTCTATCGGCTCTGCGCCTTAAGAAGACGCTTTCATATCAAGTCCACCTTCTTCGAGGTGTCTCTGACCAATTTTGGACCTGTAGAGGGTCTCTCTCCTACCTCCGTCCAACAAACTAGAGATCGATAAGACCTCCTATATAGTGCCTGATACGGGGCCATCTGTATGCTTGCTAGATAACTATTGTTATAGGCGAACTCCACCAAAGGTAAATGATCTTCCCAGCTACCCTTGAGATCTAGGATGCATACCTGTAGCATGTCCTCTAATATCTAAATGGTCCTCTTAGACTGACTGTCTATCTAGGGATGAAATGCAGTGCTCATCATTAGTTGCTGCCCTATGCCTAGTTGGAAACTCTCCCAAAAATGAGTCGTAAATCTGGGATCCCGATCCAATACTATAGATATGGCACCCCATGAAACAAGACGATCTCTCGTATATACAACCTGTAAAATTCCTCCACTATGAAGGTAATCCGCATAGCCAAAAAGTTTGCTGACTTCGTAAGTCAGTCCACCATCACCCACACCGCGTCATGTTCCCACGTCATGTCCCTGCGATATCCGTGGCAAGTGAGTCACAAAATCCATCATGACATGCCTCCACTTCCACTTCCACTCAGCTACCTCCAAGGGCTAGAGTAATCACGTTGGTCTCTAGTGTTTAGCATTCACTTGCTAACACGTGAGATATCTACTAACAAAATTTTCAACGTGTTTCTTCATCCTACTCTAGTAGTACTGGTGATGAAGATCTAGATACATCTTCGTGCGACCTGAATGTTCAGCAAAACGAGAGCAATGGAACTTCCTAAAGATCACCTCTCTTAGCTCCACAGACTAGGGAACTATAATCCTTTCCCAATACTGAAGACTACCTTCCGAGTGCATGGTCCAACCCTCATCACTTGTTCCCGATCGTACTCGGTCCTTGATAGACGATAACTTTGGGTCCTGCCCCTAGGACTCAATCACTCTGCTCAGTAGGGAAGGTGTAGCCACCTAACTTGCCAAAGTACCCTGAGCCTACCCCATGTAGTGTAGCCCAAACAGTCCCACAGTCTCAAGCATCTGCCATTCCTGGTAAGCCGCACTAGCCAAGACTCCCCGTGACTTTATGCTAAGTGCATCAGCTACCACGTTTGCCTTACTGGAATGGTAATGCAAAGTGAATTCATAGTCCTACAGGTACTCCATCCACCTGTGTTGCCTCATATTGAGGTCCTGCTGTGTAATTATGTACTTTAGACTTTTGTGGTCTGAAAACACCTTGAACTGCTTACCATATAGGTAGTGGCACCAAGTATTCAAGGCAAAGACAATGGCCACCAACTCCATGTCGTGCATGGGGTAGTTCTGCCCGTGGTTCTTTAAGTGCGAAGAACCATAAACTAATACTCTCCGGGGCTATATCAAAACCTAACCAAGTCCGTCCTTGGAGGCATTATAATATACTGTGTACCTTTGTCCCCTTTTCGGGACAATCAAAATAGGAGCTGAAGTAAGCCTCCTCTTCAACTCCTAGGATTCCTTCTCGCACGAATCGTTCCACTCGAACTTGACCTCTTTCTGGGTCAACTTTGTCATAGGTGCAACTAATTGGGAGAAGTCCTCAATGAACCTCCGATAGTACCCCGCCAATCCCAAGAAACTGTGTATCTCGAAGACTGACCTCGATCTCTCTTAATTCATAACTGCCTCAACCTTTTCTAGGTCCACAGTTACACCCGAAGCCAGCACCACATGCCCTAAGAATTTCACCTCAGTCAGCCAAAATTCACACTTGTTGAATAACTGATCAACCCTCACCCCTAGTTCCTAGGGGTGAATTCACATACCACGGCTTTTACAAGGTATCAACCTCTAAGTTCAAATCTTTCACATACGTCAAGTAGCAATTTAGTACTAACTTAGTATCCCAAGATAGGGATCAAAGTTGAAATGCTGTGAGTTTTCCCCTTGTCTCACTAATAGAGCGTATGACCTCACTAGTAGATGTTTGCACCTTTAATTATCCCGTTCGTCCCTTTTTCTGAACATAAGGTTTTGTTTTCGAAACCTAGTATTCCTCTTTTCACATACAAAGCACCATGCATATAATTCACATATCACATAATCATGTAGCAAGTAAATCACATAACATGAAATGCACAATGAATGCAATGGTCAAGACCCAATGAACATCAAGCCCTAGGTAATTCGTATTCTTAAGCTCTGATACCAAGCTGTGACACCCCCAAATCTGGGGGTCCTTTGTTAACAGTTGATAACCCATCAACCCACGAAAATACCCATAGATGTCACTCAACCCAACACCACTTCAATAACATCCTTTTAATTAGGATTTTTAACCCACAATTATAATCCAGGTTTAATCATACACTGAGTTCAACCCAAGTCCAATAAACCATGATTTGTACTCCATTAGGGTCCATTTAGATCATTAATGGAATAAAATTCAAAGCCCAAATCTTGGCAAAATAGTTTTAAATTTTAAAAAATTTTAAAAAGTTTACCGGTACTGCATACCGGTACGGTTTGCTCTCTGGAGTTGATTGTACCGGTACACAGTACCGGAACTGTCTGTCCAGTTTTGCCCTTTTCGACTATTTTTCTCTTCAAACTCACTCCAACCCTTTCCAAATTCATCCCAACACATGTATAATGAAGTTTCTATGTTATACATGACCCATACAAGTTCTTTTACAAGCATTCAAATATAATTACAACATTTACATGCTAGAAAACCATTTTTTAACCAAAGCTTTACAAAACTTCAAGGTTAAAGACCACATGTTGGTCTCTCTTCACCCTTGAAGCCACAAGTGAAAGCCATCCCCGAACGTGTATCCTCCACCTGAAATGTGTCCTGTATAGGGTAAGCCACACTCAGCTAAATAATCCCTATAGAGGCTATTCCCCACCTAGATGCGCATAGAATGCACACATGCAACGTTCAACAATCTATCACATTCTAAGCAAGAATATGCATTCAAATTTTGGAATTCTTCATGTCATGCCATGAAATGAGATGTGACTGAATCATACAATTTACCCCGAGCCCTTCTCGGCTCCTCAACACAAGGAAGTGCCAATGTGTATGAATCCGTCATTCATATTGCACATCGAATGACATTAACAATTCTAGAGTCTTCCTTGGAGTGGATGTTTATAGACTTACACCAGTGATACCCAACTGACACGAAATTCATGGATTTCAACCAATGGTTTCCCATACACCGACACGCTTTATGAGTTCTTATACCAACGGAGTGCGTATCCACACACCGGGTCTCTAACCTGAGGGATCTTCTAGTCCCTTCTTGGTAACCCAAACCACTTTATCATGCAATCGTGTGACTGAACGGGATCTTCAACCCCCTACTTTCGAGTCCATTAATCAAATACTAAGAGTGGCATTTGATTAACCATGCACTCTCACACCCACATCCATGACTTATGCCCATGAATGTGACACCAATATCATGCTCAACATGTAATGAATGTCAATTGAGCAATATCAACCATATACCATCATACTCCCTGGAATTTTTGTATCATTTGCATATAACTTCCATAAGTAATTATCCTGCCAACATATCATAAAAATTATGTTGGCATATTATAAACAAAGCCCCAACATGTTATTTCAATTACATAAAAACAACCATTTCACTCATTCAAGGCATTTAATCAAACACCTTCTAGGCACCAATCATTTTATCACATAATATTGCCCACACAACATCAATTATCAATATTCAAGACACTTCATCAAACACCTTTAATGCAATATTCATGTAAACACACAAATTTGTTCACGTAGCCCCAAGTTTCAAGAAAGTACTCAAGAAAATTCTTTTTATCTATTTTTAGCTAGAAGTTGGTCTAAGTCCTTTCTAGGCTCACTTTCTCATTTCCATATTAACAGGCAATTGATGTACATAGATGAACACATGCACCCCACCATTCCTATAGACATCTAAGTTAGAAATCAACCCAAGTAGGATAAATTCTACCTCTTGTAACGTGAAGGAAGTGATAGAGCTTCCAAAAACACCAACTAAGTCCCAAAAACCTTAATTTTCCAAATTTCTTTTTTTGGATCTTCGGTGAAATCCCTCATTCTTGGTATGTATCCATAGCCTTCGTCGAAGAGATGAACTTGAAATCTTGGCTCGACGGAACTCTGAGAATCGGCGGAGGAATATTGGTTTTCTCGCTTTTCTCTCTCTTTTCTCTCTTCTCTCTTCTCTCTTGGGTGGCTGAACAAGGCTGAATAATGGAGATATTTTTCCAAAAAGATCTTAATTAAGTCACTATTTATAATTTTAATTGTACGGTCCACGTCGCACCGCATATTTCCCACTTCAGGGTCCGTTCTTCATCCCGAAACGATTCATTATATCCCGATTTTAGTTCAAATTAATTTTATTTGAATTTTTATTCAATTATAAGAAATTTTCATATTTTCAATTTTTGGGGACCTTTGTGAGGTCATCTGCCACCTAGTTGCCTCGAACCACAGGTAAAATCCGACTATCTCAGAATTCGACGAAATTCTACAGGGTGACTTGATTTCGCGATACGAAACCAACAGAGAAGTCCATTGTGTCATACAAGTTCTATATAACACGTATTTTTATTCTGCATTATAGTGGCAAAATGACCATTTTGCCCTTTTTCAGAAAAATTCAAATTTTCCCGGGTTTTACACAAATGGTCGACCCTTAAAAATTGGAGGCTTGTGTGCTTTAAACTATTGGAGGTTACTCTTGCCTCCCTGGTTTGCATTGGCGCTAGTTTGTGCAACAGTAGCCGCCATCATGGCCATGGTTCCCGTAAAGGCTTGTTGAACGAAGGCCAGTGGTGGTTGATTATTATTCTGCCCAACACCTTGGTGTCATCTTTCTCTACTTGCCTTCTACACACATGTAAAGTAGCAATAACACACTAACTTAGTGTCCCGAGATAGGGATCAAAGTAAAGATGTTGACAATTCTTTCATTGTCTCACTAGTAGCGCGTGTGCTACACTAGCAAACATCTACACCTTGAGTTATCTCATTCATTCACTTTCCCACTCCTAAGGTTATGTTCTGTAACCCTAGTGTGTCCGTTTTCCATATACATTTTTCTATACATGTAATTCACATAACACATATCTCACAATATGTAGCAATTTAAGCACATAACATGCAACGCACAATGAATGCAATGATCCATACCCATGCCCCTCAAGCCCTAGGTAAATCGTATACCTAAGCTTTGATGTCAAGTTGTGACACCCCTAAAACAGGGGGTCCTTTGTCAATCATTGACAACCCATCAACCCGTGAAAATACCTCTAAATGCCGCGTAACCTGACACCAGATGATAGCATTCCCTTAACCGGGGATTATAACTCAAAAGTGTACCCCGTATTCAATTATCCACTGGATCAAACTGATGTCCAATATATCATGATTTATACTCCATTATAGTTCATTTACTTCATTTGAAAGAATGAATGCATAACCCAAAAGCATGGAAAAACAGTTTTAAAATATCAAATTTTTTAAAAGTGAACCGGTACACATTACAGGTACGACTTGCCCACTGGAAAAATAATATCGATACACAATACCGGTATAGTCTACCCAGTTTTGCCTATTTCTCTTGTTTTTCATTTCCAATCCATTCCAAACCTTCCCACAATCATCTTATATATGCTTAACAAGATTTTTGATACAAAACATGACTTGTACAAGTTCGATTTCAATTAATTCCATGTATTTACACATCAAAATGGAAATTCCACAAAATCTTAACAAAATAGACCATAAAAGCCACAAATCAGCTTTCTGCATCATTGGGGCTCGAAATGGGAGCCATCCATAGGTGTCAACCCCGCACCTGAAATGTTTTCCCATGAAGGGTGAGCTACGCTCAATAGAGTATCTCCTAAATAGGCTACTCCCCAACCTAGATGCATATGAAATGTTAACATGCAACAATCCACAAGGTCATAACATTCCAAGCAAGAATAAGCATTCAAAGTTGGAATTTACAATGCCATGCTATGGAATGAGGTGAGACTCACTCATGCACATCAACCAAGTCCTTTTTGACTCCTCAACAGATACAAGTGCCAATGGGTATGAACCTGTCATTTATGTTGCACATCAAATGACATTCGTTAGTCTAGGGTCTTTGTAGGAGTGGATGTTCATGGACTTACACCAAGGGTCACCCAACCCACACGAAATTTATGAACTTCCACCGAGAGTTCCATGTACGTCCACACACTTTATGGACTGAACCAAGGGAGTGCGTCTCCCAATTATTGGGCCTTACACCCGAGGGATCTTCTAGCCCTTCTTGCTAACCCCAACCATAATTACCAAGTAAATATTAAGACACGGCCAAGTCTTCGACCCAGCTTACTCAAACTCACCCGTGATCTACCAAGTGTAGTGTTGACAACAACTATGCACCCACACCCATATAATGCGATGTCCCCGTGCGTATGCAATATGATGCCTCATTTCAACTACAATATAATGTTCAATATGCTATGATTAACATATGAACTATTTAACACATTCCATGGACAAATCTATCCAAGCATACAATTTTCATAACCATCAATGTCAATATACCACAAGCATGGATATATATATCAACAATTCTGATAACAAAATTTCCAAGCATGTTATCACATAATCATGCTATTAGCACTTTAAATTCGTCAATGTATAATGTAACACATAGCATGCCCACAAACCACATAACACAAGAATCACATTAGGTCAATTTCACAGACCCACTTCAAGATAAATTTTGTCTACACATTTTCAATACATATTTTACCAAATCAACAACAAGGGCAAGTGATATGTCATTCTATCAACCTACCCATTACATAAAAACATCCTAGGTTTGGAATAAACCAAAGTAGGAGGGAACCCTACCTCTTCAAGCGTAAAACAACCTTGGAAAACTTCAAGAACTCAATTCAAGTTAGAATCCTCACTTTTCCTAAAATCTCATCCTTGGAATCTCGCCCAAACCCGACCACCTTGGTATGGTTTGGTAGCTCTCGACGAGGAGAACAAGTTTTGTACTTGGCCCGAGTGGATTTGAGCTCCCAATCTCCGTAGATTGTATAGAGAAGATGGAGAACTCAAGCTTTTCCCTTTCTTATCTTCTCACGTTGAACCGACTTGAGAAGTGGGGAGAAAATCTGACTTTTTCCCCTATTTATACTTTCTAATTGCTTGGCTCACAACGCGCCACACGTCTTGGTTTTTCTCGGGTCCGTTTTTGTTCTGAAACGATTAAATTTCACTCCGATTCATGTTAAAAAAAAATTATTTTCACTTGCCTTCATTTATTTCCCAAATTTCATAATTTTATTTAAAAATTTATTTTTTGGGTAACCCGAGGCCCAACCGCCTTGTAAAACGTAAAAATCTAACTATCTCAAAATTCAACAAAATTTGATAGGATAACTAGATTTTGCGAGACGAATCCAATTGTGAGGTCAGTTTTTTCATCCGAGTTCTAGAAAATTTTATGTTTACAACTTGTACCGTAGTGACAATTTACCATTTTGTCCTTTATTCATAAAGTTTAAATTTACTCGGATTTTTATAGTTGTGAGGCCTGAGCATGCGTACTATGGTATTTTATAAATATTATGGGTGAAAGTATAATTTATTAATATTTATGCTGGGGTAAAACTTTGCTAATTAAACTATGTTAAAGTGAGTATATTTTAGTTAAGCAACTGAATCGTCGAATACTAGGTAGGGAAGAGTATATGTGAAATTTAAATATTGTTTGGAATTTACAAGTGGTTAAATGTGAAAATAAGCTAAACAAGAGGGGGACTTAGTGTAATAATTATAACTTTTGCTAGTGAGGACACTCAGCTGAGTATAGTATCTCCAACCAAGCTTAGAAAAAAAAATATAAAAAGGGAACAAATGCTTTAGGTAGTGGAAATACAGAGAAAGGGAATAGAAAAGAGGAAAAAGAAAAGAAAAGAAAAATCAAAGGGCTTTGGACCAATATAGAGATAGAAAGAGAGAAGGAGTTCATCAAAGTTGCACTTGCATGTGTTCTTGAGTGATGGCTTTCTTCTTTTGTGTGAGTTATGTAATATGCTTGTGCAAAGGAGTGGAGGGGGGCTGTGTTAAGGATTCGAATTTAACTTAGAGCTTTTGGGTGGAATTCGGAGGAAAATTGAAGGAACCAAGTTGCGACGAAGGAACAGAGGTGTTGACTCCTATGACGGGAGTGCTTAAGGTCTTATCCGAGGATGGGGATTATGCAACATCAAGACTTGAGGTGGGTGTATTTCTTGTGTGTGCATGAGATTAATTTAAATGTGCTTTATATGTTATGGATTGTGCAATGTGGTGGCTTATTGTTGGTGATTGGTACAGTAAATATGCTTTATCATATTGTTTACATGGTTGAAGACCCCTGAATGAGTTGATATGTGATTCGGTGAACGAACTTGAAAGTGCTATATGAATTATTTGCTAAATGATGATGCCTTATAGGCTTGTGTTGTTTGTCGTTAATAAATAGTTGTGTGGTTTATCTTATTGGCCATAACATGATTATGATTACTATACGATGGAGGATATATTATGAGTAGCCTTATTGTTAAATAATGCATTAATAACAATTATATGGCTAGTAAGACCGATATTGTCATAATGACAAATATCTAGCCTGTGTGGCAGATATAGCCTGTTTGGCGGATGTGGACTGTGAGGCAAGATCGGATGAGTGACAAGAATTGATATAATTCTAATAGGATGATAACTGGTAATGACATATTGTACGATTGCTAAAGAGACAAAGAAACTTATATCTAACTAATTAAAGTGCGGTTTAATTGATTGGGAAAATAATAATTATTTATGGGTTATCTACTATTGTTGTTGATTATTTACATACATTTCTCCGAGCGTGTGTGCTCACTCCTACTTAGTTTCTGATTTTTAGGTAACAAAGAGAAAGGGATGTCCACTGTTGAGTCTAGGCAGTATAAGAGGGAAATGGGTTTTCCGTGTCATGTGAGGACATTTTGTATAGTTACTGAGTGTTGTAATTGGGGAGCAATACATTGTACTAAATTACGGAGGTAAAGGTAAATACTTATCGTAAAAGAATTGTTGGAATAAAAAGGGAGTAAAGTTATGATGTTGTAACTAATCAGTTTAAATTACCTTCTTTAAAATGAGAAATTATATGTATAGGGTACATCAGTGTGCTTGGAAGTGGGGTCCTCTATACCAGATTTGGACATAATGTTTTATCTCCTAGTCAAGGTGTGACAGGTAAACTATAATTCTACTTGCTATTGAATCAGTACAAGACTAATTGGTAGCACTGGCCTTTTTTAATGCTTGCAATGCCCTTGGCTTGGCTCATGGATCTTCTAACCCAACCTGCAAGTCCTCCTTAGCATTAAAATGTGTGCAAAGTCTTGATTTTACACTAGTTCACTTGGGAATATGAATGTTCTCCATAAAATACAAAAATAAACTAAAACAAAAGAAATAGGTAACTAACATAGTTAAGATTAATGATATGAGACCTAAAATTTGCAATATTACGTTCTCATCAATGTTCTTAGGCTTATGTTTGCCTAAACCAAACAACTCATAGATCATATATGGAAGCAGATTTACACTTGCCCCTAGATCAAGCAATACTTGCTCAATCTTGCAGTTCCCAAAGATGCATGAGACAATAAGACCTATTGTATCGTTGTATTTTGGAGGGGTCTTGTGTTGAATGATAGTACTGGCTTGTTCTGTTATGAATGCCCTCCTTTGTACTTTAATTTTATTTTTTATGGTGCACAAGTCCTTCAGGAATTGGCCTACAAGGGCACTTGTTTGATGGAATCCAACAAGGGGGATGTTGATTGCTACACCTTCAAAAATGTAAACCCAATTGTAGGTTGTGCAAAGTATTAGAGAGTTGGGAAAACAACAAAGTCACCGAACATATTCAATAGAAGAAACTTATTGAAGAATTTTCTTAGAAAAACATTCCACTCGATAAGATTAAAATAAACCATTTAAAACAATAATTAAAATACTATAGCATCAGGGATACCCTATCAAATCCATATGATAATTAATGACTC
The DNA here is from genome assembly GCA_023539305.1 of Ilex asprella. NCBI lineage: Eukaryota > Viridiplantae > Streptophyta > Magnoliopsida > Aquifoliales > Aquifoliaceae > Ilex > Ilex asprella. Next base: position 25,055,420 of record CM042193.1, on the reverse strand, counting down.
ATCTTTCAGACTTTACCGAAAATGATACTGATAAGTGATCCCCAATCGGAAGATTTTGAAACAAAAACACAAAAACATCACTTTTCATAACCAAGATTTTATCCAGAAAAGTCTAAGAATCCTTTGTCGATTGCAATCATTTGTTGTGCCCAGAGCCTACAACAAATCAAACTATCTTAAAAAACTAATTCTTGACCTAACCGTATAATCCTCTAATTATATTATTTTTGTGACAACACTATTAATTAACTTAAGCATGAAATATCTAGTCTTTCGACTCGCAAGGAAATTCAAGCAATCGATGTATAGAACATAATGAATCAAAAATATTTACAAAGAAAAAACTTTACTAATAAACAAAAATTAAATTAATAGAATAACACACACCATTTAAACCCATGAATCAAAAATCATACCGTATTTCATTGAAAGTTTCTCCCCTAGCTTTTGGTGGTCTTCTTAGCAAGATATATAGCAAAAACCATAAAGAGTAGAAAAAAAAACATTAATCCCCCATAACCGAGCAATTATTCTCCTCTTTATATTTTTCTAGAGGACCAGTCAAGGTACAACTCCACTTCAGAGTCCTGGGCATGTAACAATATCTGACTGAACGCTAGTCAAGTCCCGTTCGGACGCAAGTAACAATATGCACCAGCCCTTCAAGACCTTCGTTTGCCCCTTTTGTAAATCCCATCCAAACTCGCTAACCCGTATCTTCCTTCTTCCTAACTTCTACTCTTGGTCATTTGATGTCCACTAATACTCCTCCAATTTTTATTATTTACCAGCAGAACGAGAACATTCCTTCCATTACTAAAATTATGTCAAATCCCTAGTAAATCAATACAATTAACATTCTATCCCGTGTAAATAACCCATATTACCCATTAAACTAAACCATTATCAGATGCTAATCACACCCCCCTCACCAACCTAGTCCTTGCTTGTCCCTAGTAAGGTAAAAGAAAATAAATAAATCCATCTCCACTTTCGTAGGACTCACGATTGCATTTAGTATATGCAATAAATCTTTAAACCCTTAGGTTCCCCCTAGTGGACGATTATTGTCTCGTGAGGGTTTTCAGAGATGATACCCACAAACATCACCCTATGATTGAATATCTAAATATTAATTTTACGAAACAAATTGATACCACAATATAAAATTTCTCAGTTGTAAACATTTTTATAAGCACATGCAAAGCAAAATATAGATCTCTATGCTATATAAATGTATGCACTTATCATGTTCCCATATAAAATTGTGTGTAGTGTGAATTAACTTTACCAAGTCAATAATTTATCTAGTGATCACCTCTACAACGATCAACTGTTCGTCTCAATAATGAATCTCACTAGATAATTCAATCATAAAAGATTCTCTTAGATTATAGTGACTATTCCTTCAAATATGACATGTAAGAAGAATATATTCAAATCAAAATAAATTAATACTCACATGTCTATCAAAATAATTGTCATCTAAAAGAAAAGAATTTGACATATTCTCATGAAATGAAATCAACACACAATGAGCAAATAATCACCATTCTCTTCCTTATTCACAAAAGTCATGCATCCATCAATACACTATTGAGATCAGATAGGTCTTTATCTATGGTTGTAATAGGGCCTAGAGATTAGGGTTTTTGAAACAAAGGGTATTCATGAATTCAAAAGACTATCATGAGAAAACATTTACATTGCACAATCAAACTTCTTTCCATAGCCTTTCATTCTCCATCATTTAAAAGTACAATTTACAACACTTGCTCATATTTTTCCAAACTCATGTTTGCTTTTTTTTTCTCTTTTTTTTTTTCAATCTGTTTTTTCATAGCTAGACATATTGTTTTTTTTTTTTTTTTAAATTTGTTTGGCTTGGTTATTGTATGATGGGTATATGAAATAATTTTTTTTTGAAGGGCTCAATCACGGCTTCTAGAGATAATAATATTCAAAGAATAAGACTTAGACTCAAATAATGATAAAAATGGCCTAAAATCATATCTCAAGATTTCTTAATAACACACTTCCCATGCAAATAATTTAAAGTCAATCAATCATTCATAATATTGGTGTTGACCAAAACAAAAATAATGAGACTACTGATGAAGACAATTAGATGAATAAAAGTATTATTTATTGAATAATTGTAAATGGCCCTATAAAGAAGATTGGATCAAAACTCACCAGGATTTTTATGCATCTCCACTATATGTCTCAAGTTCTCAAGGTAAAATACCTAACAAATTTCCAACTTGGCAAAGTCTAAAGTGCACAAATTGTTAATTTTTATACGAACATGATATGAGATACAAAAATATGGAGTAAAGTTCAATGTCATGCTTAAACAACTGCAAATCTAATGTCAAGTAAATTATTCCTATATTGTTGTGTCAAGTTATGAATAAAAATGTTGTTTAGATATTTAATCACACACACTAAAACAAAATAAGTGTTTTCTAATATATTGAAGCTTTGTGGAACACACACCCCAAAACATAACAAGATCATGCCTAGACTCGATAAACTATAGCAGGCTTTGATCTAAAAACAAACTTCCTCCCTACGTACCAATTGGATTATAAACACATAGACGAAACCCTATACAACTAAGTAGATAGGCATGCACGACCCTGAGGACTCTGCCTTGATCTCTCTCTACTCTTAGAATAGCAAATAATAGCTGCCTATCAGACCTGAGATCAGTCTCTTCATGAACTAAAAAATCAAAGTCCTCATCCAAATTAAGAAATAGATCCCACTACTCTTCCATATGCACCTTCTCCTAGGTTGTTGGCTCCCTCTGCTGCTCAGCAGCATGGCCTCTCGAGCTTGCCCACACAGTGTAGTCTCAATGCCAGCAAAAGAGAGAGATCCCTTCTTGGGGTCCAATATCGCCCATTGTATCTCGGCGAATATTAAAGAAGGAAGATCAATGAGGCGACCCGTGCCCATAGCGTAAAGCAGTCATGCCCGATTAGGATAAATATGGTAGTTCCTTTGCAAGGGCAAGATATTCAATACCGAAATTAAATTTAATATCTTATGCTTGTTCGTCAAGTCTCCTTTCTGAAGAAATTCGTGCTCATTGGTTTAGACAAACTCAGTATCACCCAAAAGCTCTCTTGCGACAAGATCATTAGAATAAGTATGTGGGTTATCCAGGTTGGCCAATCTATCCTTAGTCATCCAATTCAATCGAGTAATAACAGTAGCGTCAACCTAAATGTTCTTGCGACAGACAAAAGTATGGAAAGTGCCATCCTTGTGGTCATCCGCATTATTATAAAACTCCCATGTCGGAACAGGCACACACAACCACTCTCGACTGATAAATCCAGCCCATCTCCTTAAACAGATAATGTCTCTAACACCTAACCTGGCAAAGTCCTCGTACTCGATCTGTTTCTCGCAAACAAAAGGTTTGTTTACATAATGCTGGAAGAACCTTACTCTGGCAACTGGCATCTTGAAATAATGAGGGTCAAAAGAGCAATCCTCATAAGGAGTTTCCTGAGTGCTAGTATGTGCCCTCTTTGAAGTGAAAATCTTAGGAGGTGCCATTGAGTGATCAAAAGAATAAGAAGAGAAGAGAGTTTCGGGTTGGAGGGAGAACATTATTTGAACTATGTTGAATAGGAAAATGATGCAGAAAATCATTCAAGTAGCTTATTTTTATAGATTTTTCACACGCGTCCGGATGCAAGTGATCAACTGTCACACCCCGAATTTCCATAAACCCTGGGAGTGAGTGAAAAGAAAGAAGAAAAATAAATGAAATGTCATTAGGTTGGATAAATTAATTTTTAATTCATTTCCCAAGTTTTCCCAAAGTTTTTCAAGTCAATTTCCTTCCATTTTTAGCTTATTTCTTCAAGGTTTCTAAACCCCCACTTTTGACAACCTTCCCACCTATTTAAAAGATGTTTTACACACTTAACAAGTTTTTTAATTTTTCATAAAATTTCGATGTAACCTCCTTTGTTTTCCAAGCCTTTTTCCCACCTAATATTCACAATATTTCATATGCACACGTACATCCCAACCCACCCACACTCAGTAGCCACAATCCATGTAAAATAAACATACATCCCATGTTCTCAACATACACATCTAGTTGTCACAATATACACATATGATACTAATTAAATAAAGATATCCTACATATCAATTTGGGCTTACTCTCTTACACTTTAAAATGGCCTAAAGCCTATAATCCACTACTTTTTCAAACTGAAATACAAGTCATTTGGGTTTATGCCCATACACACAAAATATGCCCCAAGGGCCAAATATCCATTTAAGTCCCTTTCCTATCCTTTATTTAAGACTTCCTCAAGTCTCAAGTACCATGAGGTTCATCTGTAATATGATATCCCACCATTGGGGCAGCTCAACTGCTGGTATGATAAAATGCTAATGCTAGGAACAAATTTAAAGGGTGGCATGTGCAAGTGTACATTTTAAAAGCTACAACCCCGTAATTCATCAATGCTATGTAATGTCAATATGCATGACACACTCATGCAATTCTATGCCACCCATGTCTCTCTTCACGGTCCGCCCCCGTCAGCCCACAAGTAATGTCATTGGCCAGATTTTGGGTTTTTCATCATAGGATCTACACCTTCATAATGCATAGCACCAAGTGCTCAACCCACACTATGTTTCCAAGGATTTATGAATGCCAAGATTCCTTATTTTTCTCAATATAAATTATATGGAACATTTCATCAACACATGACGTATAACTTAAAATATGCCTCATTCATAAAGTAAAGCATAATTTCAAATTCACAACACTTTGTCTGCATGAATGTGAGACACAATTCAATGAAGTAAACATATGATCAAGCTTCATATTCATTACTTTCATAATTTCTCAAAGAAACTACAAATACACAAACTACCAACTCATGGAATAAATCATAACTCTTAAACCACAAAAGTTTCTCTGCATGAACAAAAACTAGAATATAATAATCCAACACATAAGAAAGGTACACCTTTATCATAGTAACAAATTGACAAGAAACTTAAAGAACACAAAAGTAATTAAACTACTAGATCTAAGTCTTCAAAGCAAATGGCACCTAAGTGACTTTCTACCATCAAGTAAACCCTAAATCATTCAATCAATACATAGAAATGCAAGAAAACTTAAATTTATTCCCAACTTAGCAAAATATCATACCTAAAATAGTTTTTCTCAAACCAAGGGAGTTGTGTTCACTGCACAACCGAACTGATCAGTGAGAATATAGCCCTTGTTAAGAGGCACAACTTCTTAGGCGGAGTCTTGCAAGAATTTTTGGGTGGGAATGAGTTTTGGTGGCTTGAAGGTTGAAGAACCTAGGATTTTTTCTTCACTTTCTCTCCATGAACGTGTACTGCCCTTCTTCAGACCAAAAGCTGATATTTTTACACTAAGGGGGTTGTATTTATAGTGGAGGGAAAAGGTGCAATATGACCCTTTGGCCCTTGATGAATTCGGGACCCGCTACACTACAACTCGTCCCGAAACACCTCAATTCAACATTTTATTTTAACCAAAGTTATTAAAATTATTTTAAATGAAAATTTCCAAAAAAGTATATTTTTGCTAGTGGCCGAGTTTGGCCGGTCCCGCCTAGGCCACCCGAGATGCCATTTTTGTCTAATATTTAAAATTATTTCTATTTATTCTCAGATTCACATAGTAGTTGAATTTTAACATTCTAAGCATGTTTCCTTTCTATCGCATACTCAAATTATGCTCCTAAACATGACCTACACCTAAATGATGCATATGTAGTGCCCTACCTACAATTGGTACATGAATAGTGTCCTACCAGCGAGATTGAAAATTTTATCATTACTTTTCAGATCTCTACATCCTTCCTCCTTCAAAAAAAATTGTCCCAAAATTTATAAATTTACCTCTATGAACAAATAACTTTGGATACCTAGCGCTGACTTCAACCTCACGCTCCCAAGTAACTTCCTCGACCCCATATGGTTCCAAAGAACCTTGACAAAAGGGATGGTCTTGCCCCACAAAACCTGGTCCCTCGAGTCCAACACCTCCATAGGTCTTTCATCATAAGAACCATCACCCTCCACCTGAAGATCTACCTAATCTAGCACATGTAAAGGGCCAGGCTTGTACTTCCTCAACATCGACACATGGAAGACGGCATGAACCCAGATAGATGTGGTGGTAATGCTAACTTATAGGTCACCTCACCAACCTTCCCAATGATCTAAAATTGTCCTATAAACCGCGACGACAGTTTCCTGCTATGCCCAATTCTCCTCAATCCCCGTCGTGGGGCTACCTTGAGGAACAAATGTCCCCCAACATCAAATGATAGAGGTCATCGTCTCCTGTCTGTATAACTCTTCTAACGGCTCTGTGCCACCAACAGACGTTATCTAATCACCTATATCTTGTCCGTGGTCTCACGGACTATGTCAGGCCCTAAGGCAATTGTCTCACCTACCTCAATCCAACATACCAGTGGACGACATGACCTACCATACAACACCTCAAAAGGTGCCATCTTAATACTAGACTGATAGATATGGTTGAAAAATCTACTAAAGCTAGGTGATCTTCCTAGCTACCCTTGAAGTCCATAACACATGCTCTAAGCATGTCCTCAAGTATCTAAATAGTATGCTCTGATTGGCCGTCAGTCTAAGGGTGAAAAGTAGTACTAAATAGTAGCCGAGTCCCCAAAGCTGCCTAAAGACTCTGCCTAAACCGTGTAGTGAAACGTGGGTCTTTGTCTGTAATAATAGAAACATGAATCCCATGTAGTCATATTATCTTTCGAATATACAACCTACTGTGAATATCAAGAGTATCAGTCACTCTAATAGGTAGGAAATGTGCAGACTTGGTCAACCTGTCAACAACAACCCAATATGCATCATGGCCTCTAGCTGACTTCGGAACACCCATCACAAAATCCATGGTAACAAACTCCCACTTCCACTTGGCCACTAGCAATGGATTTAACAAACCCCCAGGTCTTTGGTGCTTAGCCTTAACCTACTGGCACGTAAGACATCTCTATACAAACTGCACCACGTCCTCCTACATCCCTGTCCACCAATACTAGCGGCTTAAATCATGGTTCATCTTTGGGCCCCTTAGGTGTACTACTAGGCATGAATGATGGAAATATCTAAGGACATCATCCCTAAGAGACTCTGGAACAAAGACTCTACCCATATACCTCAAGCTATGGTCAAAATGAAATGTCCATCCCTCAAAGCCCTCAGCACTTGCAACTCATGCTCAAATCTTCCCTGTTTCTGTGTCCTACAATTGGGCCTCAATAACCCTGCTCAATTGTGTAGGCTGTGCACAAACACTAAATAGTGTGGCGTGTCCCACAGACTCAGCAATGTCTAAGTCAAACTCACCAATGTCTCCCATCATCTCTCACTCCCTAATAACAATGCTAGCTATAGTGTTCCCCGGTCTCCTACTAAGTGCATCTGCTACGACATTGGCCTTCCCAGGATGGCACTGAAGGTCAAAGTCATAGTCCTCCATATACTCCATCCATATCCTCTGCCAAAGGTTCAAGTCATTTTGCGTGAAAATGTATTTGAGGCTCTTGTGAACTGAGAACACCTCGAACCTCTCGCTATTGATAAAATACATCCACTGATCATTTTGAGATAAAATCCATGTGTTTATAAAACCGAATCACTGTGAGAGACTTCAATTTTCACTGTGAGGTGAGTTGATTAGCTTGGCAGGCTAGGAGAAGGACAACCTGCACTTCCTTTGGCTCACCTTTCCTCTCTCATCCTCATAAATGCAATGGCCTCAAATTTGGGAGGAATGTAAATGTGTAAGGGATGTTGGGGGGACAAGTAGGAGAATCAATGGTGGGACCCCCAAGCAAGTAGAGTATGAGTTGCAAACGTTCTGGGCATTCTGGGCAAAACCTTCCGAAAGGTCGACAAAAACCTTTCAGAATGTTTATTCTAGTAGGCTAAACCTTCTGGAAGGTTTTCTGGAAGTTGACAGCTTAAGACCAGTTTTGGCAGAATTGTCATAACTTTTGATCCAACCATCCGATTGAGCTAAATTTTTGACACGAGGACATCCAGATCTACAACTTTCATATTTTTCACTCTTTCAGATTCCAAGTGGATCATGGTAAAAAAATGGGGAAAACCAATAGGCTAAACCTTCCAGAAGGTTTTCATCCAAAATCCATTGTTCTTGTTTTCTTCACCTTCCTAGCTTCCCAATCCTCATTCAATGTGTCCATCTCTTCACCACTCATCCACACTTAGTTGCAAGGTTCCAAAATCAATGATTTGCGCTATAATTACCTGCAATATCAAAATTTCCACATTATTCAAAACTTCAACTAACTCTAAGTAATTAAATGCAAAGTTAAGTTAAAAATCATTAAATGAGGCCATTAAATATGCAATGTTTTGTGCTCATCAATGCCCAAGTAGTGGCAGTTTGGCAATTACTAATAAATTTAAACTTTAATTTTAATATATATATATTTATATTTATAATGGCATACATATTAAAACTTGCCCTGGAAAAATATTCCCTTAATTTTTAAAACTCAAATAGATATCCAATTTGATATTTGAATCACGCATTCCACACCCTTAGTTCCCAGATTCAGGTTTGACCTAACACACTAGATCCCCACTCCGACTTCTTCTCACCTCACAAATCCATTTCCTACCCTATTTAAACATATCAATTAACATTAAAACATCCACATACACCTTATCACTATTCCCTAACCACAGTCCGACTCTCCAATATCCGAACCCCTAACCACACATGCCTAGATTCTGATATGATTTCTGATTTCGAATACTAGGTTATTACAGTCTAACCACCTGAAATGAAATTTCGTCCATGGAATTTACTTAAGTACACATTCGTAAGATAACAATACATAGTAAACATACATATATTTAAACTTCCAAAGATGAAACACTTACCTCAATCCGTTAATCAACTTGTTTCGAGGTCATCTGATATACTGGTATGTATCTAAAATTTCCTTGATCCCCACCAGGTTGATTTTGTGGTGCTTTCTACCCTTGCACAACAAGTAGTTTTGATCCCTCACTCTGTTGATACCTCAGATAATTCTTCCTTTCTTCCTACAGTAACTGCGACTTCATATATCCCACTTTTCCACAATGGAAGCAAGTATGTCAATCCCTTGCATTATTGTTACTCCCTGGTCCATTAATTACTTTGTTCCTCCCTGGTCTATTATTCACTTTGTTCCTCCCATTATTATTACCAGGCCTTCATATGGATGTTTACTCTTCCGTTGGAATTGCTCACCTTGAAAATATCTTGGTTTTATCTTCTTCTTTATTATATACACGACATCTACCTTCTCACTAAAATTCCTTACCCTTAGAGGTAAAATTCTTTCTTTGATTGTATTGTTCAATCCAAGAGCAAAATGCCTTGTCTTTTTAACTTCATTATCTAGATACACACCGGCATGAAGTGCTAATTCTTCAAAACGAGCCTCATATTAAGCTATACTCATTCCACGTAATTGCAAATTTAGGAAATCCAACAATAAAACATCCCTAACACTCTCAGTAAAATAGTTACTATTAAAAATTGTCTGATATCTTTCCCATATGATACCTTCTACTAATTCTCTTTCTTTGATAAGATCCCACCAATGATCAATCTCTCCTTTAAAATGTGTAGCTAATCCCACTCTATATCATTGTGCAATACCCATAGAATCCATTTCCTTTTTAACCTGCCATAACCACTTCTAAGCCTCTAGTGGTTTGGTAGTTCCTTGAAATGATGGTGAACATTGCTTGAGAAATTCCTTCAAAATCATCATTGACCTATTCTCAGGCTCTTGCTAATTATCTCCTTCTTGCTCCCTATCATTCACTCTAACAATATTGGGTAATGGAATCTCTACATTTCCTACCCCTCGTACCTGCTCTGGCTGGAATTGAATATTCCCCCAATTCTTAACTAATTATAGTATCTAAGTCTGAATTAATATAGCAAGCATCACCAAACACTGAAATAGTTGTTGTAACCCTCCTTGCTCATATTCGACAGTATTTTTTTGGCCTTGCTCACACTCCATATCATTCCCCATAGATGTACCCATTTGCTTTTCTTTCCCAGTTCTAGTTCTTCTAGCAAAATCATCAATCACACATAATCAATTCTAAGTTATATATCACATAAATCAAAGCTTATTATTCAATACACTTAACCTTTGAACCAGTCCTACTTTAGTTAATTTACAACACTCAACTCATTAGCATCACATTAATCCGTTAATGATACCATTAAACCTACAAAATTTCTATATTTGTACATTTACGCACATATATGTATATACGTAGATTACATACAACTTTAGCTACACATATATATATTTAAAATTTCACACATATATACTTCCTTTCTCAGCCTTAATCTCTTGATTCTTTGATATTGGAGGTATCCGAGTCCACCTCTAGTTTTGATTTTAGGTCTATTAGATCTTCTTAAGTCCAACCATTCTGATTATAAGGCTTTGGTTGCACTAGTTCTACTGGGTCCCCATGAACTTCCTGATCCATCTCAATTCGTAGTTCTTGATGATCCACTTCCAACTCAGCATGCAACCTATGCTACACTATCCTTCATCGATGTGCTAGTGTTAATCCCCGATAGTTTAAAGCCATTTCCTTGGTTGCTCGTATCACTCTCCCAAGTGCTTCAGTTGCCACCCTACAACACATTCTTCTTGCATATTCAGCCAACTCCACAACCCCATGGAAATCTTGCATGTTATCTTAATGTACCATTCTCTTTTTCAATTCCATTGCTAATCACAAATGTAAACATCAACAATCACTAATAAAAAAACAAACCTTCAAACAATTTGAGTGTAACCACCAAATCCACATGTAAACATCTAATAAAGTAACATACGACTATTTCACATTCATATCCAAACGATAACAGGATGGTACACTAAGAAAAATTCCAACACACCCCAAAACACTCTTACTTCCAAGCATTACAAGTAGTTTTATTATTTTCTTACACCACTACTACACATCCTATTACTTGCCCCACATGCACTATATATCATAAACAAAGATCAGTCTTCACATGATTTTGTTGTCGAAATCCTCTCCCCCTCAATATTACCCTGCCAACCCTTCCAGATCAAATGGGAGGCCATCTTCCCATCTATTGCTTAGGGGATTCCTCTAGTAGTATCTGGTAACATTTTTCATTCATTTAAGTGCTCAGTGCTTTCTTTCCATACCATATTAGGGAGGATAGTCAGTGGTGTACTAAGGTCTTTCAATCAACAGGTGGCAAAAACAACCAGGTGTCAACTATTTCTAGTACATTTTACCTCAATATACTGATAGATTTTGTGATAATTGCATCTTCATATGTCTTAACTATATTCTCAAAATCGAAATCCTTGATGTCCACATAGATATCATCCCATCTAGCCATCTTCACATAAAATTTTGGGTTAGTACATAATGAATATGAAGATAATATCACATTACCCCAACTAAGACCTTAACCATGCTTTGATACCAACTTCTTCACACCCACACTAGACCTGGGCATGCGACAGTTGTTACTTTGACCCGCCGAATATTTTAATAACATAAAAGAAAAGTGGCGTAGCATATCAAAACAACCCACAACAAAGAAACTACATATTTTTAAATAACATGAACATGTCATACGTACCCTAATCAAACTATTGCATATTACAAGTCAAGTACATACATCATACACATAAATCTTCATTTTTATTCAAGTCACATGCTTCAGTTATATGTCCTAAACAATACAGGTTCCCTGAAAATCCACTATATACAAATCTTCTCGACTTTACTTATCTAAAAAGGAAAAAGTAACGTAGAGTAAACATCAACAACGAAGTAAAGTAACACGATTTCCAAGAAAACGAGTTTGAAAATAACATAGTTTACCATGATTAGGAAAAATCGAAATAAGCATTTGACATACAAATAGATAAAAATGTCATTTCCTGCAAAACTGAGTCATTTAAATAAAATTGAACAGTAAAAGAAAGTTTAGAAATATTCTATACATTACTACACTGGTGGGCATTCATCCTAATAGACCACTCAAGGTCCATACAATCCAACCTTTTGAGGGACTTGCAACCCGAGAAAGATACGCTCCTTAGTCAAAGTTTAGTACCCAAATCTAAAGACCAACTAGGCCACCCAGGCGTTTACAAACTTATTGAGTACCCTCTACCACCTCAAACTGGAATGTAAATCCTCGACTTGTGGACACGTACCTTTAGTTTAAAAGGATTTTGATATCTCATTTCATACAGTCAACTCAATCGTTTTGAACGGTTGTGTGTTACCGCACTCAAAACCTTAATCCGGATCTATAATTTCTAACCCAAGTTCAAAAACCAAATCATATGATTTAAAAAATTATAATTATTCGTAATTCATGTAAGGAATAATTCAAAAAAGAATTTAAAATGTTAGGTCTGATCCAAAGTTGACAAACCCTACCTTGAGATGTTTTTTGAATCGAAACTACCAAAAATAAAACAATGTTATTTTTTGATGAAATTTCATACATATACTCAATTAACCTTCCTTAGAATGAATATAAATTTTATTTGGCAAAAATCACCCCAAAGTTGGGTCAAATTTCCCCGGAGTGCATAAAAGACATTTTACACTACTTATTGATGTGAGTATCAGATTGACCTCAAATTTTACCAAGACCTCTACACTGAAATTATAGAACTTTTGGCACTAACTAGAGATCTATCAAACACCAAACGCGCCCTCATGAGTTGTTAGGGTGTTCGGTGGTCCTCTTGGTTCACTTAATCTTCATCCTCCAGCAATCCTAAGTTCCAAAATTCTATTTCAAGTGTCCTTCTTCTCTCCCTATTTCTCACTCCACAATACATCTTTTTCCCTTTTCTTAGAACCCAGACACTTACCACATGGCCCTTTTTAGATTCCATAGGCTAGACCTTTCAAATCAAACTCTAACTCATCTTAAAACTGAACCAAAGTTTGAAAAAAATAAGGTTTTACAAGTTGGGGATAGACATGCAACTGCCCTTTTCACCCACCAAATAAACTCCAAATCAATTTCTAAGCTCAACAATGGATTCCTATTGTTGGTTTTAGTCTATCCAAATAACCCTTACATTTTAAAAACTTAAGATTCAAAGCTTTGATTTTTAAAGAAGTCTAAACCCTAGCTTTGAACTACACCAATTCTACAAACCAGAACCACCCTAAAAATCACCACCAATATTCAGAGTGAACTCCCCAAAATCATTTACAAATCAAGAATCAAACCAAAACTTAACAGAAAATCAAACCCATTTCAAAACCCATTGGAACTCAAAAATTCCTTACATGAATTCTTGCTTATTGAATACATAAAACTTGATTTAAAAACCAAAAATAAACTCTTATGGTCCTAATTAGGTTAGAACAATATCCCTTAATGCTTGAATCTCCTCCTGCGAAAATTTAATCTTCACATTCTCTCTCTCTCTCCCCTCTTGCTAGTTCTATCTTATCCAAAGGATCAACTGAGGTGTTCAGTAGTCCTCAAACCTTCTAGATGGATGGTGAGTGACGAGAGGCCCTCTTCTGTTGCCAGGCAGCTACTTGAAGGTAATAGACATGTAGTGGTAGTTGGGTAATTCCTAAAAAAATTGAAAATTAATCTTAATATATAGTATAAGTACATACATATCAAAACATGCCTACAAAAATATTCCCCTAATTTTTAAAATTCAAATTGATATCCAATTTGATCTTCAAATCATGCTTTCTCCACCCCTGGTTCCTAGATTCAGGTTTGAACATACCAGATCCGCACTCCGACTTCTTTTCACCTTACAAATCCATTTCCTACCCTATTTAAACATATCAATTAACATTAAACACCCCCTCCCACACACACACACCTTCTAACAATTCTCTAACCACAATCCAGCTCTCCGATATCTGGACCCCTAATTGAACACACCCAAATTCTGATCCAAATTTTAATTTTTGAATACAAGGTTATTACAATGCTCACATTCCATTAGTATATAATATCCATAAGATGATGTAAGATGTGGGAGGGAGTACACTCACCTCAAGTCTAATGATTACACGACTCAGTCTCCAAATGAGACTTTAGGCGTACATGAAATAGGTGTTGATGCCTCTACTCCTTCCACACATTATCACAACCCATATATAAACATTCTTGACATAGCATCACATTTTAATTATGTATGAATGAGTTCTTTAACATGTTTGTATTAATAATCTTTAAATCTTTCCCAAGTGATCTAATTTAGACAACTTTAACCATTCCTTGTTGTTTGCTGATTTTACATACGCAACTTTGGAATTCACTCCATAATTATGTACTTATAAAAAATTAATCCAGAAAGAGTTGATTTCAACTCAATTGGATGTTCCAAAAAGATATGGAGTTGATTGGACAAAAGCCCAAAAGACGACATCTAAACAACCTAATTTTACACTGCAGAACCAATTATACAAATGTGGTGCCAATTCCTAACAAGGAAAAATGTCTATTGCCGATTCTATGCTATCTTGAACCCATTGTACAAATTCTAGCCTACCCAAAAACTACAAAACACAACCTAAACTCTTCCTTCCATCTTCTCTTTCATTCCCACACACCTACAACCCTAACTCACACTTACCCTATTATCTTATGATGTAGATTACATGTATGGTGGAGCTATTGAACCACCCATTTGAAGATGACTTAACTAGAATTCTTGCCAAAAACCTCAAAGTGACCCACTTAGGTACTCTACAAGCCATCACTACCCCCATAGCACCCAAAACCTTTCCAAAATCACCTCTATGCTTATGGAAAACTAGTTCCCATGGAGATCAAGAAAAGATGACAAGATTTAGAGAAGAGAATCCTACCTTCAAAGAGCTACACTTCCTCATCCAAACCCAAGCTCTTCACCGAAAATTGGTCGGAGCTCTCCACCAAGAATGGAAGACTTCCTTCAAGTCTTTTTTAACTGTTCTGCAAAACCAAAAGTGGTTGAATGCAAAGGAAGAAGACCTCCACTTTCTCTCCCACCAATTTTCCTTTAAGTGGGACATTCTTGCCAAGCCAAGTGTGCCCACATGAATGATATAAACCCATTATATAAATGTATATAAAGATACATGCTTATATATATTTATAAGTTCTCCACCTATCCAAACACATGCATACCAATATATATAAACCCACTAACCTTTAATTTTTGATTCCACAATTAATCCTCCATTGGTTACCCCATCACACCCTACACTTTTACATTTCTGAAATTAAATTCATAAATTATTATTGAAGCTAATACATTTACTTCCTGTGGTACCAACAATTTTAATTTACATCTCACGACTAACATAAAAATTCACATCTAAACCCCTTGACACAATACAAAACGCCTGTTTTACATGTTCGGGAGAGAGAGAGAGAGATAGAGAGAATAGAGTTAGGAATGGGTTACTGAATTTATCTTACATCTGTGTCCATGCAAGAGATGACCAGGCGTTGGATTGTAACTTTGGGCAAGATATTTTTTTTGGCAAACAAGATTTGCACTACTACATAAAATTAAACAAAGATTGGATTATTCACAACTGTTGCAATTTGTTAATTTGAAAATTTTAAAATAATTTTTTTATTAATATAGATAGACTAGGGTACCTATTACAAAGCATCCCTTTTTTAATGGTACTAAAATTATAAAACAGTGGTTAAAGTGTTTACTATAGCTAATATATATATTATAGTTTAAAATTAAGTATTGTCAAAAGGTTTACTATGGTTGTTTAATGTGGTTAACATGTTAAATGTAAATAGACAAATATAATGTGATTAAAATATTAAAATATAAGCCGCAAAATAGGCCGTCGAATCTAAACGATTGGGACCATTGTTGTGCATTATGAAAGTATAACGTTTTGATTTATTATATAGATTGAAGGTCCAAATTTCATCTCCAAGGTCTTAAAAATTCTATAAAATGATTAATAGCTTCAAAATAAGTCTTGCAATTACTTAGAACTATTCCTTCTAGATTTTTTTCTACCTTTCTAATTCTCTCTTAATAAGAACAAGGCTATAGTTCATAGAGTTATATACTAAAAGCTTGCTTTTGTAACGAAACTCAGTTTATTATTTAATAAAAGTGCTTCATTTTCTATTGAGAATCTGTATGAATAAAATATTTGCATTATGTTAAATACATGGTATGCATGTGTGTCTTTTATTTTACATTATAAATAATCTGATGAATAGAATTCGACTTATACACGAAATATCAGATTATCGGATCCTTGTATGATATAAGTGAAGGTTCATAGTTTTAAATGAAGTTGGATACACAATTAGTTGGATTATAATATAATCTTCTGGAATAGTCTATCTTGACTATAGGAGACTGTCTGATATCTCGGATTGTTACACTAATACAATTTGTGCATTGGACATAACTATTATTGAGGTTATTTTATTTTTATTGACTAAATAAGAAAATAAATACCTCATGATTATTATGAGTACTTAAGCACTTAATCCTGAGATATTTAATTTACATATGCATATAATGATTGTTGTTGTAATTCATCAAAGAGTGAGATTCATATAAGTCAACAAACTTATTGAATTAGGAGATAACATTGATTCGCACTTTTTAGTGTGTCTGAATTATATTATATTATACACCAAAGTATAAGTGATCAAATTGTAGTTTTCTCAATTTTAAGTCCAAGTATCGATCCCATGAAGAGTTTTCAGTAATTTAGACAATAAAATAAATAAAAACAGTAAAGTTGTTGTTTGAAGTAGTGTATTGTTTGATAGCTTGTGATGTGAGCTTTGATTAAGAACTAATTTAAATGAATAAAAAAATAAAGTGCATAAAAAAAGTAGAATAATGACAGGAATATAAAAGATACCCTTCAGTTTACGGATCCACAAGCTTCATATTGGTTAATTACTAGATATGCTACCTCACAACAATTAACTTCCATTTTACTGGAAAGTCAATTGACAGGTCTGATGTATATAAACCATAACACAGCCGCTTCTTCAGCTTACTGGTGGTAATAAATCATAACTCAACAACTTCTTAGGAAAGCTGGTTATACCCAGGTTAATTGATTAACTAAAGCAAACCAAAAGGACAAGTCATTCATGAGGAATACTTGAGTTATTCACTTGATCTCTTGATTGTAAGTGCATATATAATAAACCATAACACAACCACTTCTTAGGTTAACTGGTGCTAATATAGCATAAAACAACAACTTCTTAGGAAAGTTGATTTTAGATGTAACACCTCAAAAACCGAGAGTCCTTTACTAATCGTTGACTCACCGTCAACCTGCGGAAATAACCTTGCTTGTCGCAATTCCGGACCTCATGTCAAATGAATCCCCTTAATCGGGATTATAACCCACACATGTAACCCGTGTTTCTTTAATCTTTTAATTCATTTGAGGTCTAATATACCTCAATATAGCTCATTGAGGGTCCATTTGTATCCTTTGAACCTAAGAAACCAAAGAAATCAATGATTTGTTTTATAAAAACATAACTTTTATTTCAAACAATCGTTGGATGGATTTTCGTCAAATGACGGTTTCATTGTACAAGTGTATTGCATTGTGTTGTGGGAGTTGGTGAGGGCTCGGGTTAAAGTATATGAGTGAGTCTCATCTCTATTTCATGGCATGACATAAAATTCCTATCATGGGATGCATATTCTTGATTGGAATGCTAGAATGGAGAAATATGTTGATTATTGCATGTGTGCATTCCATGTGCATCTAGGTGGGGAGTAGCCTCTGTAGGGATTATTGTACTGAGCGTGGCTCACCTTATACGGGACACATTTCAGGTGGAGGATACACACCCGGGGATGGCTCTCATTCAGGGCCTCAAAGGTAAAAAGAGACCAACATGTGGTCTTTAACCTTGTAGTTTGGTAACATTTTTGGTTAAAAAATTGTTTTTCGAATGTAAATATTGTAACCTTTTTGAAGGCTTGTAATAGAACTTGTATAGATCATGTAAAACGTTGAAAACTACATTTTACATGTTTGGGATGAATTTGGAAAGGTTTGGAATGGGTTTAAAGTAAAAAATAGTCTAAAAGGGCCAAATTGGACACTCAATACTGGTATTCTGTACCCGTACAGTCAACTCCAGAAGCAAACCGTACCAGTTCACAGTACCAGTACGCAGTACCGATACACTTTCCTGAATTTTTAGAATTTAAAACTATTTTGCCATGCTTTTGGGCCTATGTTCCCTTTCCTCCACTGATTTAAATAAACCCTAATGAGGAATAAATCAGGGCATATCGGACCTGAGTTGGAACCGGATTATAATTGTGGATTAAAATCCCAGTTAAAGGGATGTTTTTGACGTGGTGTCGGGTTAAGCGACATTCATAGGTATTTCTGCGGGATGATGGGTTGTCAATGGTTGATAAAGGACCCGCAGATTTTGGGGCGTCACAGGTTCCGTGTACACCAACACACTTTAAGGACTTGTACAAACAGAAGTGCATATCCAATTAACCAGGCCTCGCACCCGAGGGATTTTCTAGCCCTTTTTGCTTGTTCAAGTTACATTACAATCAATTCCATAAATTTACACATAAAATGGAATTTCTTTCACAAAAGCTTTACAAAATAACCATAAAAGCCACAAGTCGGCTTTCTACATCCTTGGGGCTCAAAATGGGAACCGTCCGCTAGTGTAAACCCTGCACCTAAAATGTTTGTCCCATAAAGGGTGAGCCACATTCAATAGGGTATCTCCTAAAGGGACTATTCCCCAACCTAAATGCTTATGAAATGTTCCCATGAAACATTCAACAACTCATAACATTCGAAGCAAAATTATGCATCCGATGTTGGAATTTACCATGTCATGCTATGAAATGAGATGAGACTCACCCATGCCATTCGACCCGAGCCCTTTTCGGCTCCCCAGCACATGCAATTTCCAATATGTATGAGTCTGTCATCTATGTTACACATCAAATGAATTCTCACCTCCATCTTAGTTCCTCGCTTACTACAAATCAATCAAAAATCTAGACACCATTGGAGGAAGGACTTAAGTTGAGTTGGCATTCCAATTGGAATGACCCCTTTGGATTAGCCAACACTTGTTTCCATCTCATTTTCTACCATAAACACAAATCATCAAACTCAAACATCAAAGGATTTTACACTTTACTTTTCACCAAAATCACCTTCAAAATGATTCACCTCATTCCCTAAGGAGATGACATTGGAATACGATTTTCAAGTAAAAAATGACATTCGAAAGCCTCTCTGCGCTTGGGGAGCACTTTGGTTCACACACACACACATATATCATTCCACACATCAATTTTTTCATTTCTTGCATTGAACCCGAGTGGGAGTGGCACTCACCCGCGTACAAACCATATACACATTCGAGGGTTCATGTTCGGAGATTAGGAATACAACAGAAACCATCAAACATTTTTAGCTCCATTGTCGGGGAAGGCAAAACATTGAATCGAGAAGGTGATTTTCAGACTATGGAGGTAAGTCCTGTGAATTCTCATAAAAAAAAAAATCTCATCATGGGCTGAGGTACGTCGCTCCTCGTATATACTTTTGTTTACTTGTTTTTAGTGTAGATATTGTTTTGTATGTGGGGGCGGGACGACCATAATAGATTGGTTAGACAACCCTTGGACCCCAACATGAATATTAACCAAGACCTACCTAAGGATGCCGATGACAAATTGTGGATTTGGGTGCCAATGTTAATGTCCCAAGGGGAGGAGTAGTGCCAGAACCTAGAATTCAAAACCCTAGAATGCATTTCCCTCCTAAGAATAAAGGGAATAACATCCAAATTGATCCTCCGGCGAGGTCAACGAGGGATTTCTTTCAACCGAATCACAGCACCACTCCCTCATGCATTCTCATACCGGTCCAAGCTCATGCCTTCCTAGTTAAGCCAAGAATGTTGCAGCTACTTCCTACTTTTTATGGAATTGAAAAAGAGAATCCTTATCTGCACATTAAAGAATTCTAAGATATAGTTGCTACCTTCAACACTAACTATGTTATGTAAGACATAGCTCATTTGAAATTGTTTCCCTTTTCCCTTAAGGAAAAAGCCAAAAAAATGGTTGAATTCCTTGCGGCCTCGATCCATCTTCTCTTGGGCTCAAATACTTTTTGAGTTTTTGAATAAATTTTTTCCTCTGCATAAAACCACCACTCTAAAAATGTTAATTCAAAAATTTTTGAAAAAGCCCAATGAGCAATTCTATCACTATTGGGATCGCTGCAAGGAATTGCTCTAATCCAAACCACATCATGGTTTTGAATCGTGGCAATTGGTAAGTTTATTTTATGAATGAATCACACTGGCAATAGACAATTCATTGAAGTATCTAGGTCATCTCCTCAGGGTTATAATAAAAAACATGGGGAAGGGATGTATGACTTGAGGGATCGAGAAGATTTGCTTTCTAAAATTACCAAGTTGTCTCGGAACGAAGAAAGCCTAGAGGTAAATAGGAGACACGAGGTATCCAATGTTTCAAAGACTGTGGAGTCTTACTAAACTTTTGAGAATGGGGATCATTCCATATCGGAGAGCCCTAACATTCCGGCACTTAAGAAAGTGTATGACTAGCAAATTCATGCTTTTAACCAAATGAGACAATCATTCTCTCCGCACTCAAACACTTACAAACAGGGTTGAAGCAATCACTCGGACTTTATTTGGAGAAATGAGAATCCCACTCCTCATGGGTCTAATGCCTATTCACCGACCATGCCTCCTAAGAAAAGTTAATACCAAGGTCAAGGGAAAGCGTTTAGCTCTCAATACCCATGGTCCAATCCGCAAGGGTATTCACCAAACCCACATCCATAGAATTTTTCCCAAAGTCCACCTCCACAAAGTTTCTCTCAACAAGGACCATCCAATCCTCCCACCTACAAACCTTGTGACACCCCAAAATTCGGGAGGCCTTTACTAACCGTTGACCAACTATCAACCCGTGGAAATAACCTTGCTTGCCATAATTCCCAACCTCATGTCAAACGAATCCCCTTAATCAGGATTATAACCCACCCATGTAACCCGTGTTCCTTTAATCATTTAATTCATCTAAGGTCCAATATGCCTCAATATAGCTCATTTAGTGTCCATTTGTATCCTTTGAACCAAAGAAACCATAGTCCAGAAGCATAGGAAAACAGTGTTAAAATTTCATAAAATTGGAGATAGTACCGATATGCAGTACCGATACGGTGAACCTTCTTGACCATAGCGTACCGGTACACAGTACTGGTACTATTTGCCCATTTTTTCTTGTTTCTCCTGTTTTTCATCACTAATCCATTCCAAATATTTCCACAATCACCGAATACATGTTTAATAAAGTTTTCCATATAAAACATATCTTGTACAAGTTACATTACAATCAATTCCATAAATTTATACATAAAATCGAATTTCTTTCACAAAAGCTTTACAAAATAACTATACAAGTCGGCTTTCTTCATCCTTGGGGCTCGAAATGGGAACCGTTCGCCAGTACACATGAAATGTTCATCCCATTAAGGGTGAGCCATGCTGAATAGGGTATCTCCTAAAGAGGCTTCTGCCCAACCTAAATGCATATAAAATTTTCACATGCAACATTCATCAACTCATAACATTCCAAGCAAAATTATGCATCCGATGTTGGAATTTACGATGTCATGCCATGAAATGATAGGAGACTCACCCATGCAATTCGACCTGCGCCTTTCCCGGCTCCCTAACACATGCCATTTTCAAAGTGTATGAGTCTGTCATCTATGTTACACATCAAATGGCATCTTCCATTTTAGAATCTTTTGTGGGGTGGGTATTTACGGACTTACACCAACAACACCCAACCGACACAGAACCAACGGTTACGCGTACACTGACACACTTTATGGACTTATACTAACGGAAGTGTGTATCCAAATCACTGGGTCTCGCACCCCAAGGGATCTTCTAGCCCTTCTTGTTAACCACAACCCTCTTTACCTTGCAAATCGTGCGACTCAGCAAAGTCATAGACTTAGGTTACTCGAGCCCACTCGTCACCCACCAAGTGTAGTGTTGACTATACCCAAGCACAACCACTCACTTAATGCGATGTTCCCGTGCATATGCAATGTAATGTCTCATTGCAACTCTAATGCAATGTTCAATATGCTATGTATGCGATATGAACTATATCCCACACGTTCCATATAACTCATGACAATTTATAGCAAAAGCATATAATTCTCATTATCCTCACAATGTCAATTTGTAAACATGCACATGTCAACATTTTATCTCGAATCCATACTTAAGCATACCATCACATATCAAACAATAACAAACTTAATTTCTCAAGGCATTATGTAAACACATAGCATGCCCACAATTCACTTAAGTCAATAAATTATATTAGGCAATTTCTACAAACCTATTTCAAGATAGAATATATTCTTCCCAATTTAAATACCCATTTCACAAAAATCTCTTCAATAGGCAAGTGTTATACACATCTATCAACCTACTCATTTTAATATAAAATTCTAGGTTGTAAATAAACTTAAGTAGGAGAAACACTACCTCTTGTAGCACAAGGAACGACTGTAGGAAGCTCTAAAATTCAACCCAAGCTCAATCTCCAAGCTTCCCCAAATTTTGGTTTTCACTCCCTCTGTGAAAGGCCTCGTTTTTTGTACGAGTGGATTTGAGCTCTCTAACTCTTTAGATCGTAGAGAGAAGTTGAAGAAAATGCTCACTTTCCCTCTTTTCCTCTATCAGCTAGGTATCGGCTGAGAATGGGGAGAAAATCTGGTTTTCTATCCTATTTATATTTTCTAAATGCTTGGTCCATAACGTGCCACACGTCCCTCTTAATTTCGGGTTCATTTTCATCCTAAAACGATTAAATTTCACTCCGGTTCAAGTTCAAAATAATTTTATTTTATATTGCCTTTATTTATTTTCCAAAATTCTTAATTTTATTAAAAAATTTCGTACCCGGGTCACCTGAGGCCCGACTGCCTAGTAAAACGTAAAAAATTTGACTATCTCAGTATTCAACGAAGTTTGACAGGTTAACTAAATTTTGCGTGACGAATACAACGGTAAGGTCTGTTTTGTCATCCGTGCCCTAAAAAATTTTAGGTGTACAACCCGAACCGTGGTGATAATTTACCGATTTACCCTTTATTCTTAAAAGTTTTAATTTACCCGGGTTTAACATTCTTCCCCATTAAAAGAATTTCGTCCCCGAAATTCTTACACACATGCACACTTAGCCACATGCATATGCAACAAGTAACCATATACTTAAAATCATAAACATGTACCTCTATCCGCGAATAGGAACGGATAAGTGGTATGAATGGTGTCCACACGCTCACATGTCGCCTCCTCCACCTCACGGTGCTGTCAGAACACCTTCACTAGCCTCACAGTCTTGCCTAGCAAAACTTGCTCCTAATTATCCATGATAGGCACCGGGCCCTCCTCGAAGGTCCCATCTGCGTCTACCATTAACTCACCCCAATCCACCACGTGAGCCGGATCTAGAGTGTACTTTCAGAGCATAGAGACATGAAATACTGCGTGAACACCCGTTAAATTTGGCAGTAATGCCAACCTGTATGCTACTGCTCCCACCCTCTCGAGTACCTCAAAGGGTCCGATAAACCTCGGCGACAGCTTTCCTTACTTCCCGAATCTAACTACTCCCCACTTAGGTGTCACCTTTAAGAAGACGTGATCCCCTACCTTAAACTCTAGAGGTCGCCGTCGTCTGTCGGCGTAACACTTCTGTCGGCTCTGTGCCGTGAGAAGATGCTTCCTTATCAGGTTTACCTTCTCCGAGGCATCCCTAATCAATTTTAGACCCGTAGAGGGTCTCTCTCCCACCTCCGTCCAACAAACCAATGAACGACAAAGCCTCCCATACAGTGCCTCATAGGGTGCCATCTGTATGCCTGCTTGATAACAATTATTATAGGCGAACTCCACTAAGGGTAAATGCTCTTTTCAGCGACCCTTTAGGTCTAGAACGCATGCCCGCAACATGTTCTTTAAAATCTGGATGGTCCTCTCCGACTGACCGTCCGTCTAGGGTTGAAATGATGTACTCATTACCAACTGCGTCCCCATGGCATGCTGGAAACTCTCCCAAAAGTGAGTCGTAAACCTGGGGTCCTGGTCTAATACTATAGATCGGGGCACCCCATGTAATTAGACTATCTCCTATTTATATAACTTGCAGAACTCCTCAAACCTGAAGTTCATTTGCACCGCCAAAAAGTGTGCCAACCTGGTAAGTCGGTCCACTCTCACCCACACTGCATCATGTCTCTCCGATGTCTGTGGCAAGTGCGTTACAAAATCTTTCGTGATATGCTCTCACTTCCACTTAGCCAACTCCAAGGGCTGGAGCAAACCCGCTGGTCTCTGATGTTCAGCCTTAACCTGCTGACACGTGACATATCTTCTAACAAAATTGCCAACCTGTCTCTTCATCCCATTTCAGTAATACTGACGATGAAGATCGTGACACACCTTAGTGCCGCCTGGATGTACCGTAAAATGGGAGTAATGGAACTCCCTAAAGATCTCCTCTCTCAGATTTGCCAACTACGGAACTATAACTCTTCCCCTAAATCGAAGACTACCATCCGAGTGAATGGTCCAGCCCTCGTCACTGGTACCCGTATTCACCCGGTCCCTGATGGATAATAACTCTATGTCCTGCCCCTAGGACTCAATCACCCTGCGTAGTAGTGACAGGGTTGCCACTTAACTCCCCAGAATGCCCTGATTCTTACCCTTATAGTGTAGCCCAAACTGTCTCACAATCTACAACATCTGTCACTCCCAAGAAGCCACATTAGCCACAATTCTCCGTGACTTCCGGCTGAGTGCATCAGCCACCACATTTGCTTATCGGAATGATAATGCAAAGGGAAGTCGTAGTATTCTAGGTATTTCATCCATCTCTGTTGTCTCATGTTAAGGTCTCGTTGTGTAAAAATGTATTTTAGACTTTTTTGGTCCAAAAATACTTCAAACTTCTCACCAAACAAATAGTGGCGCCAAGCCTTCAAGGCGAAGACAATAGCTGCCAACTCCATATCGTGCATAGGGTAATTGGTTCTTTAACTATCGAGAACCATAAGCCACCACCCTCTCCGGACCGCATCAAAACACAGCTGAGTCTATCTTTTGAGGCATCATTGTGCATTGTATACATCTGTCCCCTCTCCGGGACTATCAAAATTGGAGCTGAAGTCAGCCTCCTCTTTAACTATTGGAATGCCTTCTCACAAGAATAATTTCACTCAAACTTGACCTCATTTCGGGTCAATCTCGCCATAGGTGCAGCCAGTCGAGAGAAGTCCTCAATGAACCTCCAATAGTATCCCGTCAACCCCAAGAAACTACATATTTTAAAGATTGACTTCAATCTCTCCCAATTCATTATTGCCTTAACCTTCTCCGAGTCTACGGATACACCCGAAACTAACACTACGTGTCCCAAAAAATTCACCTCCGTGAGCCAAAACTCACATTTTCTGAACTTGGCGTACAACTGATGGTCCTTCAAGGTCTATAGAACAATCCTTAAATGACCTTCATGCTCCTCCTCAGTCTTGGATTAGATTAGAATGTCGTCAACAAATACCACGACGAACTGATCTAAATAGGGTTAGAACACCCTATGCTTAAGATCCATGAACGCCGCCGGGGCATTCGCCAATCCAAATGGCATTACCGTGAACTAGAAATGCCCATAACGTGTTCTAAATGCCATCTTAGGGATATCTCCCTCCCCAATCCTCAACTGATGGTAGCGTGTTCGAAGATCTATCTTGGAGTAGACCCTCGCTCTCCTTAGTTAATCAAACATGTCATTAATCCTCGGTAAAAGGTACCTATTCTTGATAGCGACCCAATTCAACTGTCGATATTCTATACATAACCATAGTGTCTTATATTTCTTCTTGGCAAACTATACTGGAGCTTCCCAAGGTGAAGTGCTTGGTCTGATAAAATCTTTGTCTAACAATTCTTGTAATTGGACCTTGAATTCTTGCAACTCGGCATGTGCCATTCTCTATGGAGTCATAAAAATAGGAGAAGTACCGGGATGCAACTCAATGTTGAAGACCACATCCCTATGGGGAGGTAATCTTGGTATCTCGTTCGACAACACATTCTTATACTCACAAACAACCTGAGGTAGACCCAATTCTTGTCTTACTACATCCTCCAGAGTAAGGCTCGCAAGCTAACCTATCAACTGCCCGTGCCATCGAGAGTCATACACGGCTTAGGGCAAAGCGTCGTATTTTTCCCATGAAACTTAAAACAAACACCTTTTGGCATATAAGTAGTGACCCTCTTCCGTTCACAATCAATGACAACCCGATGTGCCATCAACCAATCCATCCCAAGGATGACATCAAACTATGACATGTCCATGACCCTAAGGTCCACGGTGAGTAGGACCCTAAGATCTCTAACTCACACCCTGATATATCTGATCAACACACACCCTAGCTCCTAGGGGTGAATTCACATACAACAGCTCTTCCAAGGTATCAACCTCTAAGCTCAAATCTCTTACACATGATGCACCAGAGTCAAATAACACCCTAGCCCATAAGCGAGAAAGTAAAAATGTACCCTGGATGACTGACTGATCTACTGGCTCAGCCTGAGGTGTGATGGCATAGACATGCCCCTGGGTCCCCGAAGTTCTGACTTGTATGCCCATCCCTCGACCTCGACCCATACCCTAGCCCATCTGGCCTGACTGCGGAGTCTCCGCTCGAAAAATGGTAGGGGTCAGAGTAGTGCCCTGGAACTAGTACAGATTTCCCTAGCCCATGATGGGGTAGGGAGGAATGTAGTGTGCCTGTGGCTGCTCCACTGATGATTGGGACTGAGAAGTCCCATAACTCTAGGATCCTTGCCTCTTAGGACAATCCTGTTATATGTGACCCGACTGATAGCAATGAAAACAAGTCTTCTGGCCTGCCTGGTAGGTAGTCTTGAAGCTTCCCCCACCTTGGGTGGATCGACCTTAGCCTTGGCCCTGTCCCTGAAACCCTTGTGGGGTAGAAGTCCTCTACCTCTTTCCCGAACTAGAAGAAGAGGATTAACCCTCCTTCTTCTTATCCTTAGCACCCGCCTCTCAGATGCTTTGTGCATCTTCAACTTCTCGCTCAATGGTCATAGTTATTTCGACCATTATGTCCAAGTCTTATAGGCGAAGGCCCACAATATTTCCCTGGATTGATAATTTCAGACCATCCACAAACGTTCATACTTTGGAAATGTCCGTGGCCACTTTATCATCGGTAAAGTTGGCTAGTTCGATGAACTTGGCCACATACTCCATCACAGCAATTGTCCCTTATTTCAAGTCTAGGAATTCCTCGGCCTTTGCATGTCGAACGGCCGTTGGGAAGTACTTACCCAAGAAGAGCTCCCAAAACTCTTCCCATGTCATAGCCTCTAAGTTCTTTGAGGCCGTTACCCAATCCCACCACAACTGAGCTTCTCTCTCTAGCTGGAATACGACTAGTCTCACCTTGGTGGCTTCTGAGGCGATTTCCATTGCCCCTATGAACTTATTGACTTGTCAGAACCAATGGTCGGCTACCATCGAGTCTTGCCCTCCCTTGAAAATTGGAGGTTTGTGCGCTTTAAACTGTAGAAGGTTACTCGTACCTCCCATTGGCACTAGCTTGTGCAACAGTAGCAGCCATCATGCCCATGGTTTCCGTAAAAGCCTGTTGGTCGAAGGATAGTGGTGGTTGATTATTATTCCACCCACTGCCTTGGTGTCGTCTTCCCCTACTTGCCATCTACACACATGCCAAGTAGAAAAGGCACACTAACTTAGCACCTGAACTAGGGATCAAACACAAACGTGAGAGAATTTACACATTGTCACCCAAGTAAAACGCGTGGTATATACTGGCAAACATTTGCACCCTGAACTATCCCGTTCATTCACTTTTCTATTTCCAAGATTGTGTTTTCTAACCCTAGTGTGTCCCTTTCTTATACATTTCGTAATGCATATAATCCACATAATACAAACATAAAAAGTAGAAATTTAAGCATATAACTTGAACGCAAAATGAATGCAATGGTCTAGACCCATGCCTATCAAGCCCTAGGTAAATTGTATACCTATGCACTGATACCAAGCTGTGAAATCCCAAAATTTGGGAGTCCTTTACTAACTATTGACAAACCATCAACTCACAGAAATAACCTTGCTTGTCGTAATTCCCGACCTCATGTCAAACGATTCCCCTTAATTAGTATTATAACCCATGCATGTAACCCATGTTCCTTTAATCATTTAATTCATCTGAGGTCCAATATGCCTCAATATAGCTCATTTAGGGTCCATTTGTATCCTTTGAACCAAAGAAATCAAATTCCAGAAGCATAAGAAAACAGGGTTAAAATTTAAGAAATCTGGAGACAGTACCGGTACGGTGAACCTTCTAGACTATAGCGTACCGGTATATGATTAATACTCAAAAATAGCATATTCTTATGCTTCTTTTGGACTAATTGTGCTTTGGTGGAGTTTAAGTGATGATGTTTCAGGTCTTAAAGTGAACAAGGGTTCAAAGGCACCAAAAAGTACCTTTGAAGGCAATCACAGCATTTTAAGGAACAAATTGTAAAAGCTTGGAATAAGGAAGCAACGTTCGAACGTTAAATACCGTTCGAACGATCATGGAAAATCAGGCCAGCTATTATAATCTGTGTTGCAAGCAAGACCGAAGGCCCTGGAGACTTGAGTACTACATTCGAACGATCATTAACGTTTGAACGTCCACTAGAACAATGATAAGATTAGACTAAATGAAGACAGGGCATATTGCAGACTTACAATCAGAAGGCCCAAGCACTTGAGTGCCACGTTCGAACGGCAACCATCGTTCGAACGCTCCTGGAATTATTGGGAAGACCAGTCAAGATTCTGCAAGAACCTGGAGGAAGATTTTTTTACAGAGAACCGCGTGTCTTCTGACATAACTGGCAGGCATTGATTCCATCTGGCGTTTGAATGGTAGAGAGCAAAGACAGAGAAACCGTTCAAACGCCATTTACCGTTCGAACGGCATTGACAGACTACCTGCAGAGTGGTTGGATTTTCACTTTGACTTTGACTTTGACGCCCAACTTTATTCTTTTACCCCCTCCCCTACCTTCTCCTTGTCTATATATACCCTTAGTTTGTAGATCAAAAGGGGGCACTTGGCACTCAACATTTAGTAGCCAACACTTCTCTTTGGTAGTTCTTCTAATTGTCTTAGTATTGTCTCTCTGTTAGAGAGTGGGGAAGTTCAAATTCCCATTCCTTTTCTTTCCGTTAATTCTTACATTTACATTTGCTTAAGAGTTGTAATTCCTTTATTTACATTTAGTCTTTATATTTAGGCTCTTGATTTACATTTAGTCTTTACATTTATGTCTATATTTACTTCTAGTCTTTACATTTTTGCTTTTGCATACATGCTTTTAATTATAACTTGCACTTTCATTATTTGAGCTCTATTCATGCTTAGAGGAGTAAAAGTCTTCCACTTTTCTAAAGCTTTGCCAAAACTGTGAAGGGTGGAACGTGATTCACTCATTCTTTGTTGAAGATTGGCTCCTCGTTACCTGTAATTTTGCTTTGTGGAGTCCTCTACTTAGAGGGATGAGCATCACTCACTTTTCTAGCTTTACCAAAGCTATGAAGAGTGAGTAGTTTCTCATTCACTCTTTAGTAAGAGGTGAAGAGCATGTATTGATTATCCGGAGGTTCTATTATGTATTGTTCTAATTCTTAATGTTCATATCCCCTTGTTTATTGGATGATTGATTGCATCTAACAAAGCTAAGGTACTTTGTATAATCGATAGTCTCTCTATGACACGGATGACTCTTGTATGGAAAGACTCCTCGTTTCAAGGCAAGTACCCCGGCTAGATCTTCATAACTACCCTTTAATCATCCCCATTATCAAGCTTCATTTAACATGATGGAATATTAAAGCATGGTTGTATGTCATGAAGAAATACTTGCTTATTTGTGGCCGCGATAACTCTCGGTGCAAATAATTCTAGTAGAATTCTAGTAAGATATCGAAACTATGACCTTAATAGGCCATCTTTATCTTTCGATTAACTCGCCGTTGACACGAGAGTTAGTTGAGTTATTAAGCATAATTATTATAAATCGGATAATTAAATACATGTCCTGACCCTTGAACTAAAGAGTGACTTTATTTCCATTTGCCTTGTAAACTTTCTTGAAGTGGATTCAATATTCTGTTCAGGAAGCCACCCACATCTCACCATCCTAAAATCTCAAGGTTACAATCAATTGGTCTCCTTTACTGATTACTTTGAAACACCAACATAACAAGGTCCCTGTGGATTCGACTCCGGACTCAAACTAAATTATTACTACAACTTGACCGCCTGTACTTGGGTGTACACATTTCGGATCAAGTCAAGTTTTTTGCGTCGTTGCCGAGGAACATATTAAAAAAAGTGTTTTTAAGGAAAAAGGTAAGAAGACCTTTTCTGTGAATAATTGTGAATAACTCTGTTTTATTTTTCTTTTCTTTTTTATGTCTAAGAACGCTACTCACTACAAAAATTTGCCGGCAGAATCTTTTGGGTCTGTAAATCAATCTGTGCCAAATTCATATAGGTAAATAGCAGACTCTTGTGAGAGTATAATCACAAACAATGAAAGAAACGGAGACGTTCCTCCGAGGGATGAAGACGTGCCTGATGTTTAACCTTTGCGGGATTACTTGAATCCCACAAGAAACAGTGTACCCTCGTATTTTGTATTTCCTCCAGATGCTCCATCCTTTACTATAAACCCGGGGACAGCACAGCTACTACCTATTTTTCATGGATTAGAGACAGAAAATCCATACTTACATATGAAGGATTTCGAAGAAGTGTGTGGAACATTTCAAGATAATTCTGAACTAGCCAAAATGAAACTTTTTCCTTTCTCTGTAAGGGATAAAGCTAAATAGTGACTAAATTCTTTAAAAGCTTCTTCCATGCCCAATTGGCTGACTTTCCAGAATGATTTTTAACTGACATTCCCTTGAAAACTTGACATGACTAGTGGAGATAACAAAGGATACCATGGTAAGTTTTGAACCTTGCGATGCTTCAGAGAGAACACCCACATTACTCAAGAAAGGTCTTCTTTCATCGCCTATCTTTCAATAATCTCATTAATTTTATTTTGATTGATACCACTAATGTGATCTATTGACATATCCTATAATAAATACAGGCAAGATGACACATGCATATGCACATACTTGAGAAAGGATCTTAGGCCATCTTTTGATCAATTTTGAGCCTCAGCCAATCCTTTCACAAAAATATGACACTAGTCAGCCATGATTAAGCCTTCAAAGTATAAATTCTTTTCCCAAAAACGACCAAGCCACAAGGAAAAATGCTTGACCTGACCTACCTTGCTATCTAATTTTCTTACACCCTCGTATAAATCTGAATGATACAAAAAAAGTAAGGAAACTAGAAAAGATACCGGAGGCTACTGTTCCGTAAAAGAAAAGAAAATCAGTGAAAACAACCGAAAAAGGAAAAAGAGGTAGACAGACAGGAAATGGCCAAGAAAGTGAAAAATGGGGAATGTACATGAAAGAAATCCCGTTCCCAGAAGAAATGTCGAAAAGCCAACCACAGGTGCACTAAAATGCATGCATTCTTTTTTGAAACTTCATTGACATCATTTCGTTAGTCACTGACCTCTAGCCACATTACAACTTATGAAAGCCCTAATTGATCTCAAGTCTGATGTATATGCTTGTTGTTAATCACAAGTTGGTTTATGTTATATAACATTTCGTTATTTGCATCAATATTCTTCCACGAGGTTACGCCATGAACATGATTAGTCTATGATTGATTGAAAACGGTTGTTGTTCCTAACCTCTCAACACCACCCTCAAATGTGTGTATGGCTTATAGGATTAAGGGAGTGTCACTCTCCCTCGGGATGATACAAGAGATTAGGCAACAACGAATGTGAATGGTGGAAAATGGATGAACAAAATATGTGTGAAATGAAATGTGGAATGTGCACAAAAGTGCTCCCCAATCACAAGGAGTCTTTCGTAGTCGGTGTTTTACTTGGAAGAGTATTCCAAGGTCGTCTCCTCAGGGAAGGAAAGGGAGTTTTGTGAAAGTGATTTTGCGAAAAGGTAAAGAAAATGTAAAATATTTTGTTTATATTTTAGGGTTGTGTTTGTAAATGAAAATGCTAGAAAATAAGTGTTGGCTAATCCAAAGGATTCATTCCAATAGGAATACCGAATCGACTCAAAGCCCTCCTCCGATCGAGCATGAATGAACGATTGATTTGGGGGAAGCTAGGGACGAGATTGGTGAGTAGCTAAGCATAAACCGTGACTAGGCCTACGGAATATCAAAGGCTCACCAACTCATCTACTCTCAACCCCGTCAAACCGAACCATTTGACCCTAAAGGGAGGAATGAAAAAGAGTTGAAATGAAATCCCCAAGAGAAATCTCCCTTGGAGTAACCAACTTAAAACTAGCTATTCATATTAAAAGCATAGACAAGCATAAAGGAAATGGACATAGAAAGGAAATGGAGCATGAAACTTAAACTAATGCAAGAAACTTAAACTCGAAAGACAAATCAACAATACCCAATTTAAAGCATGGAAATGAAGAACTTGAAAGCATAAATGGTGAAATCTAAGTTACACAACTAAACTTGAAATAGACTTGAAGTAAATGACATTAAGGTAATAAAATGAAGATTACAAGAGTATGAAAGCTTACAACAACAATAGCAAATGAAAATGGGAGAAGAAAATGCAAAAATGATTCATCATCTTCAACCTTGGAACTCTCTCTCTATATCTACTCCTGAGCTTAGGTAGCCAACCCCTCTTATGCTGAATAATGTTGTATATATGGAGTGTGTATTGCTGGAGAGCCTTGACTTTCGTCCATGAGGGTCCCCAAGGTGTTAGAGCAGGCCTTCCCCTTAACAGAAAGTGATTTTGATGGGTCACATAGGCTAGGACAGAGCTAGCCTGCAACTCACATGCCTGCCCATTCCTCTCCCATCCTTCATTAATGCTAAGTCTTCCAAATGTGTAAGGGAGGCGTGCTCTTATGTCAGGAAATGTTGGGGGGCAAGTAGGAGAAGTGTAGGTGGGACCCCCAAGCCTCAAAGTTGAGTTACAGGCTATTTTTCGGGCAGAATGTTTGTGGTACCGGTACTGTTTTTCTATACTGGACCACCTTTGGTAGAAATGGTATAACTATTGATCTAACCGTTGGATTGAGCTGAAAGTTTGACACGATACAGAAGATATCAAGATCTACAACGTTCATGTTTTGAACTTTTCCAGATTATGTGTAGATCATGGTCAAAATGGAGGCGAACCGAGGCCGTGCTTCCCAGTGATGTGGCAGTTGGTGCCTTTGTTCCAAAACACCAATATCTCCTTGATTTCTTCACTTTTAAGCCTCCAATTCCTCATGTATTGTGTCCATGCCATTACCACACATCCAACATAGTTGCAAGGTCCTAAAATCCAACATTTAAGCTATCAAAATATGCAACATCGAGAATTCAACATTATTCATAAAATAAGCTAACACTATGTAATTAAATGCAAAAGTTGAGTTATAACGAATGTAATGAGGCCATGAAATATGCAATATTATGTGCTCATTAGTCTATTTGCTAAAAAGTTTCACTGCTTTACTAAATTATGTATGGAATTTCTGATTGGCCATCTTCTGATTACATGCTCAGTGAGAAACAAGTCATCGTAGTCAGAGTGAATCTTTTGCTGAGAGCATCCCTATGAGAGATTTGGGAAGTCAAAACTATCCATGAAGGGTGAGTAATGTGATATTTGTTATACACCAATTCTTGTTTCTAGAATGATCATCCTACTACAAAGGAATTTTCAAATGCTAATGTGTCAAATGCTAATTTTAGCATAGGGATAGTACCAATGGTGAAGAGCGTGCGGACCTTAAAGTCAAAATTAAGGGATGGGTATCACAATGACCATGATGAAAATTTACTTTAATCAGCAATCTCACATTTACATTTGTTCGACCGAAGTTTGTGGGTAGCTTCACTGAAAACCCTCACGAGACAACACTCGTCCTCTAGGGTAAACCTAGAGGTTTAACGGCTTGTTGCATAAGCTAAATGCAACCAGATAACCTATGAAAAAGGTATTAGAAATAGATTTACATTTACTCAATTGTTGTATTGCTAGGGACTGGCAAAATCTAGGTTGGGGGTGTGATTAATACTAAAAAATAGCATATTCTTATGCTCCGTTTATGACTAATTGTGCTTTGGTGGAGTTTACGTGATGATGTTTCAGGTCTTTAAGTGAACAAGGGTTCAAAGGCACAAAAAAGTACCTTTGAAGGCAATCACATCATTTTTAAGGAACAAATTGTAAAAGCTTGGAATAAGGAAGCAACGTTAGAATGTTAAATACCGTTCGAATGGTCATGGAAAACCAAGCCAGCTATTATAATTTGTGTTGTAGGCAAGACCCAAGGCCCTGAAGACTTGAGTACTACGTTTGAACGATCATCAATGTTTGAACGTCCACTAGAGCAATGATAAGATCAAACTGAATGAAGACAGGGCGTGTTGCAGACATACAGTCAGAAGGGCCAGGCACTTGAGTGCCACGTACAAATGGCAACCACCATTCGAACGCCCCTGTAATTATTGGAAAGACCAGTCAAGAATCTGCAAGGACCTAGAGGAAGATTTTTTTACAGAGAACCATGTGTCTTCTGACAAAACTGGCGGGCACTGATTCCATCTGATGTTTGAAAGGTTGAGAGCAAAGACAGAGAAACCGTTCGAACGCCATCATTCAAACGGTATTGACAGACTGCCTGCAGAGTGGTTGGCTTTTCACTTTGACTTTAACGCCCAGCTCTATTCTTTTACCCCCTCCCCTACCTTCTCCTTACCTATATATACCCTTAGTTTGTAGATCAAAAGGGGGACTTGGCTCTCAACATTTAGTAGCCAATACTTCTCTTTTGTAGTTCTTCTAATTGTCTTAGTATTATCTCTTTGTTAGAGAGTGGGGAAGTTCAAATTCCCATTCCTTTTCTTTCTGTTAATGCTTACATTTACATTTGCTTAAGAGTTGTAATTCCTTTATTTACATTTAGTCTTTACATTTATGTTCTTGATTTACATTTAGTCTTTACATTTATGTCTTTATTTACTTTTAGTCTTTACATTTATGCTTTTGCATTCATGCTTTTAATTATGTCTTGCACTTTCATTATTTGAGCTCTCTTCTTGCTTAGAGGAGTGAAACTCTTCCACTTTTCTAAAGCTTTACCAAAGCTGTGAAAGGTGGAATGTGATTCACTCATTCTTTGTTGAAGATTAGCTCCTCGTTACCTGTACTTTTGCTTTGTGGAGTCCTCTACTTACAGGGATGAGCATCACTCACTTTTCTAACTTTACCAAAACTATGAAGAGTGAGTAGTTTCTTATTCACTCTTTAGAAAGAGGTGAAGGGCATGTATTGATTATCCGAATGTAATATTATGCATTGTTCTAATGTTTAATGTTCATATCCCCTTGTTTATTCGATGATTAATTGCATCTAGCAAAGCTAAGGTACTTTGTATAATCGATAGTCT
This sequence comes from Ilex asprella, assembly GCA_023539305.1. Lineage (NCBI taxonomy): Eukaryota > Viridiplantae > Streptophyta > Magnoliopsida > Aquifoliales > Aquifoliaceae > Ilex > Ilex asprella. The sequence goes on along the minus strand of CM042193.1, from coordinate 25,019,508 downwards.
TTCTATGACACGGATGACTCTTGCATGGAAAGACTCCTCGTTTCAAGGCAAGTACCCCGGCTAGATCTTCATGACTACCCTTTAATCATCCCCATTATCAAGCTTCATTTAAAAGGATGGAATATTAAAGCCATGGTAGGATGTCTTGAAGAAATACTTGCTTATTTGTGGGCGTGATAACTCGCGGTGCAAATAATTCTTGTAAACTTCTAGTAAGACATCGGAACCATGACCTTAATAGGCCATCTTTATCTTCCGATTAACTCGCCGTTGACTTGGGAGTTAGTTGATTTATTAAGCTTAATTATAATAAATCCGATAATTAAATACATGTCCCGACCCTTGCACTACAAAGTGACTTTATTTTCATTTACCTTGTAAACTTTCTTGAAGAGGATTCAATATTCTGTTCAAGAAATCACCCACATCTCACCATCCTAAAATCTCAAGGTTACAATCAATTGGTCTCCTTTACTTATTACTTTGAAACACAAACATAACAAGTTCCCTGTGGATTCGACTCCGGACTCAAACCGGATTATTACTACAACTTGACCGCCTGCACTTGGGTGTACACATTTTGGATCAAGTCAGTATACTGTACCAGTACTGAACCGTACCGGTAATATTTGACCAATTTTGCTTGTTTCTCCTTTTTTTTGTCCCTAATCCATCCCAAACCTTTCCACAATCACCCAATACATGTTTAATAAGGTTTTCCAAACAAAACATAACTTGTACAAGTTACATTACAATCAATTCCATAAATTTATACATAAAATGGAATTTCTTTCACAAAAGCTATACAAAATAAACAAAAAAGCCACAAGACGGCTTTCTACATCCTTGGGGCTCGAAATGGGAGCCGTTCGCCGATGTAAATTCCCCACCTTAAATGTTTGTCCCATAAAGTGTTAGCCATGCTCAATAGGGTATCTCCGAAAAAGGATACTCCCCAACCTAAATACATATGAAATGTTCACATACAACATGCAACCACTCATAACATTACAAGCAAAATTATCATGTCATGCCATTAAATGAGATGAGACTCACCCATGCAATTCGACCTGAGTCCTTCTCGGCTCCCCAACACATGCTATTTCCAATGTGTATGAGTATGTCATCTATGTTACACATCAAATCACATATTCCATTTCGGGGACTTTTGTTGGGTGGGTATTTATGGAGTTACACCAACGACACCCAAATGACACGGAATTTATGGACTTCCACCAACAGTTCTGCATACACCGACAAACTTTATGTACTTGTACCAACGGAAGGGCGTATCCTAATTATCGGGTCTCGCACCTGAGGGGTCTTCTATCCCTTCTTGCTAACCCCAACCCTCTTTACCTTACAAACTGTGCGATGATTGGCACTCAATTACAACATTTTATTGTGCTTTTTTTGAACTAATTATACTTTGATGGAGTTCAAATGATGATGTTTCAAGTGCTAAAGTGAGAAAAAGGGTCAAGGACAATAAATTCAACATTTAAGTGTAACTGCAGCATTTGATCAACAAAGGAAAAAATTGAGGACAGCATGGCCGTTCGAACGGTGATCAACGTTCGAACGCCCCCTCTGGACCAGGCAGTTGAGGCAAAGACGTGTTGCAGACAGACCCTGGAGCTAAAGCCTAACGTTCAAACAGCAAGCCTCGTTCGAACGCATCATCACGTTCGAACGACCATCACCACGTTCGAACGAACTTCTCAGCAAGCACCAACTCATCCTCCCTCCTACCAACCTCCCCATAAGAGGAATTTGGAGGATGTGGTTTACAACTTCATCCAAAGCCAAACCACCATCAATAATCAAACAGTCGCAACTCTCAAAGAAATGGCAACCCAACTCACAAAGACACAAGTCACATTGGGTTATCTCTACAAGAGAGGGGTAAATTTCCCGCTCAACCTCAAGAGAACCCCAAAGGCCAACATGTGGTTGAGTTGACCGAGACTTCCCATGAGAGTTGTGAGCAACTCAAGGCTGTCACCATACTTAGGAGTGGTAAACACATTGAAAAGATGGTGGTGCCAAAGTCGACACCAAAGGCCACTTTGCTAAAAGAAAAAGAAATTGAGGGAAAGGACAAAGAAAATGTGGTCGACAAGGGTGAGTCGAGTGAAAAAAGTGAGAGAGATAGGGTTGATAAAGGACATGTTATTGATGATAGTTTATGTTTTCCTTCGATGCCTGCTCCTTTTCCCCATTGTTTGAAGCCACCTGTTAAGGTGGCTAATTATTCTGACATTTTGGAATTGTTTAAGCCGGTAAAGATCAATATCCCGCTCTTGGATGCCATCAAGCAAATACCGTCTTGTGCTAAAATATTGAAGGACCTATGCACAGTGAAGAGGAAGTTGAATGTCCGAAAAAAAGCATTTCTCACCAAACAAGTGAGCTCGATATTGAGGACTAATACTCCTCCAAAATTCAAGGATCCCGGTTGTCCAACAATTGCCATCACCATAGGGAATTGCTGGGTTGAACAAGCATTGCTCGATTTGGGAGCAAGTGTCAATCTTCTTCCTTACTCCGTGTACCAACAACTCAAGCTTGAAGAGTTGAAGCCCACCTCAGTTACACTTTAACTGGCGAATCGGAGCATACGCACACCAAGGGGAGTAGGGGAAGATGTGTTTGTCCAAGTTGACAATTTTTACTTTCCAGTCGATTTTATAGTATTAGATACACACCCGGTTGCTAACCTTAATTCCCAAATCCCCGTTATTCTTGGAAGACCTTTCCTTGCTACCGCTAATGCTGTGATCAATTGCAGGAATGGTCTAATGAAGTTGGCTTTTGGGAACATGACCATGGAGCTGAATGTATTCAATTTAGCAAAACAACTCGGGGATGATGTGGAGGTGAACAAGATCAATAAAATCGACACTCTGGTTGAGGAGCAAGTTGAGTTGGAAGGGATGTTGGACTGCATGGAGGAGGACTTTGTTGAACTTATAAAGTTAGAATAGGAAGAGCAAGTGGAAGGATTGAAAGGGGTAACAAAATAGATTCCCACATTTGAGGAGTGCCGAAACAAGAAAAGAAGATTTTTCGGTCGGAGGAACAAAAGCCAAATTTGGAGTTGAAGCTGTTACCCTCACACTTGAAGTACTCCTATCTTGGCGAGGAAGATACATTTCTGGTAATCATTAGTTTCACATTGAACAATGCGTAAGAAAAAGAACTCTTGGAGGTTTTGAGGAGACACAAGGGAGCAATTGGGTGGACCATTGCGGATATCAAGGGAATAAGCCCTATCATTTGCACCCACCACATTTACCTCGAGGAGGATGTAAGACCTTCCCGACAGCCTCAACGGAGATTGAATCCCCATATGAAGGAGGTAGTGAGGGACGAGGTTCTTAAACTACTTGACGTGGGCATAATATTTCCATTTGCCGACAGTAAGTGGGTGAGCCCCACGCAAGTGGAGCCCAAGAAATCTGGACTCACAGTGGTAGAAAATGAGGAGAATGAATTGATACCTACAAGAGTGATTACTGGATGGAGGGTTTGCATCGATTATCGGAAATTGAACTCATGTACTAGGAAGGATCATTTCCCACTGCCGTTCCTTGATCAAGTGTTGGAGAGAGTGGCGGGGCACCTTTTCAACTATTTCGTAGATGGATACTCTGGTTATAATATGATCGAGATTGCCCTCGAAGACCAGGAGAAGACCACCTTCACTTGTCCCTACGGTACCTTCGCGTATCGTCGCATGCCGTTCGGACTCTTTAATGCTCCAAGAACCTTCCAAAGATGTATGATGGGCATTTTCAGTGACATGGTGGAGAAAATTGTATAGGTGTTTATGGATAATTTCTCCGTATTTTGTGATTCTTTCGACGGATGCTTGGGAAATTTGGAGAGAGTGTTGGAAAGATGTGAAGAGAAAGATCTTGTGTTAAATTGGGAGAAGTGTCACTTTATGGTGACAGAAGGGATTGTGCTAGGCCACATAGTCTCGGCAAGGGGCATCGAAGTTGACAAATCCAAGGTGGAGGACATCTCCAACCTCCCCACGCCAACGGCCATCAAAGGGATCAGGTCATTTTTGGGCCATGCAGGCTTCTATCGCCGTTTCATTCAAAATTTTAGTGCATTGGCCCGACCCCTGACCAATTTACTATCTAAGGAGGTTCCTTTCGAGTGGTCGCATGAGTGTGAGGCATCTTTTAAGAAACTAAAAAGCATGCTTGTCACGCCTCCTATCATGCGACCACCCAATTGGGACCTTCCTTTTGAGCTCATGTGCGGCGCGAGTGATTACGCGGTCGGCGCAGTGCTCAGTCAGAGGGAAGATAATCGACCATATGTCATTCACTACGCTAACAAGACACTTAATGAGGCACAAATGAATTACACTACCACTGAGAAAGAACTGCTAGCTGTAGTGTTTGCTCTAGATAAGTTTCGGTCATATATCATCGGTTCACCTATTGTTGTTTTCACTGACCATTCTGCTTTGAAGTATTTGTTGTCTAAGCAGGATGCAAAGCCAAGGCTAATTAGGTGGCTCCTCCTCCTACAAGAATTCGACTTGACGATTAAGGACAAGAAGGGAGTTGAGAATGTAGTGGCGGATCACTTATACCGACTGGTGGCACAAGAGACAAATGAGCACATCCCTATCCCAGACTCCTTCCCTGATGAGCAGTTATTGTCCATTCATTCTCATTGTCTGTGGTATGCTGATATTTGTAACTATCTTGCAACAGGACAAATTCCACCACATTGGAGCCCTGAGGATAAAAGGAGATTTATGGCGGACGTGAAGTACTTCTACTTCGATAACCCATATCTGTTCAAGTACTGCCCAGATCAAATCATGAGGCGATGCGTGCCTGAAAATGAGCAGTGGAACAGCCTCCCCTTCTGTCACTCCCAAGCCTGTGGTGGTCACTTCTCTGCAAAGAAAACCTCTGCAAAGATTCTTCAATTAGGTTTTTACTGGCCGTCTTTAATTAAGGATTGTATTTTATTTTGCAAAGAATGTGATAGATGTCAACGTTTGGGTAGTGTGACCCGGAGGAATATGATGTCCCTCTCCCCTGTACTTGTTATAGAGATATTCGATTGTTGGGGCATTGATTTCATGGGTCCCTTCCCTATATCGTTTGGCTATCTATACATTCTGCTGGCAGTGGACTACGTGTCCAAATGGGTGGAGGCTATCCCAACTAAGACTAATGACCACCGGGTTGTAGTCAAATTCTTGAAAGAGAACATTTTCTCAAGGTTTGGGGTGCCTCATGCCGTGATTAGTGATGGTGGATCACACTTTTGTAACAGACCAGTTGCATCGTTAATGATCAAATAT
>CM042193.1:24983294-25013767 GCA_023539305.1 Ilex asprella | reverse complement strand
TTTCTTCTCCCTCTCATTCCATAAAACCCCTTCATTCTAGGGTTATTTTCCTTGACCTGCCTCCTATTTACCCTCCCCCAAGAGCCAAGCTCCTCCATTTTCCTCACTGCAAGAGTTAGCAATGCCTCGCACAAAGATGGCGGGATTAGGACAGCAGGGCGCTCATCCTCCGGCCATGGCTTCCTCTAGCCGCAAGAGAAGCGACGAAGGGTCGAGTGGTGACCCTGAGACGTAGAGAAAGAAGGCCAGAAAGGATGCTCGCCGCCAGTTGATTGAGGGTAAGAACGTCACCTGTGAACGATTTTTGGATAGACTTTCCCTCTCCCTCGTTCATACTGTTGTGAGAATTGTCGAGGGGTATGGAATGAGATTTTGGTTTGAGGAGGTTGAGGGGTATCATTTGGCTAAGGTGAGGGAGTTTTACCAGTCGCTGAAGTTCGTTGATGATGATGATGGGGGAGTGTTGGGAACAAATGTTAGGGGTAAGATAATTGTGGTGACCCCGGATGTCATAGCCACATTTCTTGGCGGTTACCAAAGCCCCCGTCTACCCTCGCAACATGGGTAGGGTGAAGACTAAGGTGGAGCTTGTTGAGTTAATATACGAGGATCCCGCTACGTTTAAGGGAACCTTTCATAGTGGGGGATTGAAGCATGTCTATGGGCTTCTCAACAAACTCCTTCACCATAACCTTTTCCCAAAGTCCGCAGATAAAGAAACCAAATATGGAAAAACTGGCCCTCCTGGATATGTGTGTGTCAGGCAAAACAATTGATTTCACTCTTGTTATTTGGAATGTTAGGAAGGACTTTGCCACCACTGAGAAGCCGATATCCAATCTGCCATACGGGAGTTTGGTCACCCGACTGTGTGAACATTTTAAGGTTAAGGGTTATGGATTGGAGAAGCTCACCCCACCAGAGTTTGGAGCTATCGGGAAGGCAAGTAGCCAAAAGAGGAAGGCCATGAACTGTGGGGAGCATGCTCAGTCTGGCTCTGATGAGGATGTTGTACCTGTTGCGTCCACCATGCTATTCAAGCCCGTTTTGAAACGCTCAGTCCCTCGGAGGCTTGATGCGCTGGAAAAGACAGTGCATGGCATTGAGGCCTCAGTTCAGGAGATGGCAGCAATGTTGAAAGAGATGTATCTGCACACATTCCCTGAGAAAGCCATCCCTGAAGGTCCTGCTACACCTTCATCCTCCAGAGCACATGAGGAGGAGGAAGATGATGATGAGGTGGGAGATGGTTCTGAGGAGTCCGAGGAGGAGGAAGATTATGATGATGAGAGTGATGAAGAGTAGGATGTGTGTATGTAGTTGGTGGTTTGTTTTTTATTTCTTTTCTTTCCTTTTTGGGGTTTAGTTGAAGTTGGGGTGGGGAGTTTAGGCTATTTTGTTCTTTTTGATGTCCTACTCCATTTTGTACTCCAACTTTGTTCACATCAAGATAAATCCACAGTTGTTCCATCATACTCATTGTCTATGTTGTAATTTCATTTTGATTTTAAATTTTCAATTGGTTGAATGGTTGATTGAATTCAATTGATTGGGTGGCTATTGTTGTTTTGAGTGTGCTAGAAAATGAATATTTTTTTTGCTAAGGGACTAGCAAAACTTAAGTTGGGGGTGTGATTAGCACACAACTTTGTATATTCTAAGATGCTAATCAACTCATTTTGTTTGCTTTTAAGCTTTAAATGATATAAAGTATGATAATTGAAGTCTTAACGCCATGTGGTTATACTTGCAGTTGAATAGAGACAATCATTGTTTTAAAGACCCTCTCACACCTCTTGGGTTGAAAGGAATTGAAAAGATAGGTTGAGGATAGCTCAGGAGCAAAGAAATCAAGAGTTGCAGATAAGGAAGCGGAATGGTACCGGTACCTAGTACCGGTACCCAAAACCTACTGGAATCGCGGTACCGGTACCTCGTTCCTGACGTGCCTAAATTCTGCAAATCTACTCAGCTGTCTTGAGGACCCCACCATTGCGACTCCATGACTTTTCTGACACACCCAGAATACTGATCAGCATGCCCTCTCCTTCCTCTGAACCCTGGAGCTGCAACTTTTAATGAGGAGTGAGAAATGAGGGGCAAAACAACCCTGACATGGACCTGGCCCTAGCTACCCCCTTACCTCTTTTGCTGACTGTCACCTCTAGTGGGTTAGCCATACTCCCTTACACGTTTTTGGAAGGAGGTAGCTTACTTCTCCAGAGAGGGAGGTTGGAAGGCCAGGGGGATTATTATTATTGTATGGAATATATAGAGAGAAGCTCTAAAGATATAAGACAATGAATAGTGGTTTCTAGAGAGAGAAAGTGACGTTTTTCATGTATTCTCCATTGTTTCAGCTTTGAAAGTTTTGTAAGGATCCTTAGAACTTCTTTGAATGTGATGAATGCTAGATTATTTATGTTGGTTCCTAGTTTAATGCTCTGTTAAATGCTTTACCATTAATGTTCTCAATTTCTTTATTTTTCATGGATTCAAAATGGGTTTTCATCTCTTTCAAACTTAGCTTATGAGTTATTGCATTTAGACACCCTAGACCCTCATTTCATTACAATGCACTTTCATTACATAGTCATTCTCATTTCAAGTATGAATAGCTAAATCTTCTAGTTGGCAAGACCAAGGGGGACCTCTCTTTGGGCACACCAGTTCAACTCTCTCTCCACCCTCCCTTTAGAGTTAAATGGTTTATTTTGACCGGATTGAAGGTGGATGATTCGATGAGACTTTGATAAACCGTAGGCCTAGTCACGGTTTATGCTTAGATACTCACCGATATCACCCTCGGCTTTCCGTGAATCAAACATTCATTCACACTCAATCGGAGGAGTGGGTTGAGTTGAGGTGACATACCCATTGGAGTAACCTCTTGGACTTGCCAACACTTGTTTCCCATTACATCTTCATTAGCACACATTTCACTAACCAACTCTCAAGACAAAGGATTTTACATTTCCATTTTCACCAAATCACTTCAATCTTGATCCACTTCCTTCCCTGTGGATACGACCTTGGAATACTCTTCCAAGTAACTCACAACACACGAAAGACTCCTTGCGATTGGGGAGCACTTTTGTGCACACACATTCCATTTTACATCATTCCATTTCTCTTGCCTCATTGCCCTTTCTTTTGACACTATCCCTAGGGGAAGAAATCTTTCTCCTCCGGCCATACATTGCATCATTTGAGGGAGAGTAATTAGGGGTTAGTTGAGGTTAGGTATTTCAACCAATTAATAAGGTGGACATTTTTACTCTTAGGTCATCATATTCTTTCATGATATACTTTCTCCCTTGGGAAGTGGATGGTCTAGCTTCACTAGTGGTAGGGGAGGCTGAGTCCCACATCTGAGAACTATCAGATATAGTGTCAAAGAAAAAGAACGCCTCCTCTGGACTTTTACCCATAAATTCTCCTTGGGCCATCATTTCGACAAACTGCCGCAATCTAGTGGGTAAGGAGTCATAGAAGAATCCTACTAGAGTCCAATTTTTAAAAGCATGTTGTGGACAGGCTTAGAGTAGTTCTTTAAATCTTTCCCAACTTTGGTAAAATGTTTCCCCCTCTTTCACCGAAAAATTCATAATTTGCCTTTTGAGCATGTTAGTCTGATGTAGGGGGAAATTTTTTCTAAAAAATTAATTTTGAAATATCTGCCAGGTTGTCATGAAAAGGGATTTTAAAGAATTTAGGCATTGTTTAGCTTTGTCCTTTAGAGAGAAAGGAAAAAGTTTTATCCTGGCAAGTTCAGAATTGTCTTGAAATGTTCCACACACTTCTTCAAAGTCTTTCATATGAAAATATGGATTTTTAGTATCTAATCCATGGAAAACAAGCAACAACTGTGCAGCCTCCGGCTTTACTGTGAAGGGTGGCGTATCTGAAGGGAATACAAAATATGAGGGGATACTATTTCTTGTGGGATTCAGATAATCCCTCAAAGTTCGGATGTTAGGCACCTTATCTTCCCTCACGGGAACCTCTCCACTTCTATCAACATTTGCCATAATACTCTTACAAGAGTCGCCTATTGATCTTGGTGAATTTGGTTCAGATTGGTTCATAGATCAAGAAGATTATGCCGGCAAATTTTTATAGTGAGGAGCATTCTTACACATAAACTAAATGAAAGCAAAAACAAAGTATTTATAGTAAACAGAAGAATATATATGAAACGAAAAGGTCTTGTTACTTTTTACTTGCAAAACACTTTTACAACGCTCCCCGGCAATGGCGCCAAAAACTTGACTTGATCCGAAATGTGTACACCCAAGTGCAGGCGGTCATGTTGTAGTAATAATTCGGTTTGAGTTCGGAGTCGAATCCACAGGGAACTAGTAGTTTTGGTGTTTTAAAGTAATTGATGAAGGAGATCAATTGATTGTAACCTTTGAGATTTTAGAGTTGTGAGATGTGGGTGAATTCCTTGAACAGAATATTAAATTCTTTTCAAGAACTTTTCTAGACAAAATATAAGATTAATTCAAATGGTGGAGAAATCACTCTTTAGTTCGAGGATCGAGAGACATGTGTTAATTATCCAAGATATTATATTTTTGCTTGATGACTCAATTAACTCCCGTGTCAACCGCGAGTCAATCGGAATATAAGAAATGGCCTATTAAGGTCATGGTTCCAAGGTCTTACTAGAAGTTTACAAGAAGTATTTGTACCGAGAGTTATCGCGTATACAAACAAACAAGTAATTCTTCATGACATTCAACCATGGCTTTAATAATTCATCCTTTTAAATAAAGCTTGATAAAGGGGGATGATTAAAAGGTAGTCATGAAGATCTAGTCAGGGTACTTGCCTTGAAACGAAGAGTCTTTCTATGCAGGAGTCATCTGTGTCATAGGAAGACTATCGATTATACAAAGTACTTTAGCTTTTCTAGATGCAATCAATCATCCAAAAGCAAGGGAATATGAACATTAAGCATTAGAACAAAGCATCAAATGATATCCAGATAATCAACACATGTTCTTTACCTCTTACTAAAGAGTGAATGAGAAACTACTCACTCTTTATAGCTTTGGTAAAGCTAGAAAAGTGAGTGATGCTCATTCCTCTAAGTAGAGGACTTCACAATGTAAAAGTATAATTAACAAAGAGCTAATCTTCAACGAAGAATGAGTGAATCACGTTCCACCCTTCACGGCTTTGGTGAAGCTCTAGAAAAGTACTTTAGCTTTTCTAGATGCAGTCAATCATCCAAAAGCAAGGGAATATGAACATTAAGCATTAGAACAAAGCATCAAATGATATCCAAATAATCAACACATGTTCTTTACCTCTTACTAAAGAGTGAATGAGAAACTACTCACTCTTTATAGCTTTGGTAAAGCTAGAAAAGTGAGTGATGCTCATTCCTCTAAGTAGAGGACTTCACAACGTAAAAGTATAATTAACAAAGAGCTAATCTTCAATGAAGAATGAGTGAATCACGTTCCACCCTTCACGGCTTTGGTGAAGCTCTAGAAAAGTGGAAGAGTTTCATTCCTCTAAGCAAGAAGGGAGCTAAAATAATGAAAGTGCAAGACATAAGTAAAAGCATGTATGTAAGAGCATAAATGTAAAGACTAGAAGGAAATAAAGGCATAAATATAAAGACTAGATGTAAATCAAGAATATAAATGTAAAGACTTAAAGTAAATAAAGGAATTACAACTCTTAAGTAAATGTAAATGTGAACATTAATGTAAAAGAAATGAGTGGGAATCTAAACTCCCCACTTCTTCTAGTAAAGAGAAAGACTAAGATAAGAATTGAAATGGATGTGATGCCATCCTAAATGGTGAATCCCTCAAATGGTTCCACCCATGAGTCCCTCTTCTCCACAAAACTAAGTGTATTTATACGCAAGGAGAAGGCAGGGAAGGGGTAAAAGAATAGAGTTGGGCATCAAAGTCAAAGTGAAACGCCAACCACTCTGCAGGTAGTCTGTCCACACTGTTCGAACGGTTTGGGCATTCAAACGGTTCCTCTGTCTTTGGTCTCTGCCGTGCAAACGTCAAAAGGATGCATCACATGCCAGTTATGTCAGTCCATACATGGTTTCTATCGAAAATCTTCCTCCAAGTCTTCATGTAAATCTCCCTCCAGGTCCTTGTAAGATCTTGACTGATCTGTCTAATAATTCCTGGGGTGTTCGAATGGTGGCCACCGTTCGAACGTGGCACTCAAGTGACTGGGCCTTCTAACTTCAACTCTGCAAGTCTGCAACACGCCATGTCTTCAGTCAGTCTGATCTTGTCCTTACTCCAGTAGATGTTCGAACTTTAAGTACCGTTCGAATGTAGTTCTTGAATCTCCAGGGTCTTGGGTTTTTCCTGCTACACAAATAGCAGTTTCTGGCCTGGTTAACCATGACCATTTGAACGGTTTGGGCGTTCGAACGTTTCTTCCTTATCCCAAGGTTCTGCAACTAGTTCTTTAAAATGTTGTGATTGCCACCAAGGGATGCTTTTTGGTACCTTTGAACCCTTGTTCACTTTAAGACCTGAAACATCATTCTTTATGCTCCACCAAAGCATAATTAGTCAAAAACATGGCATAAGAGTATGCTATTTTTAGTGTTAATCACCATGTCCCTCTCAGTTTATCAAAAAAGTCATCTATATGCAGCAATGGGTACCTGTTCTTGATGGTAACCTGATTTAACTATTGATAGTCTATACCAAGTCTAAGGGTTTTGTCCTTCTTCTTAACAAATAATATTGAAGCACCCCAAGGTGAGGTACTCATTCTAATGAAACCCTTGTCCAACAACTCTTGCAACTAAACCTTGAGTTTTTGTAACTATGTAGGTGTCATCTGATGCAATGTTTTATAAATAAGGGATGCACCAGATTATAACTCAATGGTGAAGTCTACATCCGAAGGTGGAGGTAATGCTGGTAACTTGTTCGAAAAAACATCCACATACTCACAAACTATCTGACGCAGACCCCTGACGTAGACCCAACTCCAGCCTTGCTTCTTCCTCAAGTGTAAGCTTCGCAAGCCAACCCATCAACTACCCGTGCCAATGGGAATCATATACGGCTTGGGGTAAAGTATCATTTTTTCTCACTGAAACTTGAAATAGACACCTTCTAGTGTATAAGAAGTAACCCCCTTCTGATTGCAATCAATGATGACTCGGTGTGCAGCCAACTAATCCATCCTAAGAATGACATCAAACTCCAACATGTCCATGACCCTAAGGTCTATGGTGAGTAGAACTCTTGAGATCTCTAACTCATATCTCCTACATATCTGATTAATAAAAACCCTAGCTCCTGTGGGAAAACTCTTATACAGTGGCTCTTCTAAGGGGAGAACACACAGGATCATGAAGAACACATAGCTCCTAGGGGAGAACACACAGGATGCAAAAATAAATGAATGAGATACACCCAAATTAAACAACAATCTTTCCCATAAGTGAGAAAGTAAGGATGTACCACAAATCACCGACTGATCCATCAGCTCAATTTGAGGTGTGATAGCATTGACTCACCCTTGGGTACCAAAACCCCCAGCTTGCAAGACCTGTCCACAACCTCAGCCCAAACGCTAACCCAACTGGCCTGATTATGGAGTCCCTACTCATGAGTGGTAAGGGACTGTACAACACCCTAGAACTGAATTGACTTCCCTGGCCCATGGGTGGATAGGGAGGAGTGAAGAATGCATGTGGATGCCCCATTGATGACTGGGACTAAGATGCACTATAGCTCCAGGATCTCTACCTCTGATGACAATCCCGCTTCATGTGGCCCTGTTGGTGACATATGAAACAAGTCATCAAGCCACCTTGATAGGAAGCCTTGAAATTTCTTATGCCTTAGGAAGATTAACCTTGGCCTTGGCCTTGATTGTCTCGGCCCTGTCCTTGATACCGTTAAGGGGTAGATGTCTTATACTTCTTCCCCGAACTAGATGAAGATGATTGGCCCTCTATCTTCTTGTCCTTAACACCTACCTACAGGATGCACCTTGCAACTTTGCATTCCCATTGCAATGACCTCTATGGATTAGTCAACCTTGCTTATTGCATTTTTATCAAAACACAACTCACCAAACCAAAATTCACAAGATTTTACATTTTTTATTTCTTTTGAAATCACTTTTCGAAATATTTGATATTTCCTTCCCTGAGAAGACGACCTTGGAATACTCATTCCAAGTAAAACACGATATTGCAAGTCACTCTATGCTTGAGGAGCACTTTTCCGCACACAGACACACGATTTTTCTCATTTCTTATATGGAACCCAAGGGAGAGTGACACTCACCTAATCTTATAAGTCATATACACACATCCGGGCTTGTGTTAGGAGATTAGGGTAAATTGACTCAAGCACCCAACAAGAGGGCTCAAGATCTAAACGCTTGGCAAAGTTACATTTAATTTTTTAAATATTTTGGAAGAGGTACTGGTACCTCTTACCCGTGGTACCGATACGTGAGCCTTCTGCCTATCAAGTCTCTTCCATTTGATAGGCACCGGTACTTAGTCACTTAGGTGCTAGGACCAGCGCCCATTATTTTCTAGGTACCGGTGTCTACACGTCGTGGTACCAATACCTGAGCCCACCGATACCTGAAGCCTTGAAATGGGTACCTAAGTCCACTAGAATCCAAGTACACATACTTGTTAGTCTAGGTACCAGTACTTGGGCCATCCAATAGTGTGGTAGCAGTACTTAATCACTTAGGTACCGGTACCTAGGCCTAGATTTTCTCCAATCTTTTCAATTTCAACCATTGACCATCCAAACCCATTCAATACTCATTCATATATTCAAATACACAATTTCTAGCCTATAAGAGTTCATTATACAACCCTTTATACAAATTTACAAGATTTTTTTACAAAATGTAATTTAAACCCACATCTCCGCTTCTTCTGAACTAGGGCCCAAGTAAGGGTCATCCGCCGGTGTTTGTCCCACACCTAAAATGTTGTTCTCATAAAGGGTGAGTCACGCTCAATGGGATATTTCTTAAAGAGGCTACCTCCTAACCCAAATGCATATAAAATGTTCACATGCATTCCAACAATCAATCAAACATCCATTCGAGAATATTCAACTCATAAATGGATTCCACAATTCCATGTCATGTCGTGAAATGATACTCACACATGCAATGAAACCTAAGCCCTCTACCGGCTCCTATAACATGCATTCGGGCATTCCAAGCCCCTATCATTAATGTTGGACATCCAATGACCATTTTACAAAATCTCGGGTCTTTCTTGGGGTGGGTATTTACGGACTTCCACCAATGGGTACCCAAGCGACACGATATTTGTAGATTTCCACCAACGACTCTGTGTATCCCAACACAATTTATGGGCTCTTATACCAAAGAAGTGCATATCCAAAATTTACTAGGTCTTTCACCCAAGAGAGAATCTAGCCCTTATTGCTAACCCTGACCCTAGTTTTCAATTTAACTCGTGTGACTCAATCAAACCTAGTTTTAACTTTCCCGAGCCCACATATCAACCCACCAAGGATAGTGTTTGATCAAATCATGTACATACACCTACACACATGTCACATGCCCACGAATGCGATGTTTCTCGTGCATATGCAAAAGTAGTGTACACTTGCAATTTCCAAACCATGTTCAAAATGTCATGAGCATATATGATGAACATATTTCATTTCAATCAACATTTCCTAATTGTCAATTATATCATATGCATATAATCTCAATTCACAACATTACCAAGCATGTAATCTCATTCACATTCAAATAACATACTTAAATAATTCCTAGGCATTTATCAAACACCTATAAGGCACAAGATTTATGTAAACACATAACATGCCTCATTCATCACATATTTCAAGAAATTACAAACAAAAAATTCTGCAAAACTCAACTCATGCAAGAATTGATTTTACACATTCTTACACCATTACCCATACTCTAGTTACACTAGGAGTATATTTCGACAAAATATTTTATCGCTAATCATGCTACTCATTTAATATAAAACCTTAGGTTGAAAATAAACCAAGTTAGGAAAGGAATCCTACCTCTTGAAGCGTAATACCTCGTAGTAGAAGCTCCAAATCACTCAACTCAAACTTCAAAACCTTAATCCCAAAATCCCGATCTTGAAATTTTGGAGAAACCCGCGATCTTTGGTACGTACTTGTAGCTATCATTGCGTAGAATATTTTTTGTTCTTATCCTTAAGCAATTCGAAGGATAGATCGCAAGGAGAAATGAAGGAGATGTTTATTTCTCTCTCTCTTCGTTTCCTTTCTCTCTATCCAAAAATTGGCTAAAAAATGGGGAAGAAAATCCGATCGCATTTATTTTAGTCGGGTGACGCCCGATCTCCGTGAACTTGTTGAAAACAATGTGATATATTTGGAGTATGTCTAAACTCAATATCAACTTGCCGATCTTCTTACCAAACCCTTGGATGCCCCTAGATTCGAGAATCTTAGGAAATCCCTAGCTATTTGTGTACTTGAGTGAGTGTCTGATGAACTTAATCCTTGGAGCTTAATAAATCGTCATGCATTAGGGACTAACTCTTGACTGTATATATATTTTTCTTCATTATTTTTTCAATTGTTTCTCTATATGAAAATTAAAAAACATTAAAAAAGATAAATGTCCAAAAAGAGTTTTGATGTCAAGTTTGACATTCAATTTTTAGGATTTAAGGTTGATGGTGTTATTTTAAGCAAATGAGCGAATAGTGAGATTGTAATTGTGAGATGGATTCTGAGTTATTGGGCTCGTGGACTAGAGATGGACGTGAGAATGGTGTCAGGTATAGTGCACACAACACAAAAGAAATATAGTGGTTCACCAGCCTAAAGAGCTCGGCTAATCCACTCTTCAATGGAGGCTCTTGTTCCTTCTCTTTATTGATTGCCTGGATGCTTTACAGTATATCATGAAGGAAATTAGGGTTCTGCCCCTGCAAGGGAGGCGTCATACAGTATTTATAGGGTTATTTCCTATTTTGTGGGATCTCTGCCGAAATCCTTGCCTTTCATGCGTGGAATCCTCCTTGAATTTGGGAGAGGATATTGGTTAGTTGAGAGTTTGATCCCTTGTTTTTAGCTTTCTATTTCTTCAGGGATACCTGCTGTCATTCAGCTGTTACCTTATATTTTTCCGCTATTTCTATGCATGGAGGGACTCTAGCTCAAGTTTTTTCAGCTCTGCAGGTTTCATCTAACTTCTTGGTTTGATCTCTGGGTCTGAGCTCACACTTGGAATTTGATTTTGGTATCATCAGTTGTCCCCCAGCCCTTGGCCTAAGAAGGCTTGGGAAGGGACTGAGATGCTTTAAATCCGAGCTGGACCCGCCCATGACAGACCTAGACTTGCACGTGGAAGTTGTCTTTTGACAATTTTCTGTAATCATGACTTCCTCGATTCCCATGCATGTTTCAACACATGTCTTTCAGCTATAAATGCCCAAACGGCTACTGAAATTGCCTTTCTTCCACCATTCAACTTCCTTCTTCGTTCTTATCTTCTCGAACTCTTGGCTTTCTGGTTTACAGCTTTTTATTTTATACCCAAAATCAAGCTTCCTTGGTTCAACTCGAAGACTCCCGTTGCTTCCTTCCTTTGATTTCTCTTTGGGTTACGGCTCATCGTTCCTCTCAGGCTAAGTACGTTTGTTGTCCTTTCCACCTCTTTTTCTATTCTGGATCCCTCGAGTTCGAGGTGGTTATTGCTTTTCTAGGCTTTTTGCTTATTTTACTTCTGGAATCGAGACTACTGCTTACCCCCTCTTCCCTTCTTTGTAGACTGGGGTTCTGTTGTGCGAATCCTCGTCGTGGGGAGCTATTGTGCTGACCCTAGGGTTATTAGGGAGAGTGTAATTAATATTCCTCATCTCTATCGTTCCTTTAATCTTCCCTTTTCTTGCCCAACCATGTCTGCCTCCTCTGGAGCCACTCCTTAATCTATTTTCCTCTTAGGGGAGAGGTCTGCCGAGGAGGATGTTGACTTAGGAGAGATGAGAGATAAAATTGACAATTTTTCAGGTGTCGACTCTGTTGATGCCGAGGAAAAAGGTGTAGAAATTCCTTCCTCGTCCTCACCTATGTCCCATAATGTTGATAAGGGAAAAAAAAGGTAAGAGGCTTTGAAATTTTGGGCATTCCTAAGGGGCTGAGCTCTGCTTGTAAAGCGGCTATGAGTTCAGGCGCTAGCGAACTCACTCCTTTTTCCATGAAGGTTTTTAGTGCCTGCTTTGGCTTTCCTCCAGGTGTTGAATACTGGTGCCCTAATTCATTTACTTCTTATTTCTCTTCAATACCCAAGAAGGTCTACTTCTTTCTAGTGGCCTTTGAAAATGGCCTTCGCTTTCCCTTACACTTCTTTATCAAGAGTGTTCTACAACACTTCAGCGTCTGTCCTGCCCAGATTACTCCTAATTTCTGGGGAGTTTTGTCTGGCCTCCTCATTTTCTTTAAAAAGCATAAATTGGGAGTTCCCACTGTTTCCCTACTCATGAAGTACTTCGATGTTAAGTATATTCCTAGCGACGGCTTTTTGTATATCTCTAAACGGGTGAAAGGCAAGTTGATCATTTTTTATGTCCCAAGCTGCCATAAGAACTGGAAAATTTTTTTTTCTTTGTGTGGGGTCAAAACTAGGAGTATAACCTTGCGGACAGGTCAGATACTCTGTATGTGCCTTGTGCATGGAGTGCCCCTAACAACTTGGGTAAGTTTCTACTTTAAGAAAACTAGAATAACCTTGCCTTCTTTCTATTCTAACCTCTATTTATTGTATTATTCAGGTGTTCGACCTAAACTCAGTGCTAAGGAAAAATGAATTTCGCGGGCCCTAGAGGGTTGCACGTCAGTGAAATACTCAGAGCTCATTCAGCCCTTATGTCCTTTTCGGAGTTGATGACGTCTGACAATCTTTCCTTGTTTAGCGCTGAGGCAACTTCATTTGATTTCCCCTTCTATTCTAGCTCCCTAAATTTTTCCCCTTCTGAGTCGGAGGAGGATGAGGAGGTTGGTTTGTCCTAAAAAAGGTGCAAGGCGTGTGAGTCTCCCTCATCTTTTGACTCCTCTTTTGGTGCAGTTCTGCTCTTCTCTTCTAGGGCCAAGCTTCTTAACTTACTTTCGAAATCAGAGAAGGAGAAGGAGGAGTTGAAAGGAGAGAATACCCATCTGAGATAGGAGGTGGTTGTTCTGAAGAAACGGCTGGGGGAGAGCTAGCAACTCTGCCTTCTAGAAATTCTAGTGGCCTTTTTGTAACTTCTTTTCGGTGGATGTTTTATCTCCTTTGATGCAATGCAAACATTTTTCTTTTTTATTACCTCCCTATTGCATTTTGGGTATTTCATGGTACATCACTTGTGCAAGCTAATCAACTTTTTTGAATTTTATAGGCTAAAGAGCTCATCATAATTTTTCTAAAGAGAGTTCATCATGAACTTTAGAGCTCTTTTTTTTTAATGAACTTAAAAAGTTCATCTCGAGCTATAGAGCTTCTTTTTATGAACTTAAAAAGGTTCATCTCGAACAATAGAGCTCTTCTTTAGCTATTTAGCTATTTTTGTAAAATATGCGAGTGTGAATCAAAGACTTGCAATCTATATTGAGAATAACTTTATTACGAGAAAAACTTACTGAAAAAACTTATTAAGATGCTCCGCATTACAGGAATGAGGTAGGATTTTCCCTTCCTCTGTTTGTAACTCATAGTTTCTAGGTTTGATTATCCTGGAGATGACGTAGAGGCCCTCCCAATTAGGCCCTAATTTCCTATGCGTGGGATCCTTCCTAGCAAGCAGCAGCTTTCTAAACACCAAATCTACTACCTTGAAACTCCTGTTTCGGACCTTTATGTCATAGTACCTTGCAGTCTTCCTCTGATAACCTTGAATGTGTTGTAGAGTTCTTTCTCTTTTTTGATCTAGGAGGTCAAGATTTAGAAGAAGGGATTCATCGTTGTGCTCAAACTCTGCAAACTCAGTTATAGGGGATGGGAGTCCTATCTAAACAAGAGACATTGCTTCGGCTCCGCAGGCCTATGCAAACGGAGTTTCTCGAGTTGTTGTTGTGGTGGTTGTCCTGTAAGCCCATAACACCTCTGGAATATACTCCACCCATTTTCCTTTCAGGGACTCAAGCTTTGTTTTCAAGGCTGCTTTAATTGTTCTAATAGTCACCTCTGCTTGTCCGTTGGACTGTGGGTGAGCTGGAGCTGAGAAATAATTTTTTATTCCCAGCTCTGCACAAAACTTCTTGAACTTAAGGTTGTTAAACTAGTTCCCTTTGTCTGAGAGGATTGCTCTAGGTACCCCAAATCTACAGATTATAGACTTCCATGTGATATTTTGAACTTTCTATTCTGTGATCATTGCCAGGGGCACCACTTCCGCCCATTTGATGAAATAATCTACCCCATTAATGGCGAATTTGCACTATCCAACCCTAGTGGGAAGGGGTCTAAGTATATCCAAACCCCATTGCTGGAAAGGCCAGGGGCTTACCACCTATGTTAAGTGTTCTAGTGGACAATGGAGAATATTGGAGTGTATTTGGCAAGTCCTACATCTTTTAATTAGGTTTGTGGCATCCTTGAGAATTGTGGGCTAGTAGTACCCCTGTCTAAGCGTTTTTCCTACCAAAGCCTGAGATTTGATGTGATTGTCACAGACTCCATAGATTTCTCTGAGTATGTAATTAGCGTATTCATCTCCTACGCACTTGAGTAGCGGTGTTGAGAATCCTCGTTTATGTAAATTTCCTTGCAAAAAAGAAAAGATGGCTGACCTGGTTCTTAGTTTTGCTGTTTCCTTGGGATCTTCTGGCAGGGTTCCATTTTGCAGATATCCTACGATGGGATCTATCCAGCTTGGCTGGATCACGACAGGGAGCACTTCTTCCTCCTCAACACTCACTGATGGCTCTGTCAGGTGATCCACTGGTATTATCCTATCCTAGTTTTCTTGTGAAGTAGTTGCAAGACCTGCCAAAGCATCTGCTCGTGAATTCTCAGTTCTGGGGATGTGTCTTATCTTAACTTGCACAAATTTCTTAATTAATTCTTGTACCTTTTTGAGGTAAAGGGCCATTTTCACACCTTTAGCTTCGTATGACTTTTTTATCTGCTTTACTACAAGCTGGGAATCACTGCAAATCTCCACCTAATCTACCTCCATCGAGTGAGCGAGGCTGAGTCCGGCAATGACAGCTTCATACTCTGCCTTGTTGTTCAAAGCCTTAAACCCAAACCTGAGAGCGTATTCAACGTCTATTCCATCCGGAGAGGTCAGAATTCAGCTTACACCACTTCTTTGAGCATTGGCGGCCCCATCTACTGAAAGCTTCTACGTAGGGATGTTAGGTACTAGTTGTGTTGCCTCCATAGGCCCTGCTATTGTGAATTCTGTGATGAAATCCACCAAAATTTGCCCTTTGATCGCAGTTCTTGGCTTGTTTCTAATATCAAACTCACTGAGCTCTATAGCCCATTTAGCCAACCTCCATGAACACTTTGGCTTATGTAATACTTGCTTCATTGGCTGATCTATCGGGACCTCAATGTAATGAGCATAGAAAAATTGCCTAAGGCTCCTGGTAGTCGTAACCAATGCTAAAACAAGCTTCTCCATATTTGGATATCTCTCATCTACCCCTCTCAGAGCTCTGCTATAGTAATACACTAGTTGCTAAGCTCTGTCTCTTTCCCTTACTAGAGCTGCGCTAGTCAAATAGTCTGAGACAGTGAGATAGAGCATGAGTACTTCTCTTTCCAAATGACTTACAAAAACTAGGGATGTACTCAGATAGCCTTTTAAGGCTTTGAATGCTTCTTCACATTATGTTTCCCATTGTAATGCCTTTTTCAAGACCTGGAAGAAAGGATGACATTTGTCGTTGGATCTGGACACGAAACGACTTAGGGTGGCTATCCTTCCATTTAGACGTTGTACCTCCCTGGTGTTAAAAGGAGGCCGCATATCCAATACCCCCTTCACTTTCTTTGGGTTAGCCTCAATTCCTCTACTGTTGACTACAAGCTTATAAATTTTCTTGTAGACACCCCAAAAGCACACTTGGTTGGGTTTAACCTTATTTGGTAGTCTTTAAGGACCTGGAAAGAATCTGCTAGGTGTTGGATGTGGAGCTCTCCCTTCAGTGATTTAACCAATATGTCATCAATGTAGACCTCCATGGTTGTTCCAATCTACTTTTGGAACATTCTGTTCACCAGACACTAATAAGTAGCACCAGTATTCTTCAACCCGAAGGGCATGACTTGATAGTAATAAGTCCTCTGTTCAATCACAAATACAGTTTTCTCTTGATCGTTAGGGTCCATTCTAATCTGATTATACCCAGAGGAAGCATCCATAAAGCTAAGAAGCTCAAGTCCTGCAGTGGCATCCACAATATGGTCTATCCGGGGTAATGGAAAACGGTCTTTAGGACAAGCGCGATTGAGGTCTGTAAAGTCTATTCATAAGCGCCACTTGTCATTGGTCTTCTTAACGAGAACCACATTGGCTAGCCAAATTGGGTAATCTACCTGCCTAATGGCTTTAGCATAGAGGAGCTTGCCGACCTCATCATTAATAGCTATTTAGCGTTCTGGGGTGAAACTCCTCCTATTCTGTTTGATGGGCTTGCAAGTAGGATTCACACTGAGCCTGTGTGTGATGACTGAGGGGTCTATGCTTTTCATATCTTCTTGCTTTCAGGCAAATACCTCTGTGTTTTTTATCAGGAACTGTATAAGGAGATCTTTAATTTCACTGCTTAGCTTGGATCCCGCGTAAACGAGGTGTTTTGGTTTCTCGTCTAGTTGTATAGGCTCTAGCTCCTCTGATGGCATTGGTCTGGTGCCTAGCTTGTCCCTTACATCAATGCTCTCCACTTCCTTCTTCTTTATAGATGCCATATAGCACTCTCGTGCTATCTGTTGGTCTCCACAGACCATTTCGATCCCATTTTCAGTTGAGAAATTTACTACAAGATGATAAGCAGAAGGGATGGCACTTATGGAATTGAGTGAAGGTCTCCCAAGTAGCATGTTTTACGTAAAAGGTGCATCAACTATTAAGAACTTGATGGTTGTTGTGGCTTGGCAAGGTGGGTCACCTAGGGTGAGCATGAGCTGGATCGTTCCAAGGGGCAACACACTTTCTCCTGCAAATTCCAATAAGTGAGCACTTAGTGGCTCAAATTTTTCCCTTCCTACGAACATCTTATCAAATATAGGCACAAAGATGATGTCTGGCGAGCTTCCATTGTCAATCAGAACTCGATGGACAGTTCTGTTAGCTACCACAACTCTTACCACTAAAGGATCATCATGCGGATGTTGGTAACCCTCTAAATCTGAATCTGGTAAAGTAATGGTTGTGTCTAAGCGTGGAGCCTTGGACACAGTGTGTACTTCTAGAGCTTCTCCAGCTCTGATCCTTCTTAGGTAGGCTTTTCGGGTTGTGCTTGACTCCCCACCTCTAGCGAATCCTTCAGATATCACTCTGATCACCCCTAGAGGTTGCTGATGTGGTGTCGGTGCTTGCTGCTAAGGCAGTGGTGATGGAAGAGCCCGGTTTCAATTATCATGGGCCACAATGCAATGCAACTCTCCTATCTGGATTAGGCATTCAATCTCCTTCTTTTGTTGAATGCAATTGTCAGTGTGGTGGCCATGGTCTCTATGGTAGTCACAGTACTTTGCGGGATCTCTTTTTGCTGGGTCCACCTTCATCCGAGGTGGCCATCTTAAGAATTTCTTATTTGGTACCTCACACAGGACCTGCGATATCTAGGCGGTAAGAGGGGTGAGTTGTCGAGGTGCATACCTCGGTTGTAGCTCTGGCTGTGGAGGACCCAGGTGGTCTCTAACGTTACCTCTTCTCTTTGGGGAACAATCTCAGTCTCTCCTTGGAGATCTATCTCGTTCTTTTTCTTTCTTAGGGCCTTGATCCCTTTTCTTTTCTTCCTTCCCTTTCTCCTTTCACGTCGATGAGCTCCCCACCTTAGAGAGGAGTGCTTCCTCATCATTTATATATTTTTTTGCTTTGGCTAGCACCTCAGCTATGCTTGCCTAAGGATTCTTTGATATTGAGAACGTCAAATCTTTGGACTGTACTCTAAGCCCGGCGATGAAGGCAGTGATGGAAAATTTCTCGTCGGGGACGTCTACTTTCAGAGATTTTGAGTTGAACCTCTGAATATAAGACTATAAGTTTTCTTCAGGTCCTTGCTCCACGTTTAATAGGTGATAGCTTAACTTTTTGTATATCCGAGCTCCTATAAAATGGGACACGAAAGAAACAGAAAGCTTCTTAAAGCAGGAAATTGATGTTGGAGGGAGTCTATTGAACCATGCCAAGGCTGACCCCTTCAGTGTGATGGCAAAAAGCCCTGCATCGCACTAAATCTTGGTACCCATGCAACTCAATTTGATTTTGGTAAGTGTTGAGGTGATCCATGGGATCTTTGGTTCCATCAAAGGCTTCAATCTGTGGCATTCTGAACTTCAGGGGTAGAGGAAAACATAGTATCTTGGTGGTGAACGGGGATTCAGTCATCTGTACCTGAGCATCCATTGTCATCGGGATCTTTGCCCTCAAGGCTTCTTTCATGTGGCTGAGCTCTTGCTGGATACCCATAAAGTGCTGCTCCCAATACTGTTCCATTCTTTCCTACTGAAGTGGGAGAAAGTCATCTCTTGCGATCCCTTCATTTTGGCTTTGCACTTCATGATCATTACCATTCCTAGTTGGAGGGGGAGCCTAACTGTTCTCCCCTCCCTCGTTTGCTTCTCTGAGAGGATCGAGGTGTTATCGTTCCCTATACGGGAGGTCGTTCAAGTGTCGTTGGACCGGTGGTGCTTGTTGAGGATCTTGTAAGAGCTTCAAGAGCTCCACGTTTTACTAAAGTAGGCGTTGGTGGACCTGTCGAAGGGCATTCAATTCATTATTTGGGGGAGGATCTACCATAGGGGGATTGTCTTCGGCTGTGGGCATGAAATCATGAGGATTTTCTCATTGTCACCCACTGGTGGTTTTTTGCTGGTTCTGCATCCGTGGAGGGTTCACATAATTTCTGCTCATATTTCGCATAGAGACCATCAATTACTGAACAAACTAATCAGTGTACTTGTAATAGGAATAGTCGGTTCCCACAGTCAGTGCCAAACTGATGGTGTTATTTTACGCAAATGAGCGAGCAATGAGATTTTAATAGTGAGATTGATTCTGAGCTATTGGGCTCATAGACGAGAGATGGATGTGACGATGGTGTCGGGTATAGTGTGCGCAACACAAAAGAAATATAGTGGTTCATCGGCCTAAAGAGCTCGGCTAATCCACTATTCAATGGAGGCTCTTGCTCCTTTCTCTTTATTGATTTCCTGGATGCTTTATAGTATATCGTGAAGGAAATTAGGGTTCTGCCCCCTACAAGGGAGGCGTCATAAGTATTTATAGGGTTGTTTCCTATTATGTGGGATCTCTGTCGAGATATTTGACTTTCATGCATGGAATCCACCTTGTTTTTAGCTTTCTATTTCTTCAGGGTTGTCTGCTGTCATTCAGCTGTTCCCTTATATTTTTCTATTATTACTATGCATGGAGGGACTCTAGCTCTGGCTCTTTGAGCTCGGCAAGTTTCATCTGACCTCTTGGTCTGATCTTCGGGTCAGAGCTCACACTTGGAACTTGATTTGGGTATCATCAAAGGTAATTGCTTATTTGCTTTTCCTTGTTTTAAATACATCTTCTTGCATATTTTTTTTGTATATGTTTATCTTGAAAAATTCAAAAAAATTGAAAAATTAAAATTTAAAATTTTTTTTTTTTTTGGGTTCATGATTATGTAATTCGCACTTTGGTTTGCATTGAAATTGTTTCATCCTTAAATCAAAGTTGAAATGTGCATTGCTATGAGTCATATTAGAAGATTGAGAACTTAGTAGTATAAATCTTGTTGCATGATTCGTTAGTCAAAGTCTTTTTCATCCTAGCTTGCTTAGATTGTGTTTACCTTTGAAAAATTCATCAATCAAGTGCACGTATGTCATTCACTTTCACACTTAAGATTTTTATTATTTTGAACTATTAATGATCTTAAATGACTCTAAGTGTTGGTGATAGCTAAACACTGGCTAAAAGTCAGTTAAACCTCAATCCCTTAAAAGATGTCGAATGTCAATTGTGAGAAAAGAGCCCAATGTGGCCAAATCTAAAAAGATGAGGCATAAATAAATGACAAAAAATAATTGCACTAGAATTGTAAGAGTACTTATGCGTAATTGTAAAATGCTTATTTGTAAAACTTATAGAGCTCATGTTAACCACGATTAGAAGCATACATTAAAAGTACAGAATTCACAATCATGTTGATTGCAGTTGCTTGTCCTCTGTAGTGTCCTAAATGTAAATGGTTTCCCAAGCACAAGAAGTGTATTGTTTGGTAATTAGGTCGATTACTAATGTCGTCCCTCCAAGGAAAAAGAAGGTTAAATTTGATTGATGATAGATAAAGCAAAGTAAAACTCTTGAATTTTAGAAAAGGGTTTCGAAAATAGATAAACTAAATAACAATAATTAAATAAAATAGGCTAATCATCAAAGCTCATCCCTCTGTGAATAGTAATTTTGACATAATCTTATAACTCACTCAAGATTGTAATCAAACGCACTCAAGTAAAAATATTCAACTAAAACCTAATGAAAGTGACAAATGTGTATTCAAGTTGATTGACTTAGTTTTGAAAGAATTACATTCACGTTAATTGCATGAATTATTCGTGTCAAACCTAATTCTCTACTAATAAGCAAGAAGATATACATATCACCCATGTTTTCAACATTAATTATTCACACATCAAACTAACTTAATCTTTGAAAAACCCCTAGTTAAGTCAAAATCCACATTCACGGATGAAACTCCCTCATCCAATCACACCAGACTACTCACTCATTACATAAGTAAAAACAAAAGCAATTGAAATAAACATCAACATAATTGAAAGAGAGATAGAACTTGAATTGAAATTGAAATACAAAGTAAATACCTTGAATTAAATGCAAGGAATTGTAAATCATTACACAAAACAGAATCAAAGTACTCGCCTCGCAAGAAATTAAATAACTAAAAGTAGAACAAATCTTGAAATAGAAAAACTCTTGAAGAACGAGTAAACCATAATTATAACTGAGAGAAATGGATAAAATAAAATAATGAGCAATTGATTCCTGAATTCTTGAATGCCTTCTCTCTTTGGTATTTATATGAGTTATTGGTTGACTTTCCCTTTTATTTTTCTACCAATATACTGCTTAGAAAAGGCCCAAGCCAATTCTTTCCAAACTAAATTCTCGCTGGATTAAAACACTGACGAATCGGTAGGAAGTAAGTCTCGACCTCCTAGTAGCAAAGTTATCGTTTCCCATGTACTAGTAACTCTTAATAGCTACTTGAACCTATCAGTACCAAAGTAATAACCTACCAGTAGAAAAGTTTTTTGTTTTACTTCTACTAGTAGATATTCATTGCTATTGGTAGAA
This sequence comes from Ilex asprella, assembly GCA_023539305.1. Classification (NCBI taxonomy): domain Eukaryota; kingdom Viridiplantae; phylum Streptophyta; class Magnoliopsida; order Aquifoliales; family Aquifoliaceae; genus Ilex; species Ilex asprella. The sequence goes on along the minus strand of CM042193.1, from coordinate 24,992,205 downwards.
TCACAACCTTACACCTGATGAACCGGTAGGAAAACAACAAGTAGAACCAGTCTTTTTCCCAATTATTACTAAAATTTTTCTAGCTCAACTCCTAGCTCCTCTAACTCATTGCCAAAAGTCTTCCAAAGCATCAAAATGCGTATAAAACTTTTTCCTGACATTAATTTACCTACAACCATGAATATTCTCTATAAAATACAAAAATAAACTAAAACAAAGCAAATAGTTAACTAATAGAGTTCAGATGAAAGATATGAGACATAAATTATGCAATATTATGCTCTCGTCACACCCCCTCCCCCCAACTTAGGCTTTTGTAATCTCTTAGCAAACTAGATATAAAAATCCTAACATTACACTTATATATTCCAAAGCACAGTCCATAACATAACAAGCATCAAAAGTTGAAATGGATATGCTCAAAGAAATTAAGGCACACATATGGAATCAAAAAGACTTAGTATACATATGTGTTGTGCTTTTGGGCACAAAAATCAAAATGTAATAGCCGTACTACACATAAGTTTCTTCTACTAGGCTATTACTACCCAAAAAGAAACAACCTAAGATATTAAAACCTAATCTACCTGAAAAATAGGAAAAATCAAAATAAAAACATGAAAGTAGGATCCCAAAGTCAAATCACTCAGAATTTGAACCATCATCCTCATCAACATGCTCATCACCATAATAATCATCCATGGATTACTCTCCTCCACTACTATTTATAGCAACACCGAGAGGTGAAGCAACAATGGGAGATGATTATGGGCCAGTAGTAGGAGGTACAAAAGTAGGTGTTGGAATCTTCCCTAAAAATGCCTCTCCTAGGTAAGCACCCTCAAAAAGTCTTCTCAAAATCCTCATACAAACATCCACCTTTGCCTCCTCCTTATCCTGAAATCGCCTCACAACCTACGTATGTCAAAAATTGAAGTCTTATATTATTACAAGACTTAGGAATAACAAAAGATGCAATATGACCTCATAGCCCTTTTCCCTCTTAACCGTCTAGACTCAGAAGTAGACATTCCTTCTTTCCTAGCCACTTGAAACACAAACTATAGGGGTGAGCTCATGTGTTAACTGAATGGACACAACATAAGTAATTACATTTAAACAATATTATACTAACTCAACCTAATGGAATTGATACCACCTGTTACACTATCACCCTTGCTCATATCAATATATTAAAACATCGTCAATTGTCACAATGGCCATCTCATAGTTGCCGCTATGACTATAACGAATCCGCCCTTATGGCCATCTCACAGATAACGAGTCTGCCCTAATAACCATCTCACAAATAATAAGTTTGCCCTTATGTCCATCTCACAAATAACGAGTCCACCCTTATGGCCATCTCACATTTACCACTAAGGCTATATCTCCCCATTAAGGCCATCATCATTTCCACCATATCCACACAAATTATCATATATACCCATATTCATATCTCAGTAGTAAATAACATTCATAAAGACAATGTAAAATGTATGAGTTAGTACACTCACCTCAAGTCCAATGGTAACACAACTCAGTCTCTATATAAGACTGTAGGAGTACATGACATAGGTGTTAATGCCTCCGTTCCTACCACATATTATCACAACCTACATATAAATATTCTCTACATAGCATCACATTATAAATGTGTATGAATAAGTGCTTAAACAAGCTTGTACTAATATATCTTTAAATCCTTCATAAGTGATCTAATTTAGACCACTTTAACTGTAAAACCCGGGTAAATTAGAACTTTTTCAAAAAAATGGTAAAACGGTAAATTATCACTACGGTGCGGGTTGACAACCTTTATTTTTATAGAGCTCGGATGACGAAACGGACTTCACCGTTGGATTCGTATTGTGAAATCTAGTTACCGTGACAAATATTTTCGAATTTTGAGATAGTCAAGTTTTTTCACGTTTTTCAAGGCGACTGGCGTCCGGTGACCCCAAAAAAATGAATTTTTATTAAAATTTTGAAAGTTAGAAAATAATTTAAATAAAGTTCACATAAAAATATGTGAGATTAAACCGGAGCAAAATTAAACGTTTCAGGCGAAAACGGACCTAGGAAAAGGGGGCGTGTGGCGCGACTTGGACCAAGCATTAAAATGTATAAATATGGACTAAAAAGCTGATTTTATGGATTGGTGTTCTGCTGGGTTTGTTGGTTCTCACGTTGGAGATGAAGAGAGAAAAAAACAAGAGAACTTCTACTTTCTTTCTCAGATCTACGGAGTTTCGCCGGTCGAAATTCTTCGAGCCAAGAATCAAAGTTGATCACCTCGACGAGGGCTACGCAACCATACCAAAAATGAAGGATTTCACCAAAGATTCAAAGTCAGGATTTTGGGAAAAGTGAAGATTTAAGCGAGAATCGGGTTCTTGGAGCTTCCCAAGGTCGTTCTTTACGCTTCAAGAGGTAGGATTTCCTCCTACTTAGGTTTATTTTCAACCTAGGATGTCTATATAAGATAAGTAGATTGTTAGAGATTTTAATCACTTGCCTATTGTGGTTTAAGTGGTGAAATCGGTATTGAAAATGGGTAGAATAAATTCTAACTTAAAGTGTATATGTAAAAATTGCTTAATGTAATTTCTTGAGAAATGTAGAATTTTGGACATGATTATGTGTTTACATAAGTAGTGCCTTGAAGGTGTTTGATAAAATCCCTTGAATATGAGTGGTGTCTTGAAGGTGTTTGATAAAATGCTATGAGAAATTGAAATTATTGTTTGATGAAATAACATGCTTGGATAATGTGGTAAAGTGAAAGCATATGCTTATGAAGTGATTTACAGTTTGAAAGGTCATGTTGATGTATGCTTAATGATATATTAGCATTATGATGATCATGGAAATTATATATTTTTTTATATAATTGATCATGAGATATGTTGAAATTGTTCATATTGACATTATGATGAATTTTTGGAGATTATATGCATACGATATAATTTTTCATGATACAAGTTAAAATGTGTGGTTAAATTGATCCATATGACATTCATTACATATGGGATATGATATGTAGTTAAAGTGGCTCATATGGCACTCATTACCTATGGTGCATGACATTGGTATTGTAATGGTTCATTACATTGCATATGCACGGAGGCATCACATTCATGGGCTTTATGCATGAGTGTGGGTGTGTGTGTACAATTTTATTAAACACCATACTTAGTGGTTGATATGTGGACTCGAGAAGGTTGGATTGAAGATCCGATTGAGTTTCATGGTTGCATGAAAAACTTGTGTCGGGTATAGCAAGAAGGGCTAGACTCTCCCTCTGATGCAAGACCCGGCTACATGGTTCAGTCACTTGCCGGCGGTGAAATTGCAGAAAAGTGGCATGGTGTACGGAACCAGCGGTTGTGAAACCAAAATCCGTTGCCCAACAAAGACACAAGATTTTGTTTTATAAAAATACTCATTCAATGGGTAACATCCAACAATCATTTGGTTTGTATAAATACACAACTTTTATTTCAAACAATCATTGGATGTATTTTCGTCAATTGACGGATTCATTACACATGTGCATTACATTGTGTTGTGGGAGTCGGTGAGGACTCGAGTTGAAGTTGCATGAGTGAGTCTCATCTCAATTCATAGCATGACATGGAAGTTTCTATCATGATTGCTATTTTTGATTTAAAAGAATTTTGCTTATAAATTGTTGCATATCCACATTCATATGCATCTAGCGTAAGGAGTAGCCTTTGTATGAGATACTCTATTGAGTGTTGCCCACCCTATACGGGAAAACATTTCAGGTGCAAGATATACGTCAGCGGATGGCTCACCTTTAGAGCCTCAAGGTTGAAGAAAGTCGACTTGTGGCTTTTTCAACTTATTTTGTCAAACTTTTGGATAAATCTAGTGTTGGCATGTAGTTTTATGAAAGGGACTGTAACCGAACTTATGAGGACTATGAATTGATGTATGCTAGAACTCGGATGGGTCGTGTAATTAACTGTTGTTATGGAATTGTGAATAAATAGACCCGGTGTGGTCAATGTTTACTTATAAATGGACCCGGTGTGGTCAATGTTGAATATTGGACCTCGAATGGGTCTCATAATTGTATGATGCACAAGTTGTGTTTTTAGTTAGAGCTCCCCGTACAAAGGAGACTCTGCCCGAATTTTGTTAAATTATGGGTCCCAGTAAATGGGACAGAACGGTGTGATATCGAGTTACACGATATCCATGGGTATGCCATGGGTTGATGGGTGATCTACAGACACCTGGATTTTGGGGTGTCACATTAACCATTCCTTGTCATTTGTTCATCACACATAAGCTAGGTTGGAATTCATTCCATAATGATGTACTTATAAACAATTTAATCCATTTTGTAAAAAAAATTAACAATTTAATCCATAAAGAGTTGATTTAAACTTAATTGGATGTCCCAAAAAGATTTGGAGTTGATTGGACAAAAGCCCAGAACAACAAAACTAAACATCCCAATTTTACCCTAAAGAACCGGTTCTACAAATGTGGTACAGTTTCGTTGCACATATAGTTATACTAGTTCTTCTTGAACCGAAGCTAGGAAACTTGGTTTTAACACCTAGCTCCACCCTCTTTTCCACACCCAAACCACTTATAAACATTAATTTAACCAACCTTACCCCAATATCTAGTGAATGAAAACATAAGAATTATATGAAGTAAAAGTTACCCACCCCAAAAGCTTTTCTTCGTCGAAGTTCTGTCAGAGTCTTCGAGTGATTCAACCTTCAACTCTTGAACTCGAACCCTACCCTAACAAGCCATTTAGCACCCCAAGTGTTTAAGCCTAGCTAGCTTTCTTGAGATCGTATAAGAAGAGGAGATTACCCTTACCATAATTGAGCAAAGTCCCTCATCCAAACCATCAAAGTTCTTGTATTTAACTATTCTCTATGAAGTTTATGAAGAGTAATAGAGATTAAAGGTGATGATTTTACCTTGGTGAAGGTATCTCCCACTCCCAAGCAAAAGCTCCCCACCGGTTCTCTTGAAGCTCTCCTCCCCTTCTTTTCTAACTCCCCTCTGACTCTTCCAAGATTTATTATGGTTGCATGCAAGAGTGGAGAAAGCCTCCATCAGTTTCTCTCTTGATTGGAACACCTTGATCATGACAAGTGTTCTCTTGCATACCTCCACTTAATTCCCATTAAATCTTAACTCCACATTTAGATTCCATCATCTAACCAAATCAAGCACTATATTTTGCATTCTCGTAGTCAAACTCAATTTTTAGATATCAAAATTCATATTTTACATTTCCCCCATGTTCTCGAAACTTTCCTCATTTTTTTTGCACTATGAAAAATATCAACTTTTTATTTAAATACCCAACACTAAATAAAATATAATGTATGAATGTTCGGGTCTCGTAACTCTTCTCCTCTTAAAAGAATTTCATCCCCGAAATTGACTTTCCATACCGATACAAATAGAAATATTTTTCGTAAACACACATGTTCCTTGCTCATCACAAAAGTTTAACTAATAAATGTTTTTTAAAATTCCCTATACTTTATGAACATCACACAAGAGAATTCAAATATGTATTCCCATAACCTTAGCTTGCGCAATATGTCATACAACTATGAAGGTTCTTATTGTAATGCTAAGCGACGGGTAACTATCCCACTTCATTCAATACTCTCAACTGATTTGTTATATCTCAAAACTCGAGATATAGCCTCAACTATCAAATTTCATAACCTTGTTACAAGGTGATACTCAAGAAATAATCAATCACCATCCGTGACTCCCAAAACCTTCTAGCATTTAAGTGGCCCAATCAGTCCACTTATATATCTAATCAAAGTATAACCTAAATTGCACACTTTAACCGCATACCGTTTAGCTTTCCGTTTCATGAGAAACTTACTTTAACAGCTAGAAGTTGAGTAGATTTTTTTTTTTGTAAACACAGGGAAAAACCTTTCCCCAATATTCATCATAACGTACTCCCGCTCCCATTCTGAAATAAAAGAGTGGTTGTAATCAACTTATTGCCATATCAGGCTTTTAACCACAAATTTTATAGCTTTCTAAGTCTCAATGAAAGAACTCAAGAAGAATCTCCTACCTCAATTTTGTAATTTTTGTGTGAAAATCTTGCGTGTTTGATCTGTTCCAACATGAAAATCCCCCTTAATATCGTGTTTTTCCTCTTCTTTCTTGTTCTCCAAGACTCTCTAGGGTTAGAATTGATGAAATATGGCAAGGGAATACATCCTTGGGTATTTATAGTATGAGAAAACAGTCCAAGCGGCACAAATCTAATACTTAGAGTCGCGACCTCACGTTTGAACTATCTACCTGACGGTCGAACGTTATTTTAGCGTTCGAACATTGCTTGCTCTTAGTACTTCTGTTTTTCCACTAGAGTTCTACCAGAACAAAAGTATTGGGACTAACTGTTGTTCGAATGGATCCGTTCACGTTTGAATGGACTCCCATTTTTAGCTGAACTTCCAATGAAGTTTTGTCCTATTTATAGGTCAATTTGAATTTTTTTTTGTGAAATACTCTTTTGTTGCCTTGAAAATCTAGTGTCTACTGTAAAAATTTTAGGTCAAACGGATATCAGGATAAAAATTTATGGTCCAATTACTAAGATAGTGTCAAATTCCTTCTACCCGAATTCTATTTAAAATATGCTTTAACTCTGGAATATTTCCTAACTCCTACTGCACACCCTATTAGCTCGCCTAACATTTTTATTTATTCTCTTATGATCCATATTGTTCATGCTTACATCATTACATATATGAGTCTTTCAAATTAATTACGTTACTACATAAAGATAAGAATGTGGGGGCTACTACTAATTTCTTTATTTGAAATAAAAGAAAATACTAAAACAAAAAGTAAGACCGAAGAATGGTTTCAGATTCGATTTTGATAATTTTTTTAGGGGAGTGTCATTGTTTATACCTTGAGAACTTCCTAAAACATGATTAATTTTTCAATGTCGATAGATTAGATTTATTTTCAAAATTAAAAGTTTGAAGAGAAGTTTTACAAATAGATTGCAACACTCCAATAGAAAAATTAAGTCATATCAAAAGGCTAGATTCTTTTTTAAATGCATGCATTGCTTATAGAATAGTATTGACAATACCTATAACAGTTGTTTTTGTAGAAAAAAATTTTTTAAAATTAAAACTTATAAAATCTTACTTATGATCAACTATATCAAAAGAAAGATTGAATGGATAAACCCTATTATCCATTGAAAATGATATATTAGCGAAACTTGAATGTAAAAGATTAATTACTAAAATTGCGTCATAAAAAACAAGAAGAATGATTTTTAAGTAAAATATTAATCATATAATAAATTTTAAAGACCCATTTAAAAATTTTGCATAGGCCCCAATTTACATCCACCAGGGTAAAATAAAGTTTGCCTGAAATTCTTTCCCAACCGCGTTGACGTGACTTTATAGATACAGATTGTCCATTCAAAACGCTTGGAGCATGTTTGGATGGAATTTGGGTGAAGGATTGGACTGGTTTTGATGAAAACTTTACACATGGGTTTGATGAAGCCCACCCCATGGGTTTGATGAAGACCTTATATATGGATTTGAGAGTGTCTAAGTTTGTTTAAATCCCGGGTTTAAGAAGCGCATCTAAAACATGGACTATGACAATAGATTGGACTATTTTTTTAAACCCACTTAGACCCACCCAAACCCTTGTAACAAACAAACCCTTATAGTAAAACTTAAAAGTGAAAATTGGGGTTGAACCCTCTTTAAGGGACTTAGAATGAGTTTAGTCCGTCAAAGAAACTTATTGGGAAATAAGTTCATTTTTAATCTTACTAATAAATAGTTAAGTCCACTATTTTTTTGAAACTTTAAAATACCCTTTCTTGAAATAGTTTTAAATTAATTTTCTAACTTGAGAATTGTTATCCCTTAATTACTCTCAATGAAAATATGCCAATAATATTTTTTACATAAATTTAAAATTCAAATTTAAAGAACAACTGATATTCTCTCTCTCTTCAGGCTGACATCATTCTCCCTCTCTCTTCACCATCTTCAAACCTACCACCATAATGGGCGAAGGCTCCTTCCTCTCCTGCGAAGTGATGAAGAAGATCCTTCTCAACTACCCCTACGTAGCTATCTAGATCTCCTTATCATTTAGCGTCATCGTTTACAAAAATTACATCATCGACAAAAAGCTTTACAATTGACCATACTTAATATCTCTTACTATGATCCATAGGGGCTTCTGGTCCACTCTCACTTTCTTCGCTAACTGTGTTTTCTGTCTCATCTAACTAGTCTCCATGTCGCGTGACCCCTATCTCTCTTCCATCTCCCCTTCAACGTTCTCTATGCCATCAGCCTATGGCTCAGCAACTCTGCTTATATATACTTATCAATCTCTTTCATCCAAATGCTAAAGGCCCTTATGCAACAGTCGTATACACCATTGGAAGTTATTTTGTTCAATGTGTTACTAGTTTGAACTTCAATTTTGTACAATTTTACTATTTTTTTGATCTCGTTACTACTTTTTTGTTGATCTTGTTACTATTTTTATTGAAGATTTTACTACTTTTTTTTCAAATATTAATATTCAATATTACTATTTTTTATTTTTGAATGTTACTATTTTTTTAATATTACTGTTTTTTTTTGTTTTTCAATGTTACTATTTTTTGGAGAGTATGTTATGACTGTTATTTTTCTAAATATTAATATTCAATGCTACTAATTTTTATTTTTAAATGTTAGTATTTTTTATGTTTAAATGCTACTATTTTTTGTTCTGAATGTTACTATTTTTTTATGTTTGAATGTTATTAGTTTTTATTTTTAATATTACTATGCATGCATATATATCTGTCTCTTATACATCTTAG
>CM042193.1:24962702-24982894 GCA_023539305.1 Ilex asprella | reverse complement strand
ATGCATATATATATATATATATATATATATATATATGCATGTATAGTAACATGCATTGATCCGATGGTTTTAATTGGACTTTCATTCCTTTTACAACTCTAAGACTTCCATATCTCATATACCTCTTTCTCTCTCTATTTATCTATCTTATACCCTTTCTCTCATACTATTATCTATATTGTTTTTATATATCTGATGGTATGTATTTTGTCACTTACATCTTAATTTGGAAATAACACTTAATGTAAACAAAAAATAGCACATTGACTATAAAAACCAAATAATATTCAACACGAAATGAACCTTAGATTGTAAATTAATAATATTCCCATTTTCTTCCCAAAGTTTTTCAAGCCACTTTCCTTCCATTTTTAGCCTATTTCTTCAAGATTTCTACCCCCCCTTGACATCCATATCACCTGTTTAAAAGGTGTTTTACACACTTAACAAGTCTTTTAATTTTTCATAAAATTTTGACATAACCTCCTTTGTTTTTCAAGCCTTTTTCTCACCGAATATTCACAATATTTCATATGCATAAGTACATCACAACCCACCCTCACTCAGTGGCCACAATTCATGTAAATTAAACATACATCCCTTATTCTCAATATACACATCTAGTTGTTTCAATATACACATATGATACTTATTAAATAAAAATATCCCACATATTAATCTGGGTTTTCACTCTTGCACTTTAAAATGGTTCAAGGTCTATAATCCACTACTTTTTCAAATTGCAATACAAGTCATTTGGGCTTGTGCCCATACATACAAAATATGCCTCAATGATCAAATATTCATTCAAGTCCCTTTCCCCTCCTTCCTGTAAGACTTCCTCAAGTCTCAAGTACCGAGAGCCTCATCTGTAATATGATGTCCCACGAATGGGTCAGCTCAATTACTGGTATGGCAAAATGCTTATGCTGGGAACAAATTTAAGGCGTGGCATGTGCAATTTTACATTTTAAAAGCTACAACCCCATAATCCCTCAACGCTATGCAATGTCAATATGCATGATACACTCATGCAACTCTATGCCACCCATGTCTCGCTTCACGGTCCACCACCGTTTGCCCGCGAGTACTGTCATTGGCTAGATTTTGGGTTTTTCACCAAATCATCTACTCACTCATAATGCATAGCACTTAGTGCTCAACCCACACTATGTTTCCAAGGATTTATGTATGCCAAGATGCCTTGATTTTTATCAATGTAAATTCCATGGAATATTTCATTAACACATGGCGTATAACTTAAATATGCCTCATTCATAAAGTAAAGCATAACTTCAAATTCACAACACTTTGTCTGCATGAATGTGAGACACAATTCAATGAATTAAACATATGATGAAGCTTCATATTCATTACTTTCACAATTTCAAATGAAACTACAAATACATAAACTACCAACTCAGGGAATAAATCATAACTCTCAAACCGCAAGAGTTTCTCGACATGAACATAAGCTAGAATATAATAATCCAACACATAATCAAGGTACACCTTTATCATAGTCATAAAAACCCGGGTAAATTTAAAGTTTTAAGAATAAAGGAAAAAATGGTAAATTGTCCCATGGTTCGGGTTGTAAATCTAAATTTTTCTAAAACTCAGATGACAAAACGGACCTCACCATTGGATTCATCTCGCGAAATCTAGTTAGCCCGTCAATTTTTGCTAAATTCCTAGATAGTCGAATTTTTCACGTTTTACAAGGCAGTCGGGCCTCGGGCGACCCAGGTATGAAAATTTGTAATAAAATTATGAATTTTTGAAAATAAATGAAGGCAAGATAAAACAAAAATAATTTGAATTTGAACCAGAGCGAAATTTAATAGTTTCGGGATAAAAACGGACCCAGAATTTAGAGGGACATGTGGCGCGTTGTGGACTAAGCATTCAAAAAATATAAATAAGGGAGAAAATCAGATTTTCTCCCCATTCTTAGTCAATACTCAGCCAACAGTGAAGAGAGGGAAAGGTGAGAGTTTCTCCAACTTCTCTCTACGATCTACAGAGCTAGAGACCTCGAATCCGCACGAGCCAAGAACTAAAGCCGGTCTCCTCGACGAAGGCTACACATACGTACCAAGAACGAGGGCTTTCACCGAAGGTTGGAAAATCAAAAAATAAGGGAGTGGTGATTCAAGTTCGTTTTGGGTTATTAGAGTTCTCCAGGGTCATTTTCTATGCTTCAAGAGGTAGAATTTCTCCTACTTAGATTTATTTACAACCTAGAATGTTATATTGAAATGGGTAGGTTGATAGATGTGTAAATCACTTTCGTATAGAAGAGATTTTGATGAAATGGGTATTGAAATTGGAAAGAATAAATTTTATCTTGAAATGGGTATGTAGAAATTGCCTAATGTAATTTTTTGACTTATGTGAATTGGGGGCATGCTATGTATTTACATAATGCCTTGAGAAATAGTGTGTTATTGCTTGATATGTGATAACATGCTCGGGTTTGGATTCGAGTTGAAATGTTAATATATGCATGTTTAGGTATTGACATTGCGAGAATTATGAGAATTATATGCTTTTGAAATAATTTGTCATGGGTTACATGAAATGTGTTGGATATAGTTTATATGGCATACATAGCATATTGAACACTGTAGTAGAGTTGCAATGAGGCATTACATTTCATATGCACAGGAACATTGCATTAAGTGGGTGGTTGTGCATGGATATAGTCAACACCACATAGGTGGATGACTAATGAGCTCGAGTAAGCTAAGTCGATGACATGGCTGAGCCACACAGTTTGCAATGTAAAGAAGGTTGGGGTTAGCAAGAAGGGCTAGAAGATTCCTTTGGTGCGAGGCCCTGTGATTTGGATACGCACTTTCGTTGGTACAAGTCCATAAAGTGTGTCGGAGTACGTTGAACCGTTGGTGGAAGTCCACAAATTCCATGTCGGTTGGGTGTCGTTGGTGTAAGTCCATAAATGTCCACTCCACAAAAGACCCTAGAATGGATGATGTCATTTGATGTGTAACATAGATGACGAACTCATACACATTGACCATTGCATGTGTAGGGGAGCCGGGGAGGGCTCGGGTTGACTTGCATGAGTAAGTCTTGTCTTATTTCATGATGTGTTACAGAACCTGGAAGGACTCGGGTTAAATTGCATGGGTGAGTCTCATCTCATTTCATGGCATGACATGATAAATTCCCACATGGGATGCATAATCTTGCTTGAAAAGTTATGAGTTGTTGAATGTTGCATGTGAACATTTCATATGCATTTAGGTTGGGGAGTAGCCTCTGTAGGAAATATTCAACTGAGTGTGGCTCACCCTTTATGTGACAAACATTTCAGGTGCTAGGTTTACACCGACAGACGGCTCCCATTTCGAGCACTAAGATGAAGAAAGCCAACTTTTGGCTTTTATGGTTATTTTGTAAAGCTTTTGTAAAACAATTCCATTTTATGTGTAAATTCATGGAATTGATTGTAATGTAACTAGAACAAGCCATGTTTTCTTTTGAAAACTTTATTAAACATGTATTGGGTGATTGTGGAAAGGTTTGGGATGGATTGGAGATGAAAAATAGGTGAAACAAGCAAAACTTGGCAAAGAGTACTGGTACGATTCAGTACCGGTATAGCGTACCGATACGCTATGGTCCAGAAGGTTCACCACATCGTTACAGTGTACCGGAACGCTATAGTCCAGAAGGTTCACCGTACCAGTACTGGCTCCAAATTTCTGAAATTTTAACACTGCTTTCCTCTACTTTTGGACTTTGGTTTCTTTGGTTCAAAGGATACAAATGGACCCTAAATGAGATATATTGAGGTATCTTGGACCTCGGATGAATTAAATGATTAAAGGAACATGGGTTACATGTGTGGGTTGAAATCCCGTTTAAGGGGACTCGTTTGACATGAGGTCGAAAATTGCGATAAGCAAGATTATTCTCTGCGGGTTGATGGTTGGTCAATGGTTAGTAAAGGACTCCCAGATTTTTGGACGTCACAGCTTGGTATCAGAGCCTAGGTATACGAATTACCTAGGGCTTGATGGGCATGGGTCTAGACCATTGCATTCATTATGCATTTCAAATTATGTGCTTAAATTGCTACTTGTTATGTGTTACGTGGATTATATGCATGATGAAATGCATGTGGAAAAGGGACACACTATGGTTAGAGAACATAACCTTGGGAGTGGAAAAGTGAATGAATGGGATAGTTCAGGGTGTAAATGTCAGCTAGTATGTAACACACGTTCTACTAAGGAGACAATGAAAGAAATTCTCAACGTTTGTGTCTAATCCATAGTCCTGGATGCTAAGTTAGTGTACGATTGTTTCTTGACACGTGTGGCAAGTAAGTGAAAAGGACGCCGAGGCGGTGGGCGGAGCAATAATCAACCACCACCGGCCTTCAACCAACAAGCTTTTATTGAAATCATGGGCATGATAGCGGCTACTGTTGCACAAGCTAGCACCAATGCCAATCAGGGAGGCACGAGTAACCTCCAGCAGTTTAAGGCAAACAAACTTCAAGTTTTTAAGGGAGGGGTGGATCTGATGGTGGCCGACCATTAGTTTTGGCAAGTCAATAAGATCTTAAGGGCAATGGAGATAGCCTCAGATGCCACCAAGGTGAGACTAACTGCATTCCAGCTAGAAGGAGAAGTCCAATTATGGTGGGATTGGGTGACGGCCTCAAAGAACTTAGAGGCTATGACATGGGAAGAGTTTCAGGATCTCTTCATGGGTAAGTACTTCCTAACGGTTGTTCGATATGCAAAGGCCCAGGAATTCCTAGACTTGAAATAAGGGAAAATGACAGTGATGGAGTATGTAGCCAAGTTCACCGAACTAGCCCGTTTTGCTGATGATTGCATAGCCACTAACATGGCTACACTAAGAAAGTTTGAGGATAGTTTGAAATTATCCATCCGGGGAAAGATTGTGAGCCTCCGATTACAAGACTTGGATATAATGGTCGAAACAGCTATGGCCATTGAGAGAGAGGTTGAAGACGCACGAAGCATCCGGGAGACGGGTGCTAAGGACAAGAAGAAAGAGGGTCAGTCCTCTTCTTCTAGGTCGGGGAAGAAGCAGAGGACTTCTACTCCACAAGGACAGGGCCACAGCTATCAAGGCCAAGGCCAAGGGCTATCCTCCTAAAGTGGGGGAAACTTCAGGATTACCTACCACGCAGGCCAGAAGTCTTGTTTTCATTGCCATCATTTGGGTCACATGAAGTGGGACTGTCTTCAAAGGTAAGGGTCCCAGGGTTATGGGACTTCTCAGTTCCAATCCTCAGTGGGGCAACCACAGACACACTACATTCCTCCCTACCCCGTCACAGGCCAGGGAAGTCATTACCAGTTCTAAGGCACAAATCCAACCCTTACCACTTTTCGAGCGGGGATTTCGCAGTCAGGCCAGATGGGCCAAGCATGGGTCGAGGCCGAGGACAGGGCATGCAAGCCAGAACTTCAGGGATCCAGGGGCGTGTCTACGCCATCATACCTCAGACTAAGCCAGTGGATCAGTTAGTCATCCAGGGTACATTTTTACTCTCTCACTAATGGGCTAGGGTATTATTTAACTCTGGTGCATCGCATTCATTCATTTATGTATCATATGCTAGAGATTTGGGCTTAGAGGTAGATACCTTAGAAGAGCCATTATATGTAAATTCACCCCTAAGAGCTAGAGTTTGTGTTGATTAAATATGTTAGGGGTATGAGTTAGAGATCTCAGGGGTCCTACTCGCCGTAGACCTTAGGGTCAAGGACATGTTAGAGTTCGATGTCATCCTTGGGATGGATTGATTGGTGGCACATCGGATCGTCATTGATTGCGATCGGAAGATGGTCACTGCTTATACGCCAGAAGGTGTTTTTTTCAAGTTTCAGGGGAAAAAGGAAGACATTTTGCTCCAAGTTGTGTATGACTCTCGATAGCACGGACAATTAATGGGTTGGCTTGCGAGCCTTACTCTGGAGGACGAGGTGAGACATGAGTTGGGCCTACCTCAAGTTGTCTGTGAGTATGAGGATGTGTTTTCGGATGAGCAATCGAGATTACCTCCCCATAGGGATATGGACTTCAACATTGAGTTCCATCTCGATACTTCTCCTATTTCTATGACTCCGCATAGAATGGCACCTGCTGAGTTACAAGAACTCAAAGTCCAATTACAAGAATTGTTGGAAAATAGTTTTATCAGACCGAGCACTTCACCTTTAGGCGCTCTGATATTGTTTTCTAAGAACAAAGATTAGAATTTTTGATTGTGTATAGACTACTGACAATTAAACTAGGTTACTATCAAGAATAGGTACCCTTTGCTAAGGATCGATGATCTGTTTGATCAGCTGAGGAGAGTGAGAATCTACTCCAACATAGATCTCCGCACAGGCTACCATCAGTTGAGAATTAGGGAGGCAAATATCCCTAAGACGGTGTTCAGAACACGGTATAGGCATTTCAAGTTCATAGTGATGCCATTTGGGTTTATGAATAACCCGACGGCGTTCATAAATCTCATGCATAGGGTGTTCCAACCCTATTTAGATCAGTTCGTCGTAGTGTTTTTTGACGACATCCTAATCTACTGCAAGATTGAAGAGGAGCATGAGGGTCACTTGAGGATTTTTTTCCAGACCTTGAGGGATCATCAATTGTACGGCAAGTTCAGCAAGTGTGAATTTTGGCTCACGGAGGTAAAATTTTTGGTACACGTGGCATCGGCTTCGGGTGTATCCGTGTACCCGGAGAAGGTTGAGGCAGTTATGAATTGAGAAAGCCCAAAGTCAGTCTTCAAGATACGTAATTTCTTATGATACGCAGGGTACTACTGGAGGTTCATAGAGGACTTCTCTCGACTAGCTTCACCTATGACCAAGTTGACCCGAAAGGAGGTCAAGTTTTAGTTGACTGATTCTTGCAAGAAGGCATTCCAAGAATTAAAAAGGAGGCTTACTTTAGCTCCTATTTTGATTGTTTCAAAAAGGGGACAGAAGTACATAGTGTATTATGATGCCTCCAAGGATGGACTTGGATGCGTTTTAATGTAATCCGGGACGGTGGTAGCTTATGATTCTCGACAGTTAAAGAACCACGAGCAGAATTATCCTACACACGACATGGAGTTGGTAGCCGTTGTCTTTGCTTTGAAGGCTTGGCGTCATTACCTATATGGTAAGCAGTTTGAGGTATTTTCAGACCATAAAAGTCTGAAGTACATATTTACACAGCTGGACCTCAACATGAGACAACGCAGGTGGATGAAATATTTGGAGGACTATGACTTCACTTTGCATTACCATCCCGGTAAAGTAAAAGTGGTGGCTGATGCACTCAGTCGGAAGTCACGAGGAGTCTTGACTAGTGTGGCTTCTCGGGAATGGCAAATGCTCGAGACTGTGGGACAGTTCGAGCTACGTTATATAGGCCAAGCTTAGGTCACTTTGGGGAGTTTAGTGGATACGCCTTCCCTACTGAGTAGTGTGATTGAGTCCCAGGAATAGGACAAGGAGATATTGTCCATCAAGGATCGAGTACAGTCGGGTACAGGTGACGAGGGCTGGACCATTCACTCGGATGGCAGTCTTCGGTATGGGGGCAGAGTTGTAGTTCCCTAGTTGGCGGGTCTAAAAGAGGGGATCCTTAGGGAGTTTCATTGCTCCCATTTTGCGGTACATCCAGGCGGCACAAAGATGTATCGTGATCTTCCTCGCCAATATTACAGGAGTGGGATGAAGAGGCTAATTGGACGAAGAGTCTCACCTGTTAGAAAGTTAAGGCTGAACATCAGAGATCAGCGGGTTTGCTCCTGCCCTTGGAGGTGGCTGAGTGGAAATGAGAGCATATCACGATGAATTTTGTGACCCACTTTCCACGAACAACGCGCAAACATGATGCGGTATGGGTCATGGTGGACCGACTTGCGAAGTCGCCACACTTTTTGGTAGTGCGGATGACCTTCAGATTGGAGGAGTTCTGCAAGTTATATATACGGGAGATAGTCCGGTTACATGGGGTGCCCGATCTACAGTATCGGACCGGGACCCCAGGTTTACAGCTCACTTTTGGGAGAGTTTCCAGCAAGCTATGGGGACATAATTGACGATGAGTACAACCTTTCATCCCCAGACGGACTGTTAATCGAAGAGGACCATCCATATTTTAGAGGACATGATACGGGCATGCCTCCTAGAACTTAAGGGTGGCTGGGAAGAGCATTTACCCTTAGTGGAGTTTGCCTATAAGAATAGTTATCAGGCGAGCATACAGATGGCACCTTACAAGGCATTGTATGAGAGGCCTTGCCGTTCTCCGATTTGTTGGACGGAGGTGGGAGAGAGACCCTATATGGGACCAAAATTGGTTAGGGACGACTCAAAAAAGGTGAACTTGATACGGAAGCGTCTTCTCACGGCGGCGACCTCTGGAATTTAGGAAATTTGTCACTGAGGTTTATCAGACCCTTCGAAGTACTCGAGAGGGTGGGTACAGTGGCTTATAGGTTAGCATTGCTGTCAAATTTATCGGGTATTCAAGCGGTATTCCATGTCTCTATGCTCCAGAAGTATACTCCAGATCTAACACATGTAGTGGATTGGGGGGAGTTGATGGTTGATGCGGATGGGACCTTCAAGGAAGGACTAGTACGTGTCATGGATAGCCGGGAGCAAGTTTTGCGAGGCAAGACTGTGAGGCTAGTAAAGGTGTTGTGGCAGCACCGAGGGGTAGAGGAGGCGACATGGGAGCGTGAGGACACCATTCGTACCTGTTATCCGTTCTTCTTCGAGGATGGAGGTACATGTTTACAATTTTAAGTATAAGGTTACTTGTTGCATATGCATGTGGCTAAGTGTGCATGTGTGTATGAATTTCGGGGATAAATTTCTTTTAAGGGGGCAAGAATGTAAATACTTGGGTAAATTTAAAATTTTAAGAATAAAGGGCAAAACGATAAATTTTCCCATGGTTCGGGTTGTAAATCTAAAATTTTATAGAGCTCGGATGACAAAACGAACATCACCATTGGATTTGTCTCGCGAAATCTAGTTAGCCCGTTAAATTTTGTTAAATTCCTAGACAGTCAGATTTTTCATGTTTTACAAGGCGACTGCCTTGGGTGACCAAGGTATGAAAATTTGCAATAAAATTATGAATTTTGGAAAATAAATGAAGGCAAGATAAAATAAAAATATTTTGAACTTGAACCAGAGCGAAATTCAATCGTTTCGGGATGAAAACGGACCCAGAATTTAGAGGGACGTGTGGCGCATTGTGGACCAAGCATTAAGAGGGACGGTCTCCTCGACAAGCGCTACGCGTACGTACCAAGAACGAGGGCTTTCACCGAAGGTTAGAAAATCGAAAAAATGGGGAGTGGTGCTTCAAGTTCATTTTGTGTTCTTAAAGTTCTCCAATGTCATTTTCTATGCTTCAAGAGGTAGAGTTTCTCCTACTTAGATTTATTTACAACCTAGTATGTTATATTGAAATGGGTAGGTTGATCGATGTGTATATCACTTGCCTATTGAAGAGATGTTGATGAAATGGGTATTGAAATTGGGAAGAATAAATTCTATCTTGAAATGAGTATGTAAAAATTTTCTAATGTAATTTATTGACTTATGTGAATTGTGGGGATGCTATGTGTTTACATAATGCCTTGAGAAATAGTGTGTTATTGCTTGATATGTGATAGCATGCTCGGGTTTGGATTCTGGTAGAAATGTTAATATATGCATGTTTACATATTGACATTGTGAGAATTATGAGAATTATATGTTTTTTATATAATTTGTCATGGGTTATATGAAATGTGTTGGATATAGTTTATATGGCATACATAGCATATTGAACATTGTGGTAGAGTTGCAATGTGTAACGCCCCAAAAACTCCCTTGGACGACATTACATGCTAAAACCATTTACGTCATGACAACACTAATATAATCCATCAAATAAATGTGACTTCATTCATCATCCATAAAATTTACAACATTATCCAAAAGAATATGCCCAACTATGACCTTCACATCCCAAAATTTTAACTATTATAACGCAACGGAATAACAAAAGAAAACTAGGCTTCACAATGTTCAAGATAATATCCTAGTCTAGAACAAAAGAAAGTGCCACTCTAAGCATTCACCTCGGGATCCACACTCCCATCGATCGAAGTCTCCCAGTCTCCGGGCTCCTCGGCTCCCTGCTCTTCCTCAAGAGTATAATCTGCAAAAGTTGTTAGGTAAGGGGTGAGCACGAAGCTTTGTAGAAAAATATTTCCAAACTCGAACAATGTTTTTCAAAGCATATAGAAGAGGTCGGTCTCATTTTACAAATAACATATATAATATTTGAAGTAAAACAGGGACATTTTAGAGTAGATCTCAAGTTTAAGTAGCAACTATAAATTACATGAAACAGTAAAAACCTAGTTACAATAAATAACCATTACCAAAATATAAACCATTTTCCCGTAAGACCCTGTAGAATCCCATACTTCCACAAGTCCTTGTAGGAAACCATTTTCCACAACAGTAATAGTATCCATAACTTGCATATTCCACAACAATAAGTATATGTATCTCAAACATGATGTGAGGTATACCCAATGAATCAACACATTGAGTAATATCTAGCCCACACACACCCACACAAATCTTCTCAAAGATATCCATCCTTTAGGAAGGGCGTATGTCATACAAATGGCAGTGACATATCCAACCTAGGCATTAGTATACTAACCCTCTGCCTCAGCATCCATGAGCAATGCTGGTTTAGTCTTACCAAAGCACTAAACCCACTACGAGTGGTAGGAAAAGTTCAAACCCACACGAAGTATGAATAACATCTACCCTTTCTACGATATCTCGTCAAGGGCCACTCATGGTCATCCCACATTCATCAGAGATACAATACCAAACTTAATTTCTCAAATTACAAGCATATCTCACCAAAATTAAGCATATGACATTTTCAATAACCAACTAAGAAAATGCAAGAGATCATAACAATATCATTTTATTACTCAATACAAAATACTATGGTTTCGAAATCAAGAATAAAGGAAGAGTTCAAGAGGACAACCTATCACTCTTGAAAGCTAGGATTTTTTCAAACAAAAAGAGGGATTTCATGGGTATATAATCATAACTTTGTGTAAAACATGTGAATAATTACAAGAGAACCAAGAAACAAAGAAGTCATAGCAAATACATATGATTAGGAGTCAAAACATATATATACGATAACCCTAACATCCATGAACAAGAATGGAAGAAAACACCTAACTTGGCTCTTGAATAACTAGGGCTTGAATCTTGAATCACTCTTAAATCTCTTGTTTTTCCCTTTTTGATCTTGTGTTCTCTCCTTATTTCTTCCTCTCTAAGTGTTTCTAGGGTTAGAAGTGGTGTAATGAAGGCTAAGGGAGCGTTTCTAAGTATTTATAAGGCGAACACGGACCACAAATCGTGACTTTAAAACTGTCAGATCTCTTTCAGCAGTAACGGTACACAGTACCGGTATGGTACAGTTCTAGAGCATAGTATCGATATGGTTAACTCACTAAACCAAATGGTTTTGGAACACAATATCGGTACGGTTCAGTACTGGTACTGTATACCGGTAGGGTTTGCTCAGTTTTGCCTATATTCTCTATTTTTCATTTCCAATTCATTTCAAACCCTTCCAAAACCAACCTAAACTAATACAATATATATTTGTGCATTAAACATAGTGGGTGTAATTTCTATTATGAACTATTCTATATATTCACAAGTTAAAACTAGCTTTAACTCTTATTTACAATATTAGTATTTTCTACGCCATTACATATATTAAATTACTATATAATTTATCATTATATTACTTTAAACATGTGAGGGTTTACACAATGAGGCATTACATTGCGTATGCACGGGAACATTGCATTAAGTGGGTGGTTGTGCATGGATATAGTCAACACCACATGGGTGGATGACTACTGGGCTTGAGTAAGCTAAGTCAATGACTTGGCCGAGTGGCACAGTATGCAAGGTAAAGAGGGTTGGGGTCAGAAAGAAGGGCTAGAAGATCCCTCGGGTACGAGGCCCAGTGATTTGGATACGCACTTTCGTTGGTACAAGTCTATAAAGTGTGTCAGTGTAGGTGGAACTGTTGGTGGAAGTCCATAAGTTTCGTGTCAGTTGGGTGTCGTTGGTGGAAGTCCATAAATATCCACCGCACAAAAGACCCTAGAATGGATGATGTCATTAGATTCGTAACATAGATGACGAACTCATACACATTGACAATTGCATGTGTAGGGGAGCCGGGAAGGGCCCGGGTTGACTCGCATGAGTGAGTCTAGTCTCATTTCATGACGCGTTGGAGAACTCAGAAGGGCTCGGGTTAAATTTTATGGGTGAGTCTCATCTTATTTCATGGCATGACATGATAAATTCCAACATGGGATGCGTAATCTTGCTTGGAATGTTAAGAGTTGTTGAATGTTGCATGTGAACATTTCATATGCATTTAGGTTGGGGAGTAGTCTCTGTAGGAAATATTTTACAAAGAGTGGCTCACCCTTTATGGGACAAAAATTTCAGGTGCGGGGTTTACACTGACGAACGGCTCCCATTTCGGGCCCTGAGGATGAAGAAAGACGACTTATGGCTTTTATGGTTATTTTGTAAAGCTTTTGTAAAACAATTACATTTTATGTGTAAATTCTTGGAATTGATTGTAGTGTAACTAGAACAAGCCATGTTTTCTATGGAAAAACTTTATTAAACATGTATTGGGTGATTGTGGAAAGGTTTGGGATAGATCGGAGATGAAAAACAGGTGAAACGATAAAACTGGGCAAAGAGTACCGGTACGGTTCAGTACTGATATAGTGTATTGGTATGCTATGGTCCAGAAGGTTCACCGTACCGGTACAGTGTACTGGTACGCTATGGTCCAGAAGGTTTGCCGTACCGGTACTGCGTACCTGTAACACCCCGTATTTTCTTTTATATATATATATAGTAAATAATTGTTGTAAAAATGTGGATATGTGTAGTGATGCGTGTTTGAATTTGGTAGATTGGAAAAGTAGAGATTTAGAATGTTAGTGGAAATAATAGTTGAAATTTAGTTTTAATTAGTGAAAATATGAAATTTTAGGTCCTAGAACTTGTATTAAATAGGTTTGGCGTATAAATATATGTTGGAGAGGTTTGGGATGGATTTGGTTGGCTTAGGAATGAATTAGAAATGGAAAAAGGGATGAAATAGGTTGTAAACAGTGCACTGGCTGCAACTTCAAGCGCAATTTCGACCTTGATGCAGTCAATATCTCTCAAAACTCAAAACATGAAAGTTGTAGAGATCTTTCTTATAATTCGATATCATCTTGAATCATCTCAATCGGATCTCAAATGACAGATTTATTTCTAGATAACGAAGCGATGTCAAAACAGTCCCATTTAGCTTAAACAGTGCACGTGAATAGTGCACTAGCTGCAACTTCAAGCCCTATTTAGACCTTGATTCAGTCAATATCTCTCAAAACTCAAAACATTAAAGTTGTATAGATCTTTCTTATAATTCCATATCATCTTGAATCCTCTCAATCGAAGCTCAGATGAGAGAGTTATGCCCAGATAGCGAAACGATGTCGAAATAGTCCAATTAGCTTCGTTTTGCATTTAACGTCTCCATTTGCATCCTAAATCAAAATATAAGAATAATGAGTACATTTAGGCTTCAAATAAGTATAAAAGGCTTTAAGAAGCACCCTTGCTCACCTTTTATTTGCAAACATCGCAAAACTTCATTAATAGCCGGTTTGGATGGGTTAAATAGAAACTTTATTGTTTCGGGTGTACGTTGACTTTGGTTTTGAGATAAATCATAAAAATAAATGTTTTTAGGCTAAAATAACATTAAAAATGAATCTGAAACGTCGAAAAACCTTAGGATAGTCAGATGGATCAAATTAGAATATTTAGTGGCAAAGCCATTAATTTGGAGACAACCCAAATAGTCCATGAACAGTAAACTTCGGGATTAGTGTGTCTTAAAACCTCATTTTCATCCCATTTTCACCCATTCTACAACTCCACTCTCACCCCAACCCCCTTAGAACCCTAGGAGAAGATAAAGGAGAAGAAGAAAGGAAGAAAAGAGGTTACTAGAGTTTGGGTTTGGCTTGGAACTTTGGATTCAAGGTAGGGGTTTTCTCTCATTCACTTATATTGAGGCTAGGGTATATATATATATATATATGATTTGGCTATCAATGGTATATATATATGCTATAGAATCATCCTCTCTTTGGTTTTGTTTGCAAAGACTACATGTTTTGAACAAAATTAGGGTTTAAAACTCATGAAATCTCTTTTCTAGTTTTAAAACCCTAATTGTTGGAGAGTGATGTATTTCTTTCTTAAATGCTTTCTTTATTATGAATTTTGAAACCGTAGTTCTTTGTGTTGGGTAGAAAACTGATGTTATTGTAATCTCATGTATTTTTCTTAGTTGGTTGTGGAATTGTTACATGATATATTTTGTGGATTTTGGATAGATGCTTGTAAATTGAGATAAATGTTGGAATTGTATGCTTAGTTGGGTTGTTTGCGATGCACATGAGTGAGAGGTTCCTTGTAAGGATGCTCACCCCTTCCAAAGAGGTTACTGGTAAGGATGCTTGGGAAACAATGTAGTGATTGGTGAGAGGTTCCATATAAGAATGCTCATCTATTCTCAAGGGGTTCCTGGTAAGGATGTTTGAGAATCAAATGTGACCAAAAAGGGGGTGGAGGTTACCACAAAGTATGTCCCCTTCCGAAAGAATTGTTGGGAATTGTTTATGACCATTAATGATTATTATTTGTATATGGTGCTCGTTTATTCATTTAAGTAATGTTTTTAAATAAACTTGAGGTCTTTTTTTAAATGTCACTGCTTTATTTCAAATTATGTATCTATGCTATGTTAAAAATAAGACCGACCGTTTTAAATTCTTTTCTAAACCTTATATGGGTTTGGAAGAATTTTTCTATAGAGCTTTGTGCTCACCCCCTACTGCTAACATTTTTCAGATTACCCGCTTGAGGAGGATGTAAAGGTCGAGGAGCCCGCAACTTGGGAGACTCCACTTGACGGGAGTGTGGATACCGAGGTGGACGCATAGAGCGACCTCCTTTCCTTTTGTACTAGACTAGGACTTTCTTTTGGAACATTATGTAGTCTAGCTTCTTTTGTTTATTCCGCTGCGCTTCTTTAATTAATTTTTGAGATGTAATAGCCATGACATGGGCTTATTGTTTTGGATAATGTTGTAAATATTCGTGAATGACAAATGAAGTCTTGTTTCCTGTAGAATTATATTAGTGCTCTTAGGAAATGAATAGTTTTAGAATATAACGTCGTTCAGGGTGTGTTTTGGGGCGTTACAGTACCGGTACTGTCTCCAATTTCTAAAATTTTAACACTGCTTTCCTATGCTTCTGGACTTTGGTTTCTTTGGTTCAAAGGTTACAAATGGACCCTAAATGAGATATATTGAGGCATATTGGACCTCGGATGAGTTAAATGATTAAAGGAACACGGGTTACATGTGTGGGTTGAAATCCCGATTAAGGCGACTCGTTTAGCATGAGGTCGGGAATTGCGATAAGCAAGATTATTTTTGGAGGTTTGACGATTGGTCAACGGTTAGTAAAGGACTCCCGGATTTTGGGACATCACAATAGTAACAAATTTCCAATAAAATTAAAGAACACAAAAGTACTTAAACTACTTACTCTAAGTTTTCAAAGCAACTACCACCTAAATCATTCAATTAACACATAAAAATGTAAGAAAACTTAAATCTATTTCTAACTTAGTAAAATATCATACATAAAATAGTTTTCCTCAAACCAAGAGAGTTTTGTTCGCTGCACGGCAGAACCGATCAGTGAGCATATAGCCCTTGTTGAGATAAACAACTTCTTAGAAGGAAGTCTTACAAGAATCTTGGCCTAAGAATGAGTTTTGGTAGCTTGAAGCTTAAAGAACCTCGGATTTTTCTTTATTTTACCTCCTTGAACGTGTATTGCCCCTTCTTAGACCAAAAACTAATAATTTTTTATAGTGGAGGGCAAAAGTGCAAAATAACCATTTTGCCCTTGATGAATTCAAGACCCCATTACACTACAACCCATCCCGAAACCCCTCAATTTGACATTTTATTTTAACCAAAGTTCTTAAAATTATTTTAAATAATTATTTTTTTAAAAAAAGATTTTCACTTGTGACCGGGTTTGGCCAGTCCCACCTAGGCCACCTAGAATCCCCTTTTTGTCCAATTTTTGAAATTATTTTTATTTAGGCTCAAATTCACACAGTAAGTGTATTTTAACATTCAAAGCATGTTTCTCTTCAATAGAATACTCAAATTATGATCTTAAATATGACCTATGCCTAAATGATGTATATGTAGTGCTATACCGACATATGTTGCATGAGTAGTGCACTACTGAAAAAATTGAAAAATTTGTCCTCACTTTTCAGATATCTACAAAATTATCAATTTTCATTAACAACATTGAAGAAGTGAGACAAAAGGGGTCTTCGAGAAATGAATTCAAACCTCAGTGGGTCTTCATGTTATTTATAAAATGTCAAAATGTATCCTTGTCAAAACACAGGGAATGTCCATGATTTTTATCTTGTTTTTAATTAAATATTATTTTATTATTATTTTATCTTCAAAGCTTGAACTATTGTATTTCTAATAAAAGTAGTTATTGGTTAGGAGAGTTTATTGGTAACCAAAAAAGAAATTTATGGTAGTGTGTTTCTATGTATATTTGTATGTGGAGGATTGAACATTTGGTTATTAAAATTATATTGTATCTGTAAACCCCCACACTCATATCCTAATATATATCAAGTAATTATTTTGAAATGCTAATATAGGCGATGAGCACATAATATTGCATATGTAACGGCCTCATTACATGCATTTCAATTCAACTTTTGCATTTAAGTACTTAGAGTTAGCCAAAATTATGAATAACGTGAAATTTTGATGTTGCGGGTAATTATGGTCTTACTCATGCATTTTGGAACCTTGAAACTAAGTATAGATGTGTGGTAAAGGCATGGACACATTATACGACGATTTGGAGGCTTAAAAATAAGAAAATCAGGAAGCTATTGGAGCTTCATAACAAAGGCACCAGTACTCACATCATTGGGTTATAGTACCTCGATTTTCCTTCTTTTTGACCATGATCCAATTCAAATCTTGTAAGACCCAGCATTAAAAACAAAATTAAATAATGTCAATATTACCTTAAGAGTTCTCCTAAGATAAATAAAATGATCGTAGAGAATTAGAATCATGGTTAGAATATTGATTTTTGAAATTTGAGTTTCAAGTATACTGACTTTGGGGTAAATTGAGCTTTGCAGATGTTTAAGTTTAAGAAGTGTGATTAGGTAAGTTTCAAAATATTTTTAGATCTAAATAAGGTATCCATTGAATCCGGAAGGTCGAAAAACATTGGGAGAGGTAATATGAAGTGTACTAGAAGCTAGGAAGTATTACGGAGTGAAAACACACTTCGAGAGAATTTGGGTAAAAAAGGATCATGGACACTGCTCTGTATTTTGGTCAAAACTTTTTATCTTGATGTCTATTTGATCTGAAATTTGGAAGTAGATAGTAGACATCTAGGGCTACAAAAATGTATGTCATGAAAATTTTCCAATTCGACCTCTAAATGGGTCAAAACAGCACTGGAAGTTAAAGCAAAAATCTGTCAGTCAAACCATACTGGTACACCAAACTCTAGTGGATAAACTGTACCGGTAAGCGTACCGATACAATTTGTCTGAGGCTTGCCAAGCAGTTAAAAAAGATGGGATTTTGGTGTTAAAACGCCTCTCTAAGCCTCATTTACCCCATTCTTCCATTCCATTCTCACCCCACATCTCTTAGAACCCTAGTAGAAGATAAAGAGGGAAAGAAAAGGGAGGATGAAGGTCTTCAAATTTTGGGTTCTTGCTTGAGATTCTTGATTTAAGGTAGGGGTTTTCTTCTATTCTCTTACATTGTGGCTAGGGTTTATATATATGTATTTTTTCTACTTTAAATGTTATTTATTTTTAGTAAATCCTTGGTTCTTGATGTTCTTGCAAACCTTCTCATGTCTTGAGTGAAGTATTAGTTGTAAACCACAAAAATCCTTGTTGTGATTACAAAACCTAGTTTGTTGGAGAAAAATGGATTCTTCTACTTAATAGTCATTTGTTCTTGACATCTAAATTTGATATTCATTTGTTATTGATTCTAACCCTCGTGATGCATTGTTCTTGGTATCTAAATTTGATATTCATTTGTTATTGATTCTAGCTCTTTTGATTCACTTATTCTTGATATTCAATACTTGATATTCATTGGTTCTTGATTTCAAGACTTGACATTCAATTGCTCTTGATTTCAATACTTGATATTCTTTCGTTCTTAATTCCAAAGCTTGATTATTCGCTTGTTCTTGATTTTCAAACTTTAGTGCTTTACATTGAACAATAAAATGGTATTTTGAAGATCTCGTGCACTTTTCTTAAATTGTTCTACTGTATGACACATGTGAAAATTGGAGATTTGATATTTATTTGGAATTGTTGATGAATTGAGAATATTTGGGTTTCCTCATTTGTATGGTTGTTGTGAGGGACTTGAATTGCCTTCGAGAGATACCGTAAAGTATAGAGGTCAGTCGATCCCAATGGGGGGAGATGGTTTCCCACATTTGTAGTGAGTTTTCATGTGTGAATGCAACCACTATCGTTAACTGGAGTTTGAACTAGGGATGGTATATCTGTCCTGGGGAAGGATTCGTCAATGCCATGTTGATAGTATGCACCCTTTTCAAAGTGCTTGTGATTGTGATTGGTGGACTAGGTATAATCGTTGGGTAGATTCTTGAGAAACAATCTTTTTTTTTTATTCCTGAGAAACAATTAACATACATGACATTGGGGATAAATTATGATATATGGGTTATTGTTCACTCTACCAGAAAATGATTTTTGCAAGAGTTTCGGGAAGTATGGGATTCCAGGAGAACTTGTGGGAAACGTTTTATGGTGGAATGGATTATTAAGTGTATATTGGTTATCGTTCATTGCACCAAAAATGGTTTTAACAAGAGTTTCGGGAAGTATTGGATTCCGCAAGAACTTGTTGGAAACAGTATATGGTGGAATGGATTATTAATTGCAAATTGGTTTCTTTCTTCATTACATTTCTACTGTTGCGTAAACTTGAGATCTGTTTGAAATGCCTATTTTTTCTTCCAAATTTATATATGTTATTTGGGAAACGAGACCGACCATTTTATATGCATTTCTAAACCTTATTTGAGTTTGGGAGAATTTTTCTACAGAGCTTAGTGTTCACCCCTACAATAAATATCTCTTTCAGATTATAACCTAAAGGAGGAGCTCGGAGGTGAAGAGCGAGTACATTGGTAATCTTCCATAGAAGGGAACGTAGATCCCGAAGGGGATGCCTAGTGTTCTATTTTCTTTTGTGATAAGTTAAGAAATTCTTTTTGAGGCAATGTAAATGTAAATCCCCACATGTTTATATTAATAGGGTAATATAATTTTTTTAGTAATTCTTATATATGTAATGATATAAGAATAAACTATATATATTGTGACGGTAGGAATAAAAACTAGAGAAGTAAATTGATTATGAAGTTTAAGTGTCGAAGGTGTGTAAACATGGAAAGGCTGATTAGATAAGTTTCTAAATTTTTGGAGGTCAAAATAATGCTTTCATTGAATCCGGAAGGTCGAAAAATATTGGGAGAGGTAACATGAGGTGTATTGGAAGCTAGGAAGAATTTCGGAGTGAAAATACACTTAGAGAGAATTTGGGTAAAAAGAGATCTTGGACACTGCTTATTATTTTGGCCATAACTTTTTATTCTTAGATCTAATTTATCTGAAATTTGGACATCAGATAGGAGACATACAGGTCTACAAAAGTGTATGACCTGAAAATTTTTCAATTCGACCTCTAAATGGGTCAAAACTGCCCTAGAAGTTGAAATAAAAATATGTCACTTAAACCGCACCGGTATGCCCGAATCTAGTAGCTAAACCGTACCGGTACGCCCGAAAGAAAATCCGATATTCTAAACAGT
>CM042193.1:24940404-24962333 GCA_023539305.1 Ilex asprella | reverse complement strand
AATTTTGGCTCAAAACTTAGCACTATAAACACCCCAAACGTCTCTTTAGCCTCATTACTCCACTCCTAACCCTAGAAACACTTAGAGAGAAAGAAAGGAAGAGAGAAACTCAAGATC
The DNA here is from genome assembly GCA_023539305.1 of Ilex asprella. NCBI lineage: Eukaryota > Viridiplantae > Streptophyta > Magnoliopsida > Aquifoliales > Aquifoliaceae > Ilex > Ilex asprella. The sequence goes on along the minus strand of CM042193.1, from coordinate 24,962,216 downwards.
AAAGGGAAAAAACACAAGATTTAAGGGTGATTCAAGATTCAAGCCCTAGATTTCAAGAACATTAGGTAGGAATTTCCTTCTATTCACTTACATTGAGGCTAGGGTTATTTGATATGTATGTTTTTTACTCTTAATAGTATGTATTTGTTATGGGTTCTTGGTTTCTGTGTTTTCTTGCAATTATTAACATGTTTTACACAAAGTAGGGTTGAATACCCATGAAATCCTTTCTCTTGCTTTAAAACCTTAGTTTTTTTTGGAGAGTGATGAATGTTCCTCTTAAATTCTTCCTTTACTAATGATTTAGAAACCATAGTACTTTGTGTTGAGTAATACAATTATATTGTTGTGATCTCTTGCAATTTTCTTAGTTGGTTATTAAAAATTTCACATACTTAAATTGGAGATTTTTGGGATATGCTTATAAATTGAGGAAATGGGTTTGGCATTGTATCTCTTTTGATTGTGGGATGACCATGGGTGGCCTTTGACTAGATATCGAAGGGTGGGTAGATGGTGTGCTTGCTCCGTGTGGGTTGGCCTTTTTCCTACCACTCGTAGTGGGGTTGGTGCCTTGCAAGGATTAAACTACTATTCGCCCACGGGTGCCATGTATGGGGATTAGTATACTATGCCTGGGTTGGATTCGTTATTGCCGGTGCATTGGTATGGGACAATGTAGTCGGGAGATGCCTTTCCTGAAGTTTGATATCCTTGACAGGATTTGTGTGTGTGTGGGCCTAGATATTACTCAATGTGTCGATTCATGTGGATTGTCTTACATCATAGTGGAGATACATGTTTATAATGTTGATATGAAGGTAGTTGTTGGTAATTGTTCAGTCTACCAAATACGGTTTCTACAAGAGTTTTGAGAAGTATGAGAACTTGTGAGAAATGGCTTATGGTGGAATGTATTATTAATTGTGTATTGGTTCCATTTATTCTTTAAATTACCATTGTTATCTAAACTTGAGATCTATTTTGGAAATGCCCCTGTTTTATTTTTAAAAAATATATTTTTTTATTTGTGAAAGGGGACCTACCGTTTTTATATTCTTTTCCAAAACATTGTTTGGGACTGGAAGGATTTTTCTTCAGAGCTTCGTGCTCATCCCCTACAGTTAAATATTTTTTAGATCATGTACCAGAGGAGGTGCTCGGTGTTCACGAGCCGGGCCATAGAGAGGCTTCCTTAGAGGGATACTTGGATCCTGAGTGGAGCATCTAGAGATGTATTTTATTTTTGTGCTACACTAGTATTTTGTTTATTTTGCTGCTAAATTTAAGTGTAATTCTTTTGGAATGTAGATGCCATGGCTTGGCCCATTCTTTTGGAATGATAGTGTGGATATGATATATGGTTAATGAAAGTTTATTTTATGATGGATAAATGGACCCGGTGCGGTCAATAGCTATGCATATGTGGACCCTGTGTACTTAATTGTAGTATAATTATACAGGTTGTATTTTAGGTAGGGCTCTCCGTACAAAGGAGACTCTGCCCGAATTTTGTTAAAATATCAATGGTTGGTGAATGCAACTTTCTTATTTATGAAGTTATTTAGTGCTCTCATGCAGCGAATAATATTTAGAATGTAATGTCGTCCAAGGAGGTTTTTTGGGCGTTCCAGTAAAGCCTAACATTAATTGTAAATGACATAGTTTGGCGTATTCTTTTGGATAATGTTATAAAAATTTTATATATGATGAATGACGTCTCTTTTGCTTATTGATTTTATTAGTGCTTGCATGGTATGAATGTTTATAGATAGTAATGTCTTCTAAGGTGGATTTCAGGGCATTACAAATCTGAAGAAGTGAAAAACATGCAAGTTATAGACTAGATGTCTTCTGTATTGTGTCAAAATTTTAGCTCAATCGGTCTGTTGGATCAAAAGTTATGTCAATTCTACGAAGACTGGTCTGGAGTAGAAAGAGTGTACTGGTACGCTGAACTCCAGTAGGCTTAGTGTACTGGTACGAGTACCGGTACGCTTTAATTAAAGTTTGCCGAAGCAGTAAAAATTCGAAATTTTTGTGTTTTAAAACACCATTTTAAGCCTTATTTGTCCCATTCTTCCATTCCACTCTCACCATAAGCCTCTAAGAACCCTAGGAGAAAATAAAGGGAAGAAGAAAAGGGAGAAATAGAGTTTTTAAAGCTTGGGCTTTTGTTTGAAATTCTTGATTACAAGGTAGGAGTTTCTTCCTATTCTCTTACTGTAAGCCCCCTCATGTAATAAAACTTGTAGTAACTCTAATTGATGTATAAATGTATGTTTTATAAGTTTGGGTTGGCCTTGAAAGGTTTTAGAATGGATTGTAAATGAGAAATATGCCAAAAAGATAAAACTAGACAAACCGTATCGGTACGCAGAGGTACAGTAGGTAAACCGTACCGGTACGCATACGGGTACACTTAGTGAAAACTTGAAATTTTATCCTCGTTTGCCAAGCTTTTGAGCTAGGCATTTCATCATTCAATTGTTGTAAATGAACAATGATAGAGTACTAATGGTGGTATGTTGGGCTTCGAAAGAACAAATCAATTAATGATTGATTTAGCCCTCATATTCTAAAGTTTTGGCAAACATTTACTTGGGTGTTAGGAATAATCACAAAACTAAATATTTTTAGGTCAAACAAAGGTCTTCATTGAATCCGGAAGGTCGAAAAACCTTGGAAGAAGTAATGGGGTGTATTAGAAGTTAGCAAGTATTCCAGAATGAAAACACACTTTAGAAAAAATTTGGGTAAAAAGGATCTTGGACACTTCTTATCCTAATTTTTTAGATAGTAGACATCTAGAGCTACAAAAGTGTATTTAATGAAAATTTTCTAATTCGACCTGTAAATGGGTCAAAACTGCTCTAGAAGTTGAAATAAAAATATGTCAGTCAAACCCTACCGGTACGCCGAACTCCAGTAGCTAAACAGTACCGGAATGCGTACCAGTACGATTTGTCTGAGGCTTGCCGAACATTAAAAAAAGATGGGATTTTGGTGTTTTAAAACACCCGTCCAAGCCTGATTTGCCCCATTCTTCCCTTCAATTCTCACCTTCCAACCTTAGAAACCCTAAGAGAGAAAGAAAAGAAGAGGAGAGAGGAAGAAAGGAAGAGAAAAACAAGAGTTTAAAGGAGTTATTCAAGATCAAAACCTAGCTTTCAAGAACACAAGGTAGGGGTTTTCTCTCATTCACTTGCATTGAGGCTAGGGTTTACTTATATATACTCTTTCCACTCTAAATCTTATATGTATGTTATAGATCATTGATTCTTGATATCCTTATGATTATTACCATGCTTTAAACAACATTAATGGTGGGTAACCATTACATCCTTGTTCTTGGCTAAAAATCATAGATTTCAAGAGAGATGAACTTTTCTCTAAATTTTGTTTTATTCTTGATTTTAAAACCTTAGTGTTTCATATTGAACCATAAAATGATGCTATTGTGATCTCATGTACTTCTCTTAGTTGGTTATGGAATTGTGGCATGATATATTTTGGGAATTTTGGATAGATGCTTGTAAATTGACATAAAGATTAGAATTGTATGCTTGGTTGGGTTGGTTGTGATGCACATGAGTGATAGGTTCTTTGTAAGGATGCTCACCCCTTCTCAAGAGGTTTCCGGTAAGGAGGCTTGAGAAATAAGTCTATTATAGTGAGAGGTTCCTTGTAAGGATGCTCACTCCTTCCCAAGAGGTTCCCGGTAAGGATGCTTAGGAAGCAATGTCGTGATTAGTGAAAGGTTCCATGGAAGGATGCTCACCCATTCCCAAGAGGTTCCCTGTAAGGATGCTTGAAAAATAATGTAATAATTAGTGAGAGTTTCCATGTAAGGATGCTCACCTATTCTCAAGAGGTTCTTGGTAAGGATGCTTGAGAATCAAAGGTAACCAAAAAGGGGGGGTGGAGGTTACCCCAAAGTATACCACCTACCGAAGTAATTGTTGGAAATTGTTTATGACCATTAGTCATTATTATTTGTATGAGGTGCTCATTTATTCATTTAAGTAATGTTTTTAAATAAACTTGATATCCTTTTTAACTGTCACTGCTTTATTTCAAAGTATATATCTATGTTCTGCTAAAAATGAGATTTTACAAACCTTGTATGGGTTTGGGAGAAATTGTCTACAGAGCTTCGTGCTCACCCCCTACCGCTAATATTTTTCAGATTACCCGCTAGAGGAGGACGTGAGGGTCGAGGAGCCCGCTATTTGGGAGACTCCACTTGACGGGAGTATGGATCCCCGGGTGGACACATAATGTAAGACCCCGCATTCTCTTTAATATATGTATATAACTATATAGAAACTACTTGTGATAAAAGTGTGGATATGTGTAGTGATGTGTGTTTTAATTTGATAGGTTGGAAAAGAAGGAATTTTGAATGTTAGTGGGAATCATAGTTAAAGCTAGTTTAGCTAGTGAATGGATGACATAAATTATAAAAGAACCTCTAGAAACTATGTTTGGGGTACCAAGGTATGTTGTGAAAGTTTGGGTTGATTTTGAAAGGGTTTAGGATGGATTGGAAATGAAAAATGGAGGAAAAGGCAAAACTGGGCAAAACCCTACCGGTACAGTTTACCGGAGGAGTATTGGACCGGTACAGTCTACCGGTACACTTTGGTCCAGAGAGCTCTAGCTACCGGTACAGCCTACCGGTAGAGTATTGTACCGATAGAGCCGAAAGAATTCTGAAACTTAAATGTCGCGATCTTGATCCGATTTTAGCCTTATAAATACCCAAGGTCGCCTATTTTGACGCCATTTTCAGCCCTTCAACCTTAGAAACCCTAAGATAGAAAGAAAGGAAGAGAAGAGAGGAAGAAAGAAAGAGAAAAACAAGAGTTTGAAGGGGTTATCCAAGATCAAAATCTAACTTTTCAAGAAACAAAGGTAGGGGTTTTCTTCCTATTCTCTTACATTGAGGCTAGGTTTATTTATATGTAATCTTTGACTCTAAATGTTATATATATATGCTATCTAATATGTAATTCTTGATATCCTTGCACATCTCACCTTGTCTTGAACAATGTTAGACTCGGGTAACCATTAAACCTCCCTTCTTGTTTCCAAACCCTAGCTTTCAAGGGGAATGTTCTTTCTCTTGATTTCTCCTTGGTTCTAGATTCTCAACCTTAAATATTAATGTGTTTCACCTATGTTGTGCTTGGGTAATCAATAATTCTCTTAGTATGCCTTGAAAACCCTAGTTTTCAAGAAAAATATGGTTTCTTTTGATTTATCCTTTGTTATTGATTTCAAGCTTGATATTCGTTTGTTATTGATTCTAACCCTTGTGATTCATACCTTTTGATTTCAAGACTCGACATTCAATTGCCCTTGATTTCAACCCTTGAGTTCTCTTTTATTCTTAACATCAATACTTGATATTCTTTATCCTTGATTCCAAGACTTGATGGTTCTCTTGTTCGTGGTTCCTAAACTTAATAATCCGTTGTTAGTGAATTCAAACCTTGATTGTTCCGTTATTCTTGACTTCTCCTTTGCTCATGACTTTTAAGCTAGATATGCCTTGATTTTATATTTCCAAGCTTCATATTTATTTGTAATGATTCCAAAACTTGATTACTCATGTGTTCTTGACTTCAAAACTTTAGTACTTTATAATGAACAATTAAAATAGTGTTATTGGATGATCTCATGTATTTTTTTTATAAATTGTTCTATTGGAATGTTACTTGTGAATTTGGTCATTTATGGAATTGTCGTTATTTGAGAAAGTTGTTGGTATTGAGAATAAAAAAACTTTGAGGCAGAGGTTGCTTGTATGCATGCTGTCAAGGCAGAGGTTGCTTGTATGCATGCTGCCAAAGAGGGCCATATTATAGGCAGAGGTTGCTTGTATGCATGCTGCCAAGGCAGAGGTTGCTTGTATGCATGCTGCCAAAGAGAACTACTGAGAAACAAATCCTTGAGGGTGAGAGGTTTCTTGTATGAATGCTCACGCCAAAGAGGACAATACTAGACCATATGAGATACGAATACTGTGTGAGTTATTGTTCATTCTACCCGATACAGCTTTCACAAGAGTCTTGGGGTAGTATGGGATGCCACAAGAACTTGTTAGAAGTGGTTTATGGTGGAAATGAATTATAAATTATATATGAATTATGTTGTGGACATTTGTTGTCAACTCGACTTGGTTTCACTTCTTTATTTATCCAGTTCAATTACCGTTGCTATTTAAACTTGAGATCTCTTTTAAAATGCCCCTGTTTTATTTCAAAGGTTATATATGTCACTTGTGAGATGAGACCGACCCGTTTTGACATGTTTTCTAAACCTTGTTTGAGTTTGGGAGGATTTTCCTACAGAGCTTAGTGCTCACCCCTTACAGTTGAACCTTTTTTTCAGATCTTGGGCTAGAGGATTTACTCGGTGCTAACGACCCGTACCTTGGGAGGCTGCACTAGAGGGATACTTGAATCCCGAGTGGGACATCTAGAGATGTCGTTTACTTTTGTTCTAGACTGGAATACTATTTTGGGAACACTGTATAGTCTAGATTTCTTTTGTAATTTCCGCTGCGCTATAATAGTAAGTTTTTATTGAGAATGTAAAGGCCAAAGATGGCATATTCTTTTGGGATACTGATGTAAATGTTATGGATTACTTTTCGGAAGTCTTTTTATTGATGATTTATCTTAGTGCTCTCATGGTATGAATGGTTATTGAATGTAATACCGTCCAGGGTGTATTTTTGAGTGTTACACATAAAGCGGTTTCCTTTCTTTTTGTACTAGACTAGGACACTCTTTTGGAACATTGTATAGTCTAGCTTCTTTTGTTAATTCCGCTGCGTTTCTTTAATTAATTTTTGAGATGTAATAGCCATGATTTGGGGCTTATTCTTTTGGATAATGTTGTAATTTTTTTTTGTGGATGACAAATGGAGTTGTGTTTCTTAAGGGATTTTATTAGTGCTATCATGATATGAATGATTTTAGAATATAATGTCGTCCAGGGTGTATTTTGGGGTGTTACAGATTTGGTATCAGAGCTTAGGCTTTAGGTCTTACATGGGAGCTGTAGGTTATGGATTACCACTAGAAAGGTAGGACTAGGTTGAAGAAAACTTAGGCTTGAATTGGTTTGTGGTTATGTGTTTATCACATAGGTGAGATTTGTTGTTTATTTAGGCTAGGGTTAATTATTTATTCGAATTCAATGAGTTGTCTTGCTACGCAATCGAGTTTGTGACCACTGATGTAAAGAAGGCTAAACGCTTTGAACAAGATTTGAGGCCTTCCCTTCGTGAGAAGATGGTCACACCCTGAATTCGAGAATACAAGTATCTCGTGAACGTGGACGTAGACGTGGACGTAAACTTGAACGTGGACGTGTACGTGAACGAGGACGTGGAATTGAACTCGGACGTGTACGTGGACGTGGATGTGATTGGACATAGACTTCAGATAGTTCGAGAAGATGAAGTGACTCAGGCTAGAACAAGCAGTGACCCGCGCCAATACTTTGCATGCGGAGAGTATGGGCACTTCAAGCATAGATGCCCCTTGTTTCCCCTAAGGACCAAGCAAGCAACCGAGCAAGTACCAACAAATAAACCACCTCTATAAAGGCCAACACAGCAGAGACCTCAGATAGCTTGAGGAGCGGGAGGCGTACTAGAGAAAGTAGGCACGAATGCACGCCGATGCTTTGCCTGTGGAGGTGTTGGACACTTCAAAGATAATTGTCCATTGCTTTCCACCAAGACCAACCAAGCAACTGGGCGAGTGAATGCAAACATGCCACTATTACGACAACCACGACCACTATAGAGACCGTTACAAGCTCAAGCCCCCGGTGGCGCCAATCAAGGAAGGATTTTTGCTTTGACTCAACCGGATGGAGATGCCTCTAACGCCGTTGTGAAATGTATTGTTCTTCTCTACAATTCCTGGGTCTGAATTTTATTGGAGTCCTTTGCGACTCATTCTTTTATACGTACTGCGGACGCTGTAGAATTAGGATTGGGTTTCGAGGAGCTAGAAAATACTTTATATGTTAACTTGCCTATGGGAGAACAGGGGGATACCAGGCAGGTCTGTAAGGGTTACGTGCAAGCGGATTATATTTCAGTTATCACTAGGTTTACTTATATGTATTTCTTGGCTCTAAATCATATCTATTTGCTATGAAATCCTCATGTCTTGCCATTCTTGTTAAGATTACCTTGTTCTAAGGTATATTGTGGTTGAGTGAACCCTAAATCTTTTCTTATGCCTTAGAAACCCTTGTTTTCAAGGGACTTGTGTGTTCTCTTGATTTCTTCATGTGTTCTTCATGTCAAACCTTGATAGTCGTTTGTAATTGATTTCAATACATGATTATTCCGTTATTTTGAGTCGAAGCTTGATTTCGTTGTTATGGATTTCATGAATTGTTCCTTTGTTCTTGATTTCCAAGCTTAAGATTCATTTGCTCTTGATAGCCAAATTTGATATTCATTTGATTGATTCTACCTATTGTAATTCATGTATTCTTGATATTCAATACTTGACATTCTTTGGTTCTCAATTTCAAGACTTGATTGTTCCCTTGTTCATAATTCCCAAGCTTGATCATTCCCTTGTTATTGATTTAATTCCCAAGCTTTATTATTTATTTGTTATTGATTTCAAGACTTGGTTGTTCCTTTATTTTTATTTTTCCAAGCTTGATGATCCATTGGTTCTTGATATCTAAATTTTATATTCATTTGTTATTGATTCTAACCCTTGTGATTTATTTATTCTCGATATTCAATACTTAATATTCATTTGTTATTGAATTCTAACCTTGATATTCGATTGTTCTTGAAATCTAAACGTGATATCCATTTGTTATTGAATTCTAACCTTGATATTCAATTTTTCTTGAGATCTACACTTGATATTCATTTGTTATTGAATTCTAACCTTAATATTCAGTTGTTCTTGAGATCTAAAATTGATATTCATTTGCTCTTGATTTCAAGCTTGATATTCATTTATTATTGATTTCAATACTGTAACACCCCAAAATACACCCTGGAGGGCATTGCATTCAATAACCATTCATACCATGAGAGCACTAAGATAAGCCATCAATAAAAAGACTTCCTAACAGTATTCCATAACATTTACATCAATATCCCAAAAGAATATGTCATCTTTGGCCTTTACATTCCCAATGAAATTTACTATTATAGCGCAGTGGAAATTACAAAACAAATCTAGACTATACAGTATTTCTAAAATAGTATTCTAGTCTAGAACAAAAAGTAAACAACATCTCTAGATGTCCCAATCGGGATCCAAGTATCCCTCTAGTGAAGCCTCCCCGAGGTACGGCTCGTTAGCACCGAGTACATCCTCTAGCCCGACATCTAAAAATGGTTCAACTGTAGGGGTGAGCACGAAGCTCTGTAGAAAAATTCTCTCAAACCCATACAAGGTTTAGAAAAACAGAAAAAGCGGTCGGTCTCATTTTTAAACATAAGATAGATGCATAATTTGGAATAAAGCAGTGACATTTGAAAAGGATCTCAAGTTTATTTCAAAACCTTACTTAAATGAATGAACGAGCAATCGCACGCACATAATAATCATTAATGGTTATAAACAATTTCCCATAATTCTTTAGGTAGGTGGCATACTTTGTGGTAACCTCCACCTCCTTTTAAGTCACCTTGGCTTCTCAAACAGCTTTACTGGGAACCTCTTGAGAAGGGGTGAGCATCCTTACAAGGAACCTCTCACCAATTATTGCATTGTTTCCCAAACATCCTTACCGGGAACCTCTTGGGAAGGGGGTGAGCATCCTTACAAGGAACCTCTCACTATAACGGGCTTATTTCACAAGCATCCTTATCAGGAACCTCTTGTGAAGGGGTGAGCATCCTTACAAGGAACCTCTCACCAATTATTACATTGTTTCTCAAACATCCTTATCGGAAACCTCTTGGGAAGAGGGTGAGCATCCTTACAAGGAACCTCTCACTATAACGGGCTAATTTATCAAGCATCCTTACCAGGAACCTCTTGAGAAGGGGTGAGCATCCTTACCAGGAACCTCTCACTCATGTGCGTCACCAACTACCCAACCAAGCACACGATTCCACATTTATCCCAATTTACAAGCATTTATGTAAGATCTCAAAATATATCATGCAACAATTTCATAATTGTAACACTCCATATTTTCTTTTATATATATGTATATAAATATATAGAAACTACTTGTGGTAAAAGTGTAGATATGTATAGTGATGTGTGTTTTAATTCGATGGATTGGAAAAGTAAAAATTTAGAATGTTAGTATAAATTATAGTAAAGCTAGTTTAGCTAGTGAATGGGGGATATGAATTGTAAACGAACTTCTAGCAACATTGTTTTGGGTACAAATGTATGTTGTGAAAGTTTGGGTTGGTTTTGGAAGGGTTTCAGATGGATTGGAAATGAAAAACGGAGAAAAAAGGCAAAACTGGACAAAACCCTACCGGTACAGCCTACTGGTAGAGTATTGTACCGGTACACTTTGGTGCAGAGTGTTCGATCTACCGGTACAGCCTACCGGTAGAGTATTGTACCGGTACAGCCTTCTGGTACAGCCGAAAGAATTCTGAAACTTAAATGTCGCGATCTTGGTCCCATTTTAGCCTTATAAATACCCAAGGTCGCCTATTTTGGCTCTATTTCGGCTCCTCCAACATTAGAAACCCTAAGAGAGAAAGAAAGGAAGAGAAAAGAGGAAGAAAGGAAGAGAAAAACAAGAGTCAAGAGGGGTTATCCAAGATCTAAACCTAGCCTCCTAGAACACAAGGTAGGGGTTTTCTCTCATTCACTTACATTGAGGCTAGGATATTTATATATATGTATGTTTTGACTATCAATGGTATGGATATATACTATGGAATCATCATCTCCTAGGATTTTTGCCAATATTACATGTTTTTAACAAAGTTAGGGTTTAATACCCATGAAATCTCTTTCTAGTTTTAAAAACCATAATTCTTGGAGGGCGATGTATTTCCTTCTTGAATGCTTTCTTTATTATGAATTTCGAAACCTTAGTGCTTTGTGTTGGATAGAAAAGAATGATGATATTGTGATCTCATGAATTTTCTTAGTTGGTTGGGGAATTGTTAAATGCTATATTTTGGGGATTTTGGGATAGATGCTTGTAAATGGAGATTAAATGTTGGAATTGTAAATTTGGTTGGGTTGTTGTGATGCACATGAGTGAGAGGTTTCATGTAAGGATGCTCACACCTCCTCAAGAGGTTCCCGGTAAGGATGCTTAAGAAATAAGCCCGTTATAGTGAGAGGTTCCTTGTAAGGATGCTCACCCCTTCCCAAGAGGTTCCCGGTAAGGATGCTTGGGAAACAATGTAACGATTGGTAAGAGGTTCCATGTAAGGATGCTCATCCATTATCAAGAGTTTCCTTGTAAGGATGCTTGAATAACTCAAACCTTGAGGGTGAGAGGTTCCTTGTAAGGATGCTCCTTCCCAAGAGAACAATATTGTATCTTGTGTGGGAAAATGGTTGATATTTTGGGAAATGGATGTTTAGGAAAATTGGTTGTTATGGTATCTTTCTATTAATATTGTTATTTAAACTTGAGATTCATTGATAAATGTCCTTGTTTTACTTCAAACATTATGTATGCTATTAGTGAAATGAGACCGACCACTTTATATGCTTTTCTAAACCTTGTATGGGTTTGGGAGAATTTTTCTACAGAGCTTCGTGCTCACCCCCTATAGTTGAACCTTTTTCAGATGTTCGGCCAGAGGATGAGCTCGGTGTTAACGAGTCGTACCTTGGAGAGGCTTCACTAGAGGGATACTTGGACCTTGAGTGGGACATCTAGAGATGTCGTTTACTATTGTTCTAGACTAGAATATTATTTTGAAACACTGTATAGTCTAGTTTTTTTTTGTAATTTTCATTGAGAATGTAAAGGCCAAAGATGGCATATTCTTTTGGGATATTGATGTAAATGTATGACTTATTATTATGAAGTCTTCTTTATTGATGGTTTATCTTAGTGCTCTCATGGTATAAATGGTTATTGAAGGTAATGTTGTCCAGGGTGTATTTTGGGGTGTTTCAACAATCCACCAAGAAAAATACATGAGATCACAATAGCATCATTTCATAGTTCGATATGAAACACTAAGGTTTTGAAATCAATAATTTAGAACAATTTAGAGAAAAGTTCATCTCTCTTGAAATCTAAGGTTTTTAATTAAGGAAAAGGATTCAAGGGTTAATCAAACAATGATATTGTTTAAATAATGGTAATAGTCACAAGGGTATTAAGAAACAAGGATTATATAGCCTACATGCATAATTTTAAAGTAAAAAGATTATATATATATAGGCCCTAGCCTCAATGTAAGTGAGTGAGAGAAAATCCCTACCTTGTGTTCTTGGAAGCTAGGTTTAGATCTTAGATAACCCCTTTAGACTCTTGTTTTTCTCTTCCTTTCTTCCTCTCTTCTCTTCCTTTCTTTCTCTCTTAGGGTTTCTAAGGTTGGAGGGGCCGAAATAGAGCCAAAATAGGCAACCTTGGGTATTTATAAGGCTAAAATAGGACCAAGATCGCGACATTTAAGTTTCAGAATTCTTTCGGCTGTACCGGTACAATACTGTACCGGTAGCTCAAACTCTCTGGACCAAAGTGTACCGGTACACTGTACCAGTACAATACTCTACCGGTAGGCTGTACCAGTAGGGTTTTTGCCCAGTTTTGCCTTTTTCTTCCGTTTTTCATTTCCAATCCATCCTAAACTCTTCCAAAACCAACCCAAACTTTAACAACATACATTTGTACCCCAAACATAGTTGCTGGAAGTTCTTTTACAATTCATGTCACCTATTCACTAGCTAAACTAGCCTGAACAATGATTTACACTGACATTCAAAATTTTTACATTTCCAACCTATCGAATTAAAACACATATCACTACACATATCTACACTTTTACCCCAAGTAGTTTCTATATATTTATATACATATATGAAAGAAAATGTGGGGTGTTACAATCCAACCCCCTGAAGAAAGTTTCGTCCTCGAAACTTACCTCAAGTAGCGAACACATAGGGATACTTCTCTCGCATTTCTTGTTTCGGTTCCCATGTAGCTTCCTCCACTCCATGGTGTTGCCACAACACCTTCACTAGTCGAATGACTTTGTTGCGGATTACCTTCTCTTTGGCGTCGAGAATCCTCACCAGTTGTTCTTCATACGTTGCTCCATCTTGAACCTCTATATCTTCCGATTCCACGACCGGCGTTGTATCCGATCGACATTTTCGTAACATTGAAACGTCGAACACGTCGTGAACCCCATACAACTGAGCTGGTAACCGCAACTGATACGCTGCTTTGCCCACCACTTTAATCACTTCAAATGGCCCAGTATATCTGGGCGCTAACTTTCCCTTCTTGCCAAATCGAAACACGCCCTTCTTGGGTGAAACCTTAAGAAATATGTAATCTCCCACCTTGAAATCTAAGGGTCTTCGTCTGTGGTCGGCATAGCTCTTCTGTCTACTTTGTGTCGTCCGTAGCCTCTCCCGGATGAGTTGTATCTTCTCCGTAGTTTCTCGAACAATGTCCGGTCCGAACAAACCACTCTCGCCAGCTTCTAACCAACACGTCGGTGATCGGCAGGGCCTTCCATACAATGCTTCATACGGTGCCATCCCAATACTTTCCTGATAACTGTTGTTGTAAGCAAACTCCACCAACGGTAAGTGGTCGCTCCAACTCCCCTTGAGGTCTAAGGCGCAAGCACGTAACATATCCTCCACAATCTGTATCACCCTCTCAAATTGGCCATCCGTTTGGGGGTGAAAAGCGGTACTGAAATGTAACTCCGTCCCTATCGCTTGTTGTAGACTCTGCCAAAATCTCACCACAAACCTAGAGTCACAATCCGACACGATTGAGAGCGGGACGCCGTGTAATCTCACTATCTCCCGGATATACAGCTGGCTCAAAGTCTCGAATGTATCTGTGGTCTTCATACCCAAAAAGTGAGCGGACTTGGTGAGTCTATCCACAATAACCCACACTGCATTATGCCCACGCGACGTCCGTGGTAAACCCGACACGAAGTCTATAGTGATGTGATCCCATTTCCACTCTGTAATAGACAAAGACTGTAGGACTCCTCCTAGCCATTGATGCTCAATCTTCACCTGCTGGCACACCACACATTTTGCCACATACTTGGCCACATCTCACTTCATTCCCCTCCACCATTATTGACGCTTCATGTCCCTATACATCTTTGTGCTACCAGGGTAGATAGCAAACTTGGAGCGATGACAATCTCCAAGTATCTCCTCCTTTAGGGACGAATCATCGGGAACACATAGCTTTCCCCATAGCTCAACTCTCCATTCTTCCAAGACCATCCTTCAATAGCTTCTCCGTTCTCCAATCGGGCTCTAATCAAATAGAGTTCTGAATCTAGGCATTGCATCTTTACTACCCGTCGTCGAAGCGTCGATTGAGCTACAAGGTTGAATAGATGTGGCTGACACTCCGGTCCATCCACCCATAGATCGTACTCCACCAATGCATCAATTGTTTTCCACCTAGTTATCGAAAGAGAATTTATTTCACTCAGAGACTTCCTGCTAAGAGCGTCGGCAACTACATTGGCCTTCCCCGGATGGTAGTTGAGTGTGAAATCATAATCTTCCAAGTACTCAATCCACCTTCTCTGTCGGAGGTTCAAGTCTTTCTGTGTGAAGATATACTTGAGGCTTTTATGGTCCGAGAACACTTGAAATTTCTCCCCGTATAAATAACATCTCCCCAACTTAAGAGCAAACACCACCGCAGCTAGCTCGAAGTCGTGGGTGGGATAATTCTGCTCATGCACCTTGAGTGCCTCGAGCCATAAGCCACTACCTTCCCTCCTTGCATTAGAACGCATCCTCAGCCTCGTAACGAAGCATCGATGTAGACATCGTAACCATCCCCACTGCTCGGAATAATGAGGATAGGTGTCGTCGTCAACTTTTCCTTCAAGGTGCGAAAAGCTAGTTCACACTCTTGAATCCACAAAAATTTCTCCCCCTTCTTTATAAGGCATCGGCATCACAAGCTTGGAGAACCCTTCCACAAACCTACGATAATAGCCAGCTAATCCCAAGAAACTCCGTTCTTCGGTGGTCCCATTTCTTCATGGCCTCAATCATTGCGGGATTAACCGCTACTCCTTGCTCGGACAAAACATGGCCAAGGAACTTCACTTCCTTCATCCAAAACTCACACTTGCTCATCTTCACATATAACTTATGTTCGCTCAATGTTTGTAGCACTATAGAGAGATGACGAGCATGTTCCTCCTGAGTCTGTGAGAAAATTAATATGTCATCAATAAATACAATAAAAAATTGATAGAGGTAAGGCCGAAAGACTCTGTGCATCAAATCCATGAAGGCTGCTGGCGCATTAGTCAGTCCGAACGGCATCACCGTATACTCAAAATAACCATACCAGGTATGGAAAGCAGTCTTAGAAATATCCTCCTCCCTGATTCGCAATTGATGGTACCCTGTACGAAGGTCAATCTTGGTATAGTACTTCAAACCTTTCAACTGATCAAATAAGTCATCGATTCTTGGCAAAGGGTATTTATTCTTCACGGTAACCCGATTCAACCTCCAATAATCCGTGCACAATCGTAGAGTCTCATATATTTTCTCCACAAAGAGGACCGGGGCTCCTCAAGATAAAGTGCTTAGACGGATAAACCCAATCGCCAACAAGTGATCCAACTGCTTCCTTAGCTCCTTCAACTCCAAAGGTGCCATTCGGTAGGGAGCAATGGATATGGGTTCGGTTCCCGGATAGAGATCAATCTTGAACTCAATTTTCCTATGTGGTGGTAACCCGGGTAATTACTCGGGGAAGACATCCGAAAAATCCGATACTATTAACACCATGTCTGCATGAGGTTTATCTCGATCAGCTCCCATCAAACTAGCTAAGAAACTCAATTGACTTCCCGCCTTGGCTTTCCGAAATCTACTACCCGTAGTAGGAAATGGATAGGAGGAACTTCGGTCAATGATAAAATTGAAGACTACCCCTCCTGGCAACTGAAATGTAATCCGCTTGCAGAAATAATCCATTACCACCCGAAAAGCGGACAACAAGTCCATCCCGAATATAACGTCATACCCCTTCATATCTAGAGCAACCAAATTCACAATCAATTCGTGCTCACCAATGCGAAGTACACAACTCTTGTAAACCCGGCTGGTACCCAGCTGCTCTCCCATAGGCAAGTTAATATTCAATGAATTTTCTAGCTTCTCGGAATCCAATCCCAAGTTACTAGCATATGCAGTGCGTATGAAGGAATGGGTAGCTCCGGGGTCAAATAAGATTCAAGCCCAAGAATTATAAATAAGAACGGCACCTTCCACAACGGCATTGGCAATGTCCTCCTCTGGCTGAGTCAAAGCAAATACTCGCCCTTGGTTGGCTCCGCCGGGGGCTTGAGCTTGTATCGGTCGCTGCGGTGCAGGCCTTTGTGGTGGTGGTTGGGCTGCTGGTACCGGTCTGGCGGTCTGGATAGGCCCGTGGGGTGGAACAACTGGGCAATGCATCCGAATATGTCACACCTCTGCATGCAAAGCAGGATCGTGGGGGAATACCGGCTCTAGTCTGAGTGTCTCCCTCTCCTCGGGCTGTTAAAAGTCACTTTCCACCCGTCTGGTCTGGACGACGGTATGGTGTCGGTCTCTGTGCCCCACTAGTGCTAGCACCCGTCCGGATCGGACCTCCCCTCATAATGCTCTGTCGCCGCTGAGTATCCTCTATGTCTCTCTCCATAAGTGCGGCTCTGTCAACAATATTCCCATAATCCCGAATCTTGAGAGCCACCAACTCTCTTGAATGAACGGCCTCAATCCCTGCTCAAAGCGCTTGGCCTTGTTTGCCTCAGTGGATATAATCTCCGTAGCATAACGGGATAGCTCCTCAAACCTTCTCTCGTACTCGGCCACAGTCAGGCTACCTTGTCTTAAGGCAAGAAAATCGGTCTTCATTCTGTCTTTGACTGATTCTGGAAAGTACTTGTCTTGGAAGACTTGATCAAACTCCTCCCAAGTGAGAGCATCTGTATTCCTTCTTCTTTTCACGAATTCCCACCAATGATCGGCTTCCCCCTCGAACAAGTAGGTAGCTAAGCCAACCCGTAAATCCTCGACAATCCCCATGCCTTCACAAATCTTCTTCACTCGGCGGGGCCATTTATCCGCTTCCAAAGGGTTAGAGTTCCCTTGAAAAGTAGGTGGGTGTTGGCGTAGAAATTCTCGAAGAACTACCATCCTCCTATTCTCATTCCCGTTGCCCGGTACTTGGACTAGTGGATGAGCTCTACCATTATGATTGTTGTTGTTCCCATTTTGGTGTTGCACCAGAGTGGTGATCTCCCTTAAGCACTCATAGATGCCATTCATGGCATCGGGAGGTGGTGGTGGTGGTGGATTTGCTTGGCCTCCACGGCCACGCCCACGTCCACGTACACCATTCATCCTATACATCAAATCACAATTTAGTTCTTTGATGTACAAGACATCCTAATGGTCGATTTAAACCAAAGTATAAGACTTGTGATCAACAATCTTAATAAGCCTAATCCTATTTCCCAAGTGGTAATCCATAACCTACAGCTCCCATGTAAGACTTAAATCCTAGGCTCTGATACCAACTTTGTAACACCCCAAAATACACCCTGGACGGCATTACATTCAATAACCATTCATACCATGAGAGCACTAAGATAAACCATCAATAAAAAGACTTCCTAACAGTATTCCATAACATTTACATCAATATCCCAAAAGAATATGCCATCTTTAGCCTTTACATTCCCAATGAAATTTACTATTATAGCGCAGCGAAAATTACAAAATAAATCTAGACTATACAGTGTTTCCAAAATAGTATTCTAGTCTAGAACAAAAAGTAAACGACATCTCTAGATGTCCCAATCGGGATCCAAGTATCCCTCTAGCGAAGCCTCCCCGAGGTACGGCTCGTTAGCACTGAGTACATCCTCTAGCCCGACATCTGAAAAAGGTTCAACTGTAGGGGGGTGAGCACGAAGCTCTGTAGAAAAATTCTCCCAAACCCATACAAGGTTTAGAAAAGCAGATAAAGCTGTCGGTCTCATTTTTAAAAATAACATAGATGCATAATTTGAAATAAAGCAGTGACATTTGAAAAGGATCTCAAGTTTATTTCAAAACCTTACTTAAATGAATAAATGAGCAATCGCACACACATAATAATCATTAATGGTTATAAATAATTCCCAATAATTCTTTAGGTAGGTGGCATACTTTGTGGTAACCTCCACCTCCTTTTAGGTCACCTTGGCTTCTCAAACATTCTTACCGGGAACCTCTTGAGAAGGGGTGAGCTTTCTTACAAGAAAACTCTCACCAATTATTGCATTGTTTCCCAAACATCCGTACTGGGAACCTCTTGGGAAGGGGGTGAGCATCCTTACAAGGAACCTCTCACTATAACGGGCTTATTTCTCAAGCATCCTTACCAGAAACCTCTTGAGAAGGGGTGAGCATCGTTACAAGGAACCTCCCACCAATAATTACATTGTTTCCCAAACATCCTTACCGGGAACCTCTTGAAAAGGGGGTGAACATCCTTACAAGGAACCTCTCACTATAAGGGGCTTATTTCTCAAGCATCCTCAACAGGAACCTCTTGAGAAGGGGTGAGCCTCCTTACTAGGAACCTCTCACTCATGTGCGTCACAAACAACCCAGCCAAGCACACGATTCCACATTTAAGCATTTATGTAAGATCCAAAAATATATCATGCAACAATTTCACAATCCACCAAGAAAAATACATAAGATCACAATAGCATCATTTCATAGTTCGTTATGAAACACTAAGGTTTTGAAATCATTAATTTAGAACAATTTAGAGAAAAGTTCATCTCTCTTGAAATCTAGGGTTTTTAATCAAGGAAAAGGATTCAAGGGTTAATCAAACAATGATATTGTTTAAATCATGGTAATAGTCACAAGGGTATTAAGAAACTAGGATTATATAGCCTACATGTATAGTTTTAAAGTAAAAAGATTATATATATATAGGCCCTAGCCTCAATGTAAGTGAGTGAGAGAAAAACCCTACTTTGTGTTCTTGGAAGCTAGGTTTAGATCTTGGATAACCCTTTTATACTCTTGTTTTTCTCTTCCTTTCTTCCACTCTTCTCTTCCTTTCTTTCTCTCTTAGGGTTTCTAAGGTTGAAGGGGCCGAAATAGAGCCAAAATAGGCGACCTTGGGTATTTATAAGGCTAAAATGGGACCAAGATCGCGACATTTAAGTTTCAGAATGCTTTCGGCTGTACCAGTACAATACTCTACCGGTAGACTGTACCGGTAGCTCGAACTCTCTGGACCAAAGTGTACCGGTACACTGTAACGGTACAATACTCTACCAGTAGGGTTTTTGCCCAATTTTGCCTTTTTCCTCCGTTTTTCATTTCCAATCCCTATTAAACCCTTCCAAAACCAACCCAAACTTTCACAACATACATTTGTACCCCAAACATAGTTGCTAGAAGTTCTTTTACAATTCATGTCACTCATTCACTAGCTAAACTAGCTTTAACTATGATTTACACCGACATTCAAAATTTCTACTTTTCCAACCTATCGAATTAAAACACACTTCACTACACATATCCACACTTTTACCCCAAGTAGTTTCTATATATTTATATAAATATATGAAAGAAAATGTGGGGTGTTACAAATACTTAATTTCTCCTTGTTCTTGAGTTCAAAACTTGATACTCTTTAGTTCTTGATTACAAAGCTTGATATGCATCTGTTATTGACTCCAAGACTCGATTGTTACTTTGTTCTTGATTCCACAGCTTGATTATTTATTTGTTCCTTAATTCAAAACTCTAGTTATTGGTATTGACCAATAAAATGGTATTTTCGATGATATTATGTTAATCTTTCTTAATATATTCCGTTGGAAAAATGTATGTGGATTTGGATGTGAAATTTGGGAAGACTACGTATTCCTCAAAGTATCACCTAAGAAAGGGGTATTTAGATTCGGCAAGAAGGGAAAGTTAGCGCCATGGTATACCGGACCATTTGAAGTGATCAAAGTTGTGGGAAAAGCGGTGTATCAGTTGCGGTTACCAGCTCAGTAGTCTGGGGTACTTGACGTGTTCCACGTGTCCATGTTGAGAAAGTGCCATGCAACGCCGGTCGTAGACTTGAAAGATATTGAAATTCAAGACGAAGCAACCTATGAAGAACAACCAATGAAAATTCTCGACGCCAAAGAGAAGGTGCTCCGCAACAAAGTCATCCGACTAGTGAAGGTTTTGTGGCAAAACCATGGAGTGGAAGAAGCTACCTGGGAACCGGAGCTAGAGATGCGAGAGAAGTACCCACACATATTCGTTACTTGAGGTTAGTTTCGAGAACGAAACTTTCTTTAAGGGGGTGGATTGTAAGCCACCTCATGTAATAGAGCTTGTTGCAACTCTAATTGATATATAAATGTATGTTATATAAGTTTGGGTTGCCCTTTAAATGTTTTAGAATGGATTATAAATGAAAAATATGCCAAAAAGACAAAACTGGACAAACCGTACCGGTATGCATACCGGTACACAGAGGTCCAGTAGGTAAACCGTACCGGTACACATACTAGTACACTTAGTAAAAACTTGAAATTTTATCCTCGTTTTCCAAGATTTTGAGCTAGGCATTTCATCATTTCATTGTTGTAAATGGACAATGATAGAGTACTAATGGTGGTATGTTGGGCTTCGAAAGAACAAATCAATTAAAGATTGATTTAGCCCTCGTATTCTAAAGTTTTGGTAAACATTTACTTGGGTATTAGGATTAATCAACCTAATACCCAAGTAAATGTACCCGTACGCGTACCGGTACGATTTTCTCTCATTTGGGACAAAAATACCCATGAAAATTACTTAATTCAACCTCTAAATGGTTCAAAACTGCTCTAAAAGTTGAAACAAAAATATGTCAGTCAAATTGTACCGCTACGCATACCAGTACGCCGAACTCCAGTAGCTAAACAGTACCCGTACGCGTACCGGTACGATTTGTTTGAGGCTTACCAAGCGTAAAAAAAGACGGGATTTTGGTGTTTTAAAACATCCCTCAAAGCCTCATTTGCCCCATTCTTCCCTTCCATTCTCACCCTCCAACCTTAGAAACCCTAAGAGAGAAAGAAAGGAAGAGAAGAGAGGAAGAAAGGAAGAGGAAAACAAGAGTTTAAAGGAGTTATTCAAGATCAAAACCTAGTTTTCAAGAACACAAGGTAGGGGTTTTCTCTCATTTACTTGCATTGAGGCTAGAGTTTACTTATATATACTATTTCCACTCTAAATCTTATATGTATGATATAGATCATTGATTCTTGATATCCTTATGATTATTACCATGCTTTAAACAACATTAATGGTGGGTAACTATTAAATCCTTGTTCTTGGCTAAAAACCCTAGATTTCAAGAGAGATGAACTTTTCTCTAAATTTTGCTTTTTTCTTGATTTCAAAACCTTGGTGTTTCATATTGAACCATAAAATGATGCTATTGTGATCTCATGTACTTCTCTTAGTTGGTTATGGAATTATGACATGTTTTATTTTGGAAATTTTTGATAGATGCTTGTAAATTGAGATAAAGATTAGAATTGTATGCTTGGTTGGGTTGGTTGTGATGCACAT
>CM042193.1:24914167-24930404 GCA_023539305.1 Ilex asprella | reverse complement strand
TATGATGTTTGTGGTGAGAATGAGATGAAGAATGGGAAAAATAGGGCTTGGAATGGGGTTATAAAACCCAAAATCCCGACTTTTTAAATGTTCGAAAGGCTCCAGAGAAGCGGTACCGGTACTGGGTACCGGTACCATTTAGCTACTGGTTTCGGGGTACCGGTACCATATGGTACCGATACCATTTAACTGCCTCAACTTCCAGGGCAGTTTTGACCCCTTTAGAGTTCGAATTGGCAAAATTTCATTAGAGACTCTTTTGTAGACCTTGATGTATACTATCTACTGTTAAAATTTCAGATCAATTGGATATACGGATAAAAAATTATGGGCAAAATACGAGAAGGTGTCTAAGATAATTTTTACCCAAATTCACTCTAAAGTGGATTTTAACTCGGGAATGCTTTCTAACCTCTAATACATCTCATATTACCTTTTCCAAGGTTGTTCGACCTTCCGGATTCAATGGAAACCTTATTTTGACCTAAAAGTATTTAGAAATTCATCTAATCCCCATTTCCATGTTTCAACGTCTTTGAAACTCAAACTTTCCAATCAATATGCGTCTCTAGTATTTATCCTATTATTAAAATCTATATGGTTTATCCTTACCTCATTATACATATTCACACATTTACAATAATATTTTACTATATATATCTATACAAATATATAAAATAAAATACGAGGTGTTACACATTTAAAACCCTAAAAGAATAGGTCCATCTTGGCCTTTACATTTCAATAAAATGAGATAATGGAGCGCAGCGGAATATAACAAAATAAACTAGGTTTTACATCATTTTCAAAAGAATATCCTAGTCTAGTGAACAAGAACGTGGTGATCTAAGCTTCCACCTCGGGATCCACACTCCCGTCTAGTGGAGTCTCCCAGTATACCGACTCTTCTACTCCCAACTCCTCGTCTAGCACAAAACCTGAAAACATGTATTTGTAGGGGATGAGCACAAAGCTCTGTAGCAAAATCTTTCCAAACTAAAACAAGGTTTAGAAAAATGTAAAACCGGTCGGTCTAACTCCTCCTCTAGCACAAAATCTGAAAACTTGTATTTGTAGGGGATGAGCACAAAGCTCTGTAGCAAAATCTTCCCAAACTCAAACAAGGTTTAGAAAAATGTAAAACCGGTCGGTCTCATTTAACAAAATAGCATATATAGCTTTTGAAATAAAACAAGGACATTTAGATCGATCTCAAGTTTATACAATAGCGATAAATACATGGAAACATTAAAAGTATGTCTCAAAAGAAACAATTCTCAAATGGTTAGGAAAGACGCCTGTCGTTGCATTATCCCATACCAATGCACCGGCTCCGACTTAATCCAATCCATATTCTCATCTAGATATATTGGTATATATTGGTTCATCCCATACCATGTACGATGATTGTTTCTCAAGAATCTACCCAACAACTATACCTAGTTCACCAATCATAATCAAAATCACAAGGACTTTGGGAAAGGGCGTCTACCATACCAATGGTAGTGACCAGTCCCTTCCCAGGAAAGGTATACCAACCCTAGTTCGAACTCCAGTGTACGACAGTGGTGCCATTACCAAATGACCACCAACTACAAGTGTTAGGAAACCATCTCACCCCTACTGGGGTAGACTAACCTCTAACACTCTACGGCATCTTTCGATGTCTATTCAAGTCCCTCACAACAAGGAAATCAACATATCTTCAATTACAAGCAAATTTCTAAAAATTCCCAATTTCATCATGTCTTAATTTCAATAATCAACTATGAAAAATATAAGAGATCACAATAAAATCATTTATTACTCAACACAAATTTTTATGGTCCCAATGTCAATAATAAAAGAAAACTTTAAGAAAAAAATTCATCCCTCTCCAAAAATATAGGGTTTTTCAAACAAAAGAGGAATTCCATGGGTGATCAACCCTAACTTTGATAAAACATGTATTCATTGCCCAAAAGACTAAGAGAGGATTATTTTATGTCATATATATCATATTTATTGTAAAACATACATATATACATAAACCCTAATCTCAATGAAAGAGAAAGAGAAGAAATCCCCTACCTTGTGTTCTTGGAAGCTAGGTTTAGATCTTGGATAACCCCTTTATACTCTTGCTTTTCTCTTCTTTTCTTCCTCTCTTCTCTTCCTTTCTTTCTCTCTTAGAGTTTCTAAGGATGGAGGGGCCGAAATGGAGCCAAAAGAGGCGACATAATGTATTTATAGGGCGAAAATCGGACCAAGATCGCAACATTAAACATTTAGAGTTCTTTCGGCCGTCCCGGTACGGTACAGTATCGGTACGCTGTACTGGTACGTCGAACTCTCTGGACTAGTTTGCTCCGGTATGCAGTACCGGTACGATAGAGTACCGGTAGGAAGTACCGGTACGGTTCTGTACCATTACACAATACCGGTACGGTTTTGTCCAATTTTTGCCTTTTTCTCTGTTTTTCATTTCCAATTCCTCCTAACCCTTCCAAATCCATCCCAAACCTCTCCAGCATATATTTCTACACCAAACCTATTTAATACATGTTCTAGAACCTAAAATTTCATATTTTCACTTCTTAAAACTAAAATTCCACTATTATTTCCAAACTACCAAATTCAAACACACATCACTACCCATATCCACATTTGTACATTAATTATTTACTCTATATCTATATACATGTATAAAAGAAAATGTGGGATGTTACAATCCACCCCCTTAAAGAAAGTTTCGTCCTCGAAACTTACCTCAAGTAGCGAACAAATATGGATACTTCTCCCGCATTTCTTGCTCTAGTTCCCATATAGCTTCCTCCACACCATGGTGTTGCCACAAAACCTTCATCAATGTGATAACTTTGTTGCAAAGCACTTTTTCTTGGGCATCGAGAATTTCTACCGGTTGTTCTTCATAGGTTGCACCGTCTTGAATTTCAATCTCCTCCAAGTTCACGATTGGAGTTGGAAACGAGTGACACCTTCTCAACATGGACACGTGGAACACGTCATGTACTCCGGATAGCTGGGCTGGTAGTCGAAGTTGATATGCCGCCTTGCCTACTGCTTTGATCACCTCAAACGGTCCGGTATATCTTGGCGCTAACTTCCGCTTCTTGTCGAATCGAAACACGCTCTTCGTGGGTGACACCTTAAGAAATACGTAGTCTCCCACCTTGAATTCTAAGGGTCTTCGTCTGTGGTCCGCATAGCTCTTCTATCTACTTTGCGCCATCCGTAGCCTCTCTCAGATGAGTTGAATCTTCTCTGTATTTTCTCGAACAATGTCCGCTCCAAACAAACTACTCTCGCCCGCTTCTAACCAACAAGTCAGTGATCGATATAGCCTTCCATGCAATGCTTCATACGGTGTCATCCCAATACTTGCTTGAAAGCTGTTGTTATATACGAATTCTACCAATGGCAAATGATCGCTCCAACTTCCCTTGAAATCCAATGTGCAAGCCCGTAACATATCTTCTAGAATTTATATTACTCTCTCGAATTGACCATCGGTTTGAGGATGAAATGCAGTGCTGAAGTGTAACTCTGTCCCCATAGTTCTTTGAAGACTTTGCCAAAACTTCGCCACGAAACGAGAATCACGATCCGATACGATAGATAGGGTACTCCATGCAACCTGACGATCTCGCGAATATACAACTTGCTCACGGTCTCTAAATTGTCTGTGGTCTTCATACTCAAGAAATGAGCGGACTTAGTGAGTCTATCCACAATAACCCATATAGCATTATGTCCCCGCGAAGTCTGTGGTAAACCTGACACGAAGTCCATGGTGATGTGATCCCACTTTCACTCTAGAAGAGACAAAGACTATAGGACTCCTCCTGGCCTTTGATGCTCAATCTTCACCGGCTGGCACACTGTACATTTTGCCACATACTTGGCCGCATCTCGCTTCATTCCCCTCCACCAATACTGACACTTCATGTCCTTATACATCTTTGTGCTACTGGGGTGGATAGCAAACTTGGAGCGATGACACTCTCCCAGTATCTCCTCTTTTATCGGGAACGCACAGCTTCTCCTTATATCTCAATTCTCCCTTCTTCCAAGACCACCCTTCAATTGTTTCCCCATTTTCCAATTTAGCTCGAATTGAATCTAAATCAGGATCCAAGCGTTGTAACTCCACAATTCTACATTGGAGGGTAGGTTGGGCTACAAGGTTAAATAGGCATGGTCGATGTCCATTTACTCCAACCCATAGGTCATAATCTCCAAGGGCATCCCTCATCTTTCATTGACTTGCAAGAGCATTTAGTTCACCCCGAGACTTCCTGCTAAGCGCATCAGCAACTATATTCACCTTCCCCGGATGGGAGTTGAGTGCGAAGTCGTATTCTTCTAGATACTCAATCCACCTTCTTTTCGGAGATTCAAGTCTTTCTGTGTGAACACATACTTGAGGCTCTTGTGGTCCGAGAACACTTGAAACTTTTCTCCATACAAGTAGCACCTCCACAACTTAAGGGCAAAAACTACCGCAGCAAGCTCCAACTCGTGAGTGAGATAATTATGCTCATGAGTCTTGAGTTGCCTCGAGCCATAAGCCACCACCTTTTCTCCTTGCATTAGCACACATCCCAAGCCCCGTAGCGAAGCATCGGTGTAAACATCGTATCCTTTCCCACTGCTCAGAATGATGAAGACAGGTGTCGTCATTAACCTCTGCTTTAGGGTGCGAAAGGCTTGTTCACACAATTGAGTCCACAAGAATTTCTCCCCCTTCTTCGTGAGGTGAGTCATCGGTATCGCAAGCTTGGAGAATCCCTCCACGAACCGCCTGTAGTAGCCTCCTAAGCCTAAAAAACTACACATTTTGGTCACATTATTTGGTGGTTCCCATTTCATTAGGGCTTCAATCTTAGCGGAATCAACTGCTACACCTTGTTCTGACACCACATGACCAAGGAACTTCACCTCTCTCATCCAAAACTCACATTTGCTCATTTTAGCATATAACTTATGGTCTCTCAATGTCTGTAGTACCATAGAGAGATGACGAGATGTTCCTCTTGAGTCTGTGAGTAAATTAATATGTCATCAATAAACACAATGACAAATTAATCGAGGTAAGGTCAGAAGACTCTGTGCATCAAATCCATGAAGGCTACAGGGGCATTAGTCAATCTGAACGGCATCACCGTATACTCGAAATGACCATACCGGGTACGAAAAGTAGTCTTAGGAATATCCTCTTCCTTAATTCGCAGCTGATGATACCCCGTGCGAAGATCAATCTTGGGGTAATACTTAGAACCCCTCAACTGATCAAATAAGTCATCGATTCGTGGCAACGAATATCTATTCTTCACTGTCACCCGATTCAACCCTCGGTAATCCGTACATAACTGAAGCATCTCATCCGTTTTCTTCACAAAGAGGACTAGGGCTCCCCAAGGTGAAGTACTCAAACGGATAAACCCAATCGCCAATAGATGGCCCAACTGCTTCCTCAGCTCCTTCAACTCCAAAGGTGCCATACGGTTGGGAGCAATGGATATGGGTTTGGTTCCCGGATAGAGGTCAATCTTGAACTCAATCTCCCTATGTGACGGTAATTTGGGTAATTTCTCTGAAAAAACATCCAAAAATTCTGATACAATTAACACCACCTCCTTATGGATTTTATCCCTGTCATCTCCCATCAAGCTAGCTAAGAAAATCAAATAACTTCCCGTTTTTGCCTTTAAGAATCTACTACCCGTAATAGGAAATGGATGGAAAGAATCTCGGTTATTCACAAAAATGAACACGACTCTCCCTGGCAACTGAAATGTAATCCGCTTACAGAAACAATCCATTACCGCCCGAAAAGTGGACAACAAGTTCATCCAAAATATAACATCAAACCCCTTTATTTCTAACACAACCAAATCTACGGTCAGTTCATAATCCCCAATTTGAAATACACACCCTGCTAGTATCCAACCGTTCTCCGGTAGGCAAGTCAACATTCAATACATGTTTTAGCCTCTCGAAACACAATCCCAAATTAAGAGCATAGGTGGTACGTATGAATGAATGTGTGTACCGTGATCAAATAAAATTCGGGCCCATGAATTATAAAGAAGAATGATACCTTCCACAACGGCATTGGAGGCATCTTCCTCCGGATGGGTCAAAGAAAATACCCTTCCTTGATTGGTGCCGTCGGAGGCTTGAGCCTGTAAAGGTCTCCATTGTTGTAGTGGCATATTGGTTGCCACTTGGCCTGTTGCTTGGTTGGTTCTTGGTGGAAGCGATGGGCAGTTGTGTCTGAAGTGTCCTACCCCTCCACATGCGAAACATTGAAGGGGGTCAGTGTTGGTTCTAGTCTGAATGGCCACCCTCCTCGAACTGCTTGAGGTCTCGGTCTAACTGCTTGATCGGGAAGAAGGTAAAGTGCCGCCCTTTGCACTCCACTACTACTAGCACCGGTCCGAATCGGGCCTCCTCTCGTCAAGCTCTGTCGCCGTTGGCTATCCTCTATGTCTCTTTCCACTATGATAGCTCGGTCGACAAGATCCCCATAATCCGCAATCTTGAGAGCCACCAACTTCTCTTTGATGATCGGCCTCAATCCCTGCTCAAAGCGCTTGGCCCTGCCAGCCTCAATAGCTATAATCTCCGTAGCATATCGGGATAGCTCATCAAACCTCTTCTCGTACTCGGCCACGGTCATGCTGCCCTATCATAGAGCCAGAAAGTCTGTCTTCATCCGGTCTCTGACTGATTCCAAAAAGTACTTGTCTTGGAAGATTTGGTCGAACTCTTCCCAAGTGAGTACATCGGTGTTCCTCCTTCGTTTCCTGGAGTCCCACCAATGGTCGGCCTCCCCCTAGAGCAAATAGATGGCCAAACCAACTCGCAAGTCCTCAGCAACTCCCATGCCGTCACAGATCTTCTTCACTCGGAGGATCCATTTTTTTGCATCCAAGGGGTTAGAGCTTCCTTGAAAAGTAGGTGGGCGTTGGTGTAAAAATTCCCGAAGGACTACCATCTTCCTATTCTCATTCCCGTTGCTTGGTACTTGGGCTAGTGGATGAGTCCCACCATTGTGGTAGTGGTTGTTGTTGTTTCCATTCTGGCTTTGCACCAGAGTGGTGACCTCCCTTAGACATTGGTATATGTCGTTCATGGCATCAGGAGGTGGTGGCGGAGGAGGGGGTGCTTGGTCACCACGTTCTCGTCCACGGCCACGTCCACGTCCTATTTCTCTATCCATCCTGCACATCAATTTATAATTTAGTTCATTGATGTACAAGACGTCCTAAATATTACTTTAATCTAAAGCCTATGGTTCCTATAAAGCAAGACCAAACAATTTTTTTCTACCTAGTCCTATTTCTCTAGTGTAATCTATAACCTACAGCTCCCATGTAAGACCTAAAGCCTAGGCTTTGATACCAAATCTGTAATGCCCCAAACACCCCCTGGGACGGCATTACATTCTAACAACCATTTACACTAAATATCACCATTGATACAAAAATATTTAATTCATCATCTATAACATGGAAAATATCATTCCAAAAGAATAAGCCAAGTTCTGGCGTTTACAACCCTAAAAGAATAGGTCCATCTTGGCCTTTACATTTCAACAAAATGAGATAATGCAGCACAGCGGAATATAACAAAATAAACTAGGTTTTACATCATTTTCAAAAGAATATCCTACTCTAGTGGACAAGAATGTGGTGATCTAAGCTTCCACCTCGAGATCCACACTCCCGTCTAGCGGAGTCTCGCAGTATACTGACTCTTCTACTCCCAACTCCTCCTCTAGCACAAAATCTGAAAACATGTATTTGTAGGGGATGAGCACAAAGCTCTGTAGCAAAATCTTCCCAAACTCAAACAAGGTTTAGAAAAATGTAAAACCGGTCGGTCTCATTTAACAAAATAGCATATATAGCTTTTGAAATAAAATAAGGACATTTAGATCGATCTCAAGTTTATACAACAGCGATAAATACATAGAAATATAAAAAAGTATGTCTCAAAAGAAACCATTCCCAAATGGTTAGGAAAGGCGCCTGCCATTGCATTGTCCCATACCAATGCACCGGCTCCGACTTAATCCAATCCATGTTCTCATCTAGATATATTGATATATATTGGTTCATCCCAAATCATGTACGATGATTGTTTCTCAAGAATCTACCCAATGACTATACCTAGTTCACCAATTATAATCAAAATCACAAGCACTTCGGTAAAGGACGTCTACCATACCAATGGCAGTGTCAAGTCCCTTCCCAGGAAAGGTATATCAACCCTAGTTCGAACTCCAGTGAACAATAGTGGTGCCATTACCAAATGACCACCAACTACAAGTGTTAGGAGACCATCTCACCCCCATTGGGAAGACTAACCTCTAATACTCTATGGCATCTTTTGATGGCAATTCAAGTCCCTCACAACAACCATACAACATGGAAACCAACATATCCCCAATTACAAGCATATTTCTAAAAATTCTCAACTTTGATAAAACATGTATTCATTGCCCAAAAGACTAAGAGAGGATGATTTTATATCATATATATCACATTTATAGCAAAACATATATATATACATAAACTCTAATCTCAATGAAAGAGAAAGAGAAGAAATCCCCTACCTTTTGTTCTTGGAAGCTAGGTTTAGATCTTGGATAACCCCTTTAAACTCTTGTTTTTCTCTTCCTTTCTTCTTCTCTTCTCTTACTTTCTTTCTCTCTTAGGGTTTCTAATGTTGGAGGGGCCGAAATGGAGCCAAAAGAGGCAACATAATGTATTTATAGGGCGAAAATTGGACCAAGATCGCGACAGTAAACATTCAGAATTCTTTCGGTACGCAGTACCGGTACGTCGAACTCTCTGTACCAGTTTGCTCCGGTACGATACAGTACCGGTACGGTTCAGTACCGGTATAGTTTTGCTCAGTTTTTGCTTTTTTCTCCATTTTTCATTTCCTATTCCTCCTAACCCTTCCAAATCCATCCCAAACCTCTCTAACTTATATTTCTACACCAAATCTATTTAATACAAGTTCTAGGATCTAAAATTTCATATTTTCACTTCTTAAAACTAAAATTCGACTATTATTTCCAATCTATCAAATTGAAACACATATCACTACCCATATCCACATTTGTACAACAATTATTTACTCTATATCTATATACATGTATAAAAGAAAATGCGGGATGTTACATTTATATTTGATGACACATTATGATGATTTACCTAATTATCATGCTATCTTGTATTCTATTATAAAAATACAATATCTTTTTGTGGTGATTTTATCAAACTTCTCTCTCGTAAAGTTTGTATCATTGTGATTCATGAAACCAATGATTATGGACTCTTTACAAGTATAATAGATTTACCACACAAAAATGTATAGTCTCAATCAGTCTTTTGATATTCATGGGGTGATCATTCAATCATGAAGTAATTAATTTAGCATGTAGTCTAACTTTTTAGAAGATTATTATGGTTGAAACATAATAACATATAATATACTTAGACGACAAGTATTAAATGGCATATACTTTGATTCGTAAGTGTATATTTAATTATGTAACATAATGATAAAAAAATAACATCACCACTATAAATTAAACTTGTCCACGTGCAACATACATATGTATAAATGTGTCAAGTGATAATTTCACATTAAAAAATATTATTGATAACTAAAATTGTGTATTCATCTAATAGGAGTATGTATTGGTAAATCAATATTATAAGTTTTGCACAATACATCTATATAAAAGAATAAAAAAATTATAGGGAATTAAAGAAAAATTCAAAAGAGGACATAATAGAATCCTAAAAAAGGGCGACATTAAAAACTAAGTCTTACATTTTGGAAGAATTGTCTGCTTGACATCTTAGCTGATTTAGTCTTAAGAGATCGAAAGGTTGTCAATTAGACTAGACCAAATTAGTTTGATCGTTTATTATCTTTAAACTTTGAAAGAGGAGATTGTTATGGTGGGTATGTGGTCAATGTATTTTACCATATTTATAATTAAACTATAAAATAAGACCCATAAATTAAAAAAACACATTATGAAGCAATTTTTGTAAATATTCAAGTTCTAAATAAATTTACCAATATACCAATATGATAAATATAAAATTAAAATTATTCTAAAAAATAATTCACGCGCAATGCACGTGTGCAATATCTAGTTACTAATAAAAGTACATTAACATGAAAATTTTTAAATCTCTATTTTACCCTTATAAAGAATTGTGAAGACCACTCTATCCTTTCATAATTAAATATCTAAATTATTATATTATCCTTATGTATTTAAAGTTTCAAATTATCTCTAACATTTCTTTTAATTATCTATTCCTTATGTACAAATATTAATTTCTATAAAAAAATTGATTGACTATATTACCCTGAAAAAATGCATCATTATATTGTCAACAAAGTGTTCAAAAAACCTTCAAAATTTTCATCAATCTAATATTACTCATCTTATTTGCAAAGATAACATTATGCTTACATATGTATATTTTTTTTTCAGCTAAAAGTTTAATCATTTAATTTTTTAAAATAAAAAATTCGTACATATAGTTTTTTAAAATCAATTTATGTTACATCAATATAATTATTCAGCCACAATAAACTTTCTAATTTGTATTAAAAATTTTATGTAAAACTTGAATTTTTTAGAATTTTAATATTATAGAATTTGAATTTTTTTTATATTTTTAAGTAAAAATTACAATTTTTAGATTTTTTAAAATAGTATATTAAATCTAATCTCAATTCACTTAATCAATTCCTAATTACAGCAAGGTTCTAAGAGTATCTCAAACTTAGCTCAGCAAAATAGCTAGCCAAAATATATTTAAATATTGTATTCTTTATTTTAGCTTGTCACTTTTTCAAATTCATTCTAACCACGCTCTCTATTTTAGCTAAATAGTAATTATCTGTGCCTAAAAGCACAAAGTAACATAAAATTAAATTAAAACTCGAAGAATACTACATTATCTAAAGACTCTTTGCTACCTAAAACAACATTTCAATTGGAAATCAAGGTAGTTCATATTATTATCCAAAAATTTAGGCAAATTTTTCTCTAAACCTGTCTATAGTACTTACAGTCATACATAATAATCATCATAATTCACCATACCATCACAATAATCAAGAAATACCCAATCATCAACACATATCCATCCCCCAAAATATCAAGCTAGTCCCTACTAATTTCAACAACCTCTAAAAATAGAAACCTAAAAAAATATAAACTTTTCTACAAAACTTACAATCAAACATAACAATCATCATAATACACCATATCACCACAATCATCAATACATAACCAACCACCAAAACAACCATCATTTCATGCCCAAAATCATCATAATTAGTTAACTATATATAAGACTGAACACAAAAACAAACACATGCACAAATAGAAAAGCACCTTCAACTTCATGGTACCTAAAAATCAAAAATACATAAACATAGTTTAGAGGCCAACGAAGTCTTGATCACCACAATCATGAAAGATTCACCAT
This sequence comes from Ilex asprella, assembly GCA_023539305.1. Classification (NCBI taxonomy): domain Eukaryota; kingdom Viridiplantae; phylum Streptophyta; class Magnoliopsida; order Aquifoliales; family Aquifoliaceae; genus Ilex; species Ilex asprella. Next base: position 24,918,861 of record CM042193.1, on the reverse strand, counting down.
TAAGCACTCAACTATAAGACCTAAACACAACCACATTACTAACAATTAAGGCTATTGTAAACCTCCACCTGTTTATATTAGTATAGTAATGTACTTGTTTAGTAACTCTTATATATGTAATGAATTAAGATTAAATCATATAGATTGTAACAGTAGGAATAAATACTAGGGAAGCAAATTTATTGTGAAGTTTACATGGTGAAGGCGTTTAAACTTGGGAAGGGTTATTATATAAGTTTCTAAATATTTTTAAGTCAAAATAAGGTCTCCATTGGATTCTGAAGGCCGAAAAATATTGGGAGAGGTAATATGGGGTGTATTTGAAGTCAGGAAGTATTCTGGAGCGAAAGCACACTTTAGAGAGATTTGGGTAAAAAGGGATCTTGGACACTTCCTGATATTTTTGTAATAACTTTTTATTCTGATGTGCATTTGGTCTAAAATTTGGACAGTAGATATTAGACATCTAGAGCTACAAAAGTGTGTATCTTGAAAGTTTTTCAATTTGACCTCTAAATAGGTCAAAACTGTACTGGAAGTTGAAGCAAAAATCTGTCAGTCAAACCATACCGATACGCCGAACTCCATTATTAATCGTAGCTCAAGGTTAGAGATTGAGAATGAATACTTGGGAGATTGAAAATAATTGACCTTAATCGAGTTGGTGAACCTGAAGAGATATTAAGATTGATCTAAAGGTATGAATCCGGATACAAATGAGTTATGAAAGGGATTATAGGACTTATTGATTTGAGCTCAAGATTGGGACTGAGATCAAATATCTTGGAGATATAACTTGACACTTAGCCTAAGTATTAGAGTTAGTTAAGGACTAAAATTCCCTTTCAATGGATTAGATGAATCGTTAATGTACACATTTTTTTAAGCCATAATTGGAGTATAAATGTGGTTAGGTTTTAGTTGTACACTTTGCTAGAATTTGACATATCTTCCCAAAACTTTCAAACCTATGGGAATTCTTATCTTGTGGCTAGTTTTTATTTGTAAATTGGTGGATGTTAATTTATATCAGAGTGCGTAGCGAGCCATTGGAGTATATTTAATATTAGTGGAATTAACTATTAGTTACGGTTACAGTGGTGAATGTAGAGAGTATAAGCTTGAAGAGTGAGATCCAATTTCTTGGGAAACTTGGTGTATAGTTTGGTGGTTATAATTGTTGGGAATCTCGCGGTGTCCACTGAACTACAAAAATTTGTAAGTGTCCATAGGATGTGAAGTTATTATTAGAATTTAAATATTGTGAGTTTCTCTAGTCTAGTGAGAAACAACGTCAATAAGAATGATACATCTATTTATAATGTAATTTGGGGTATAGGAATGATGAGAAATCCCATTAATGAAATTGAATTTGGTTGTTGCGAAATGCTTATGGATAAGCTATATGTAAAAAAAAACATGAGAAATTTTAAAATGATTGGTATAGTTAAAAGAGAAGTGATATCCGTTGAATAGGAAATAAGTTGAAGATCTAGCAATTATGCATGATATGGAATTAGTTTAGGCAATCACATGGAATTATTGAGTATAAAGAATAATCAAAAGTAGTGAAGAAGGTAAACTTGGAGACTTCCCTAACTGTAGTGACAATATAAGTTAAAGGAATGGATTTAAAATTAGGATATGATATTCTATTTTAATCTTGAATTTGATGTTTAAAGGATGAATAGAAGTGGAGACATCATAGCTAAATGAGAATTAGATAGACTAACTCAACGATTAAGTTTCGAGGACGAAACTTTCTTTAAAGAGGGTGGATTGTAAACCTCCACCTGTTTATATTAGTATAGTAATATACTTGTTTAGTAACTCTTATATATGCAATAAAGTAAGAATAAACCATATAGATTGTAACAGTAGGAATAGATACTAGGGAAGCAAATTTATTGTGAAGTTTAGGTGGTGAAGGCGTTTAAACTTGGAAAGGGTTATTACATAAGTTTTTAAATATTTTTAAGTCAAAATAAGGTATCCATTGGATTCTGAAGGTCAAAAAAAATGGGAGAGGTAATATGGGGTGTATTAGAAGTCAGGAAGTATTCTAGAGTACAAGCACACTTTAGAGAGAATTTGGGTAAAAAGGGATCTTGGACACTTCCTAGTAGTTTGGTCATAACCTTTTATTCTGATGTTCATTTGACATGAAATTTGGACGAAAGATAGTAGACATCTAGAGTTACAAAAGTGTAATTCATGAAAATTTTCTAATTCGACCTCTAAATGGGTCAAAACTACACTAAAAGTTAAAACAAAAATCTGTCAGTCAAACCATACCGGTACGAGTACCTGTACGCCGAACTCCAGTAGCTAAACCGTACTGGTACGCATACCGATACAATTTGTCTGAGGTTTGCCGAACAGTAAAAAAAGATGAGATTTTGGTGTTTTAAAATACCATTGCAAGCCCCATTTGACCCATTCTTCCATTCCACTCTCACCCCCCACACCTCTTAGAACCGTAGGAGAAGATTAAGGGAGAAAGAAAGGGGAGGAAGGAGATCTCTAGACCTTGGGCTTTACTTCGAGATCTTGATTCAAGGTAGGGTTTTCTTGCATTCTCTTACATTGAGGTTAGGGTTATTATATATGTATTTCCTTGACTCTAAATCATATATATTTGCTATGAAATCATCATTCCTTGTCATTCTTGAAATTATTACCTTGTCTTAAACTATGTTATGGTTGGTAACTACTGAATCTCTTGTATGCCATTAAAACCCTAGTTTTCAAGGGAAATGTGTTTTCTCTTGATTTCTACTTTTCTCTTGTTTGCCAACCTTAATTATTATTTGTTTTACACTATGTTATGTTTGGGTAACCAATAAATCTTTTTGTATGCCTTCGAAACCCTAGTTTTCAAGGCAATTGATTTTCTCTTCATTTCTTCTTTGTTCTTGATTCCAAACCTTGATATTTGTTGGTGGCTGGTTTCGAGACTTGACTGTTCCCTTGTTCTTAATTTTCAAGCTTGATCATTTATTTATTCTTGATTTCAAAATTTTAGTGCTTTATATTGAACAACAAAATGGTATTTTGATGATCTCATGTATTTTTCTTAAATTGCTCCATTGGAAAAATGTAAGCAAATTGGGATGTGAAATTGGGGATATTTGCTTTATTGTGAAACTTGCGTGTTATTGAGAAAATGGTTGGTATTGTATCCCTTGTATGGTTGCACGATATGAACATGGACTACTATTGACCTGGTATCATGGAGTGGGTAGACGCCTTCTTACCCCGTACGGGTGTAACACCCCAAAATACACCTTGGCAGTATTACTATTTAAAGACCACTTACAATCATGAGAGCAACTACATCACTTCATATGCAAAAGAATTTTTCTTCATCATTCAGGCATATACAATAACATCCAAAAGAATATGCCCAACAATGGCATTTACATCCCCAAAAGAATATAAAAGTGGCTCTTGTAGCGGAAATACAAAATAAACTAGACTACACAATATTTCAAAGGATGTCCTAGTCTAGTACAAAAGCAGCTACTGCTCTACATGTCCACATCGGGATCTATGTTCTCCTCGAGGGGAGCCTCCCAATGCCCCGGCTCTTCGATGCCGAGATCCTCCTCTAGCACCACATCTGAAAAATATAATTTGTAGGGGGGTGAGCACGAAGCTCTGTAGCCATATTTCTCCCAAACTCAAACAAGGTTTTAAAAATATAAAAAAAAAACGGTCGGTCTCGTTTCACAATTAACATATATAATCTTTGAAATAAAACAGGGGTATTTGAAAAGAGATCTCAAGTTTAGACAGTAGCAATAATTTAATAAATGAATCACAAAAAAAAATTGAGTTTAGCAACAGTAATCAATATTCCACTTTAGGCTATTTTAAAAAGAAGGGCTTCTTCCCCATGCATTGTCCCCTACCAATGCATCGGCAAGAACGACCCAACACATACTTCCAAGTATTTTCGGTTCATCCTCGTACCATGTATGAGGTTTGCTTCCCATGAATCTACCCTACGATTATACCTAGTCCACCAATTTCAATCACAATCACAATCACATTCACAAGCTCTTTAGAAAGAGGCGTCTACCATCCCAATGGCAGTGACGAGTCCCTTCCTAGGGAAAGTATACTATCCCTTGTTCGAACTCTAGTGAACGATAGTGGTTGCATTACCAAATAACAACCCACTACAAGTGTTAGGCAACCATCTCACCCCCCATTGGGGTAGACTAACCTCTAACACTCTACGGCATCTCTCGAAGGTAATTCAAGTCCATCGCAACACCCATACAATAAGGAAACCGATAATATGCTCAATTCATAACAATTTCAAGGAATTACCAAATTCCACATTTTCTCATGTAACATACTATAGGATAATTAAAGAAAATGCACAAGAGATCATTATGGCATCATTTAGTTATGTAATATCAAACACTAAGTATTGGAAATCAACAATTAAGAACAATTTAGAGAAAAGTTCATCTATCTTGAAATCTAGGGTTTTTAAGCAAGAAAAGGGGTTCAAGGTTTGATCAACAATAATTTTGTTTAAATCATGGTAATAGTCACAAGATGTTGAGAAACAATGATTATATAACATACATGTATAATTAAAAGTGAAAAGATTACATATATATAGGCCCTAGTCTCAATGTAAGTGAATGAGAGAAAACCCCCTACCTTGAATCTTGAAG
>CM042193.1:24900353-24905819 GCA_023539305.1 Ilex asprella | reverse complement strand
CTGCTAAGAGCGTCGGCAACAACATTGGCCTTCCCCGGATGGTAGTTGAGTGTGAAATCATAATCTTTCAAGTACTCAATCCACCTTCTCTGCCGGAGATTCAAATCTTTCTGTGTGAACAGATACTTAAGGCTTTTATGATCCGAGAACACTTGGAATTTCTCTCCATACAAGTAACACCTCCACAACTTAAGAGCAAAAACCACAGTGGCTAGCTCCAAGTCGTGAGTGGGATAGTTCTGCTCATGAATCTTGAGTTGCCTTGAGCCATAAGCAACTACCCTCCCTCCTTGCATTAGAACACATCTCAAGCCTCGTAGTGAAGCATCGGTGTAGACGTCGTATCTTTCCCCACTACTCGATATAATAAGGATAGGAGCCGTTGTCAACTTCTCCTTCAAGGTGCGGAAGACTAGATCACACGCTTGAGTCCACACAAACTTCTCTCCCTTTCTTGTGAGCCGAGTCATTGGCAGCGCCAGCTTTGAAAATCCCTCCACAAACCGACGATAATAGCCCGCTAACCCCAAGAAACTACGTATCTCGGTCACATTCTTCAGGGTTTCCCATTTCATCACGGCCTCAATCTTTGCGGGGTCCACAGCTACCCCTTGCTCAGACACCACATGACCAAGAAATTTTACTTCCTTCATCCAAAACTCGCATTTACTCATCTTCGCATATAGTTTATGCTCCCTCAACGTCTGGAGTACAACGGAGAGGTGATGTGCATGTTCCTCTTGTGTCCGAGAATAAATCAATATGTCATCAATAAACACAATGACAAATTGATCTAGATATGGTCGGAATACCCTGTGCATCACATCCATGAAGGCTGCTGGAGCATTAGTCAATCCGAACGGCATTACCGTATACTCGAAGTGACCATATCGGGTACGAAAAGCAGTCTTAGGAATATCTTCCTCCTTAATCCGCAACTGATGATACCCCGTGCGAAGATCAATCTTAGAGTAGTACTTCGAACCCCTCAACTGATCAAATAAATCATCAATACGCGGCAAGGGATACTTGTTCTTCACCGTCACACGATTCAACCGTCGATAATCCGTGCATAACCGGAGTGTCTCATCCGTCTTCTTCACAAAGAGGACCGGGGCTCCCCAAGGTGAAGTGCTCAGACGAATGAAGCCAATTGCCAACAAGTGGTCCAATTGTTTCCTTAGTTCCTTCAGCTCTAAAGGCGCCATCCGATAAGGAGCAATCGAAATAGGTTCGGTTCTCGGATAGAGGTCAATGACAAACTCAATCTCTCTCTGTGGCGGTAACCCGGGTAATTCCTCTGGGAATACATCCAAAAAATCCGATACTATCAATAAAATACTTGACTGAGATTTATCCCGATCATCTCCCATCAGGCTAGCCAAGAAACTCAAGTGACTCCCAACCTTAGCTTTTAAGAATTTACTTCCCGTAGTAGGAAATGGATGGAAAGAGTTTCGGCCATTCACAAAATGGAAAACCACTCCGCCCGGTAATTGGAATGTGATTTTCTTGCGAAAGCAATCCATCACTGCCCGAAATGTGGACAACAAGTCCATCCCAAAGATTACATCGTACCCTTTCATATCTAACGCAATCAAGTCTACAATCAATTCGTGTTCCTCAATACGAAGCACACAACCCTTGCAGACTCGGCTAGTACCCAACTGTTCCCCCGTAGGCAAGTCAACAGTCAAGGCATGTTCTAACTTCTCGAAACTCAATCCCAAATTCATAGCATATGTAGTACGTATAAAAGAATGAGTAGCACCGGGATCGAATAAGATTCGGGCCCAAGAATTGTAGAGAAGAATGATACCTTCCACAACAGCATTGGAGGCATCTTCCTCCGGTTGGGTTAAGGCAAATACCCTCCCCGAATTGGCATCACAGGGGCTTGAGCTCTAAATGGTCTCGGTGGTGGAGGGGGCCTATTTGCATTTGATGGCCCGACTGATTGATTGGTCTTGGGTGGAAGCGACGGGCAGTTGCTTCGGAAGTGCCCTACACTTCCACATGCAAAGCATTGACGAGGGTCAGCGCTTAGTCTAGTCGGGGCATGCCCCTCTCCTCGGACTGTAGGAGGTCTCTGTCCCACCGCTTGATCAGGGCGACGGTATGGTAATGCCCTCGGTGCTCCACTGCTACTGGCACCTGTATGGATCGGGTCTCCTCTGAGAGTCATCAATGTCTTTCTCCACCAATGTCGCTCTGTCAACCAAATCTCGGTACTCCCAAATTCTGAGTGCCACAAGCTTCTCTCTGATGATCGGTCTCAAACCCTGCTCGAAGCGTTTGGCCTTCCTATCCTCAGTGGATATAAACTCTGACGCATAACGGGATAGCTCATCGAACCTCCTCTCATACTCAGCCACGGTCATACTACCCTGCCGCAAGGCTAGAAAGTCTGCACTCATCTTATCTCTGATAGACTCTGGAAAATACTTGTCGTTGAAGCTTTGCTCAAACTCCTCCCAAGTGAACGTATCAGTGTCCCTCCTCTTCTTCACTGACTCCCACCAGTAGTCCGCCTCCCCTTCTAACAAATAGGTAGCCAAGCCCGCTCGAAGATCCTCGGCGATCCCCATACCATCACAAATTTTTTTCACCCGGCGGATCCATCTATCTGCATCTAAGGGGTTGGAGCTCCCTTGGAAGGTGGGTGGGTGTTGCCGTAGAAATTCTCGAAGAGCCACCATCCTTCGGTTCTCATCTCCATTGCCCGGCACTTGAACTAACGGACGAACTCCACCGTTGTGGTGGTTGTTCCCGCCTTGTTGTTGTACTAGGGTGGTGAGTTCCCTTAAGCATTGGTAAATGCCATTCATGGCATCGGGAGGTGGTGGGTATGTCACCACGTCCCCGTCCACGGCCACGTCCACGTCCCCGTCCACGTCCTCCTTCTCCTTCCATCCTGCACATCAATTCACAATTAAGTTTAATTGATGTACAAGAGAACCTAACTATAACTTTAACTAAGACATAAGACTAGGAAAACATTAAATAATAAGTGTTTTCACCCTAGACCTAACTCCCCTAGTGGACATCCATAACCTACAGCTCCCATGTAAGACCTAAAGCCTTGGCTCTGATCCCAACCTCAAATTGTAACACCCCAAAATACACCCTGAACGGCATTACATTCTAATAACCATTTAAGCATGAGAGCACTAACTAATCCATCAACATTATATTAACAATTTATATTGGAACAAAATTCGGGCAGAGTCTCCCTTGTACGAGGAGCTCTACCACAAAACTCAACCTGTGCAATTCTACTATAATGACCACACCGGGTCCATTTGCTTACCATAAAAATTAATTCACCAAACTTACAAGTTATCCCAAAAGAATAGGCCAAGCTATGGCCTTTACATCCCCATAATCAAATAACTATGCTAATGCAGTGGAATTACAAAATATGGCTAAGCTTTACATTGTTTCAAAATAATACCCTAGCCTAGAACAAAATATAGGGTCCAGCTAAGAGTCCTCCCCGGGATCCACACTCCCGTCTTGCTGAATCTCCCAGGGTACGGGCTCCTCCAGTCCTAACTCCTCCTCAAGAGTACAATCTGAAATGTTTGTAAGTAGGGGGTGAGTACAAGACTCTGTAGGAAAATCCTTCCAAACCCATTCAAGGTTTTGAAATCAAGCAAAACAGGTAGGTCTCATTTCGAACATACATATCAATAAAATTTGAAAGAAAATAAGGACATTTTAAAAGAGATCTCAAGTTTGTACAATAATAAAGAATAAAAAGAGAATAAAAATTGACTTTAATAGACAAACAATTTCCAATATAATCCAATCCACAATATACCATTTCCACAAGTTATCGCGGCTTCCCATACTACCCGAAACTCTTGGAGAAATAATATGTGGTACAATGAACAATAATTTCTATTTGGTACCACTCAAGTAGGCTGTCGCTTCTCATGAATCTACCCAACGAATCTACCTCGTTCACCTATATATAATCACAATCACAGGCCAATTTAGGAAGGGCGTGTACCGTCTCATACGGCATTGACGAAATCCTTCCAAGGTGTCTAGTATACTAACCCTTTTCCCCGGTATCCGTGAACAATAGTGGTCATTGTCACCACAATGATCCACTACGAGCATTAGGCAACCATCTCATCCCCCATTGGGATAGACTAACCTCTAACGCTCTACGACAGTTTTCGAAGGTAATCCAAGTCCCTCACAACACCATACACTAGAGTGCCATACCAACAATATACTTAAAACCTCATATATAATCAATTCCACAATTTTCCCAACTTTCATAAGCATTGTGCATAATACAACAGTTTAAGAAACTATATTCATTTTACAAATCATGTTACAAAAGACAAGTTTAAAGGAAATAGACATGAGATCATCCATACTACCATTTTAATACCCAACACAAAGCTCTAGCATTTTAGAAATCAAAAGGAAGTGAAAATATAGAGAGAAATCCATATTTTCCCCAAAAACTAGGGTTTGATGAATTTCAAACTATTATTTAGTTCAAATCATGTGTAGGTTTGTACAAATACTAAAAAATAATGAACCCATAACAAAAACATACTATTTAGAGTCAAAATGTACATATATAATAACCCTAGCATCATTGGATGAAAATGGATGAAAACCCCTACCTTGAATCTTGAAGAACTAGGGCTTGGATTCTTGAATCTGCCCGTAATCTCTTGTAATTTTTCTTTGATCTTGAGTTCTCTCCTTTTCTCTCAAGTTATCTAGGGTTTAGAATGAGGTATGGACGACTAAGGAGGCGGCCTAAAGTATTTATAGGCTCAAAAGTCGGACCAACGTCGCGATTTAAAACATTCAGATTTTTATCGGGTGTACCGGTACCCGGTACCGGTACCAGAAACCTTCTGGAATCGTGGTACCGGTACACGGTACCGGTACCACTCAGCAGACAGATTCTTCCTCCGTCTTCCAAGTTTCTAATGTACTTCATATTACCTTTCCCAAGGTGTTTCGACCTTCCGGATTCAATGGAAACATTATCTTGACCTAAAAATATTTGGAAACTTATCTAATAACTAATTCCAATCTCAAATGTTTTTGAAACTTCAACTTCCCAAATTCATTTGTCTCCCAATTATTCATTTCTAATGTTTTAACCTATGTGATTCATTCCTTCATCATTATACATATCCTCATTTTCACAATAATTATTTATCCTATAACTATATACATTTATAAAAGAAAATGCGGGGTGTTACACAAATCTATGATTGCAACGAACTTGGCGAATACAGGAAAAGTCAGTTGTTAATAGCTAGGGAAAAATACAAAATATTGGGGAAAAACATATAATGTAGAAAAAAAATGAGGTCAAGTGAAGAATTCCATTGAACAGGTGGGGTGCATGCATATAGGAAGATAGAAGTGTGTGTGTGTGAGTGAGAGAAGGACGCACTACAAGTAAACGAAAACAACCCTTGC
>CM042193.1:24877531-24890031 GCA_023539305.1 Ilex asprella | reverse complement strand
GATAACGAAGAGATGTTGAAGTTATCCAATTAGCTTCGTTTTTCATTTAATGTCTCCATTTGCATCCTAAATCAAAATATAAGAATACTGAGTACTTTTAGGCTCCAAATAAGTATAAAAGGATATATATTAAAAGAGAAAAATATGACATTTTTTATTCTCATCACCTGCTAACATTGCCAACTGTTCGGATAACATTGAAATATTTAAGAAGGTGAAGATAAACATTTTGCTCCTTGATGTCATCAAGAAAATACCTTCATGCTCAAAGATCTTGAAAGACTTGGGAATTGTGAAGAGGAAGATGAATGCGCATAAGAAGGCATTTCTCACGGAGCAAGTGAGTTCTATTTTGAAAACCAACACACCCTCCAAGTTCAAAGATCCTAATTGCCCAACCATTGCCATAACCATAGGGAATTGTTGGGTGGAGCATGGGAGCAAGTGTCAACCTCCTATCCTTTTCATTGTATCAACAATTGCAATTGGAAGAGTTGAAGCGAACTCCAATCACTTTTCAATTGGCGGACCGAAGTGTGAGAACACTTAGGGAGTAGTTGAGGATGTTTTGGTTCAAGTTGACAAATTTTATTTTTCCTATTGATTTTATTATACTTGATACTCATCGAGTTGCTAATCCTAGTTCTCAAATTCTAGTGATATTAGGTAGGCCTTTCTTTGCTACATCTAATGGTGTGATCAAGTGCAAGAATAGATTAAAATTTAGGGGAGGCAGAGTTTGGTATGGAAAAGGAGCCAAAAACTGTGAAAGGGGTTGGAAGTTGAGCCCCGACATTTGAGAAACTTCCACAACAATAAAAAGAATTTTTCCATCAACCATCCAAATACCAATCTTGGAATTGAAACCATTACCGTCCACATTGAAGTATGCATTTCTCGGGGAGCACAAACCATTCTTGGTGGTGATAAGTTCGTCCTTGGAGCCGAGGCAAAAAGAAAAATTATTGGAAGTGTTGAGAAGGCATAAGGGAGCAACCCATTGGACAATTTTTGATACTAAGGGGATTAGTCCCCTCATTTGCACACAGTAAATCTACAAGGAGGAAGACACCAAACTATCCTGACGAGCACAAAGAATACTAAATCCTATCATGAAGGATGTGGTGAGGGATGAGGTGCCTAAACTACTTGATGTGGGCACTATTTTTTTTCAATTGTCGATAGTAAATGGGTTAGTTCCACTCAAGTAGTGCAAAAGAAGTTGAGGGTCACTACGGTTTCAAATGAGTAAAATGAGTTGATTCTTATAGGTGTGGTCACCAGTTGGAGAGTTTGTATCGAGTATTGGAAATGCAACTCATGTACAAGAAAATATCATTTTCCCTTGCCCTTCCTTGACCAAGTATTGGAGAGAGTAGCTTGACACCTCTATTGTTGCTTCTTGGATGGCTACTCCGGTTACAACCAAATCGAGATTGCATTGGAGGACCAAGAGAAGACGACTTTTACATGCCTTTTTGGCACCTTTGCTTATCGGCGAATGCCAGTCAGGTTATGTAATGCCCCAAGAACCTTTCAGAGATGCATGATAGGAATTTTTAGCTATGAGGTGGAGAAAATTATGGAGGTATTCATGGATAATTACTTAGTTTTTGAGGGGTGTTTGGAGAATTTGGAGAAAGTGCTTGAAAGATGTAAGGAAAAGAGCTTGGTACTAAATAGGGAGAAGTGCCACTTCAAGGTGACACAAGGGATTGTGCTCAGTCACATTGCATCAAAAAAGAGGATTAAAGTAGAAAAATCCAAGGTGGAAGCAATTTCCAACCTACCTACTCCAAAAGTCATCAAGGATATCAGGTTGTTTCTTGGCCATGCAGGTTTTTATTGTAGATTTATAAATGATTTTAGTGCATTGGCAAGGCCCTTGACCAATTTGCTTGCCAATGATGTTCCCTTTGTGTGGTCGGATGATTGTGAGGCTTCTTTTAAAAAATTAAAAAGCATGCTCACTTCACCTCCAATCATGCGACCACCCAAATGGGAACTCCCATTTGAGCTTATGTGCAACGCGAGTGATTACAAGGTCGATGCAGTGCTCGGTCAATAAGAATAAAAAAGGCCTTATGTAATATGCTATGCTAGCAAGACTCTAAATGAAGCACAAATGAATTACACTACTACCGAAAAAGATTTGCTAGCCATAGTTTTTGCATTGAACAAATTTAGGTCTTACATCATTGGTTCGTCTATTGTAGTCTACTTTGATCACTCTACATTGAAGTATCTTTTGCCTAAGAAGGACACAAAATCGAGACTCATTAAGTGGATTCTCCTCCTACAAGAATTCAACTTAACCATTAAAGACAAGAAAGGAGTGCAGAATGTTGTGGCGGACCATTTGTCCCGACTTGTTGTCCAAGATGCTGAAGAGCATATTCCTATCCCTAACCCTTTTTTCGATGAGCATTAGTTTACTATTCATTCTATTTGCCCTTGGTATGCTGACATCTATAATTATCTTGCCTCATGAAAAATACCACAGAATTGGAGCCCAGAGGACATAAGAAGATTCATGGATTGGCCCTCTTTAATCAAAGATTGTGTTTCATTTTATAAAGAGTGTGATTGATGCCACAGGTTGGGTAGTGTGACCCATAGGAATATGATGCCCCTTTCCCCATGCTTGTCATTGAGATATTCAATTGTTGGGGCATCGACTTCATGGGTCATTTTCCTATCTCCTTTGGATACCTTTATATCCTACTGGCAGTAGACTATGTGTCCAAGAGGGTAGAGGTCATTCCAACAGAGACTAATGACCACTGAGTGTTGGTCAAGTTTTTAAACGAAAACATCTTTTCAAGATTTGGGGTTCCTTATGCAATGATAAGTGACAGTGGTTCTCTTTTTTGTAATAGGTCATTTGCATCTTTAATGCATAAATATGGCATAACACACAAGGTGTCCACCGCTTATCACCCACAGAATAATGACCAAGCCAAGTTGGCAAATAGGGAGATTAAAAATATACTAGAGAAAATGGTGAGTCTGAATCGAAAGGATTGGTCACTTAGGTTGACCGATGCCTTGTGGGCTTACCGCACCGCGTACAAGACCATCCTAGGTATGTCACCTTATAGGCTAGTCTATGGTAAGGCTTGTCATTTGCCAGTAAAGATGGAACACAAGGCTTGTTGGGCCATCAAAACCTTAAACTTCAATTTGAGAATGGTCGGAGAAAATAGGAAGTTGGAGTTGAATGAATTAGAGGAAATCCAGAGATATGCATATGAGAGCTCAAAATTTTCCAAAGATAGAGCAAAGATCTTTTATGATAAATCCATTGTTTGAAAAACATTTGATCCCGGACAAAAAAGAGCTCTTGTATAATCCTCGACTCTCTATTTTCCAAGGAAAACTCCAATCTCGACTCTCTATCTTGTCAAGGTGGCCTACCCCAATGGAGCCATGGAAATTACAAACCCCAAAGATGGAAAAATATTCAAGGTCAATGGCCAAAGACCGAAGCCATTCTTCAAGGGTTTTGAGGTTCAAATGGTGGAGAAAGAGTTCATGGATCCAGTCTACCCAGAGCTCGTTGATTGATAACTGTCCAAGAAGATTTTAGTGTACAGTCATTTTCTTTTATCATGTACTTTTCAAGTTAATTTGTTTACTTACTTTCATTTTTGCATAGTTTTCTTTCATCAAATGTGCAGATTACGGTGTTTTGTCAAAGCTCAGTGCGAGGTGCTCTTCAACCCTACTTATCTTTTTAAGTCCATCATTGCATTCTATGTTTTTTGTTGCAATGAATACAATGCATGAATCAGGTTGGGGAGTGAGGTGCACCATTTTTAGGATACACCAATTTTTTGTGAAAATTTTTTGTTGATAATACCATTTTGTGGTGAAATTCACCATTCACATGCTCTACAGAGTTTTGTTCAGAATAGTTGAGGAATATGTGAAAAAAAATTAAAATATTTTGTGATAAATATCTGAATGTTGACCTATATTCCCCTATTCATAGCATCATGGGTGTGTTGATATTTTGATCTTCGCTTTGAATTTCAAATACATGAGCACATTATAGAAGTTTATTCTATGCTTGAGTATCACATATGTGTGTTTGCTTTTGAACTCAACCATAAGTGCACCTTGAATGTGTAATTTCAAAAATTTACATATTTGATTCACATTTTAGTGCTTGACATGCATAATGGAGATGAAAAAAGTACTCGTGGAGCTTAGTGCCAATCCTTATTGGAGAGAACTTACATTTACTCAAAAGAACAATTTTTCAAATATAAAAACTATTCAATAATCTCATTATGCTTGCTTCAGTTAGAGTGCATGTGGATAGTTGATTAACTTTGTCTTGAAATGCCAACATGCCTCCCTATGCTTATTTAGAAATGATCTTAGGCCATCTTTGAAATGCTTTGAGCCTTAGCCATTTTCTTGAAAAAATTTATCGCTAGCGCCATGATTGATCCTTAAATGAAAATCTCATTTCCATGCCACATGATTGACCAAGCCAATGCAAAATGATTAATATTACCACACCTTGGTTGTTCTAAGAATTGATTGTGATTAATCATAAAAGGGAAGAAAATGTGGAGAGGAATCCCTAAGAGGGATAAATGATGTTGAATTCAAAACTTTGAATGGAAAAGGCAGAAAAAAATACAAGAAAATGAGAAAAAAGGGGTGGAAGAAGTAAAAGAAAGAGATAACGTTAAGGAAAAGAAGGAAAAAAGAAACAAAGAGTAAAGTGAAGGTGATAAGCTGAAAATTCCATAAAAAGGAAAATTGTTGACAATAAAGGTCAAGCCTCAGAATAACTCTCTTTGTTGTCCTCTCTCCTTCATTTTCATTTGCCTCAATATCACCCAAAGTCCTCATTAGAACCCTTGAAATCCTAAATGATCTAGAGAAAGCATGGGGAAGGCACACCATTAAAGAAAAAGAAAAGTTAATTTTGCTATCCAGTGCCCTAACATTCCTTTCATGAGATTATGCAAGGTTGTTTCATTTTTATACATGTGCTTCATTTTTATATTATATGTGAGCATAATTCAGTTTGTGCATAAGATTATATCTCACATACACACATGGAGCGCATGACAGGATAATCATAGTGTGATTTATTGTTGAGAGAAATCCTAGGCGAGTTTTGCCTCGAAGCTGAATTTGGATAGCCAAGTGAAGGTGAATTCCATTGGGTAAATGCATAAATTACATGTTCACTTCACACACACAAGAGTTTGAAAATGAATGTGTAGGTGCATACTCTAGAATAGCATTTAAAGCCATGGTGATACTCATGTGTAATTTGTTCGAGTATTTGAACGGTGTTGTCATTATCCATATGCTTGCGAGATTGGGGGAATATTGCACAAACTTTAGACATCATGAAAGGTTAGGAATGCCTTTACCATTTAAATTTATGCTTTACATTCTGAGTATTCATTTTGGTAGTAGATTTTGAAATCCATGTCTTGTGTTTTTAAAAGCATCAAAATTTCAAATCATATTGTAATTTCGTAAATGACTTTGGGCATGATCACTCAACTAGGGTTCACAATTGTAGTTTAGGTTTTTGGTAGAGTAGAGGTTATAAATAGGTTGTTAGAATGTGTAGAGAGTTAGTGAAATTGGACTAGAAATAAAAATGAGAGCATAGGGAATTTTTGAAAAAAAAGCTAAAAACTATAGGTAGATGTCTGTCAAAACCTACCGGTAGGAATTTTCCAGTGCACAAAACCTTCCGGTAGGTTTTGATTATTCTATGGATAGGTTTTGCTTAGAAAACCAGAAACGAGGGTATTTAAGTCAGATTTTTTGAGAAAACTTTTCACTTTCTCCTCTAAACTCAATCTCTCAAGCTCTTTTCTCTCTATAAAAACTCCCCTAACCTTCAAAGATTCCATACCCATCCATTTAATTTCTCTCAAAACATCCTTAGGTCGATTATTGCTTGGATTTCTCACCAAACCCTAGTTTTCTTAAAGATTTATTCATGGCCATTGGGGCATTTTTAATTTACATGGCCCGTACCAAACAAACGGGACTGAGTTCTCCACAAACCCGCGGGCATGAGTTGCCGCAAGAGGACAGAGATGGGCCCTAGTGGAGAGAGTGGGAAGAGGAGAAAAAATCAAAAGAATAATGTTTACGTGAATAGCATTGACGAGAAAGATGTTACGTGCGAGCGTCTTTCGGACATGACCACCCTCATGCCGAATGATGAGGTTGTGAGGGTGATAGGGGGGCATGGGATTTAGATATGGTTTGAGCGATTTGTAGGGTACAGCCTCCCAATGTGTAGGGAGTTTTACAAAAGGTTGAATGTGGTGGGCGAGGAACTCTGTATACTCAAGACCAATGTGAGAGGGAAGGTCTTTGAGATTACCCCGGACCTGATAACGACTTTGATGAAGTACCAGAGGCCTCCCCCTAATACCCTAGTTTATCTATACAATGTCCAAGGGAGAAAATCACTCTCAGAGTACATGCAATTGGTGTATGAGGACCCGATGCAATTCAAGGGAAAAATTCAATCTGGGGACCTCAAGCACGCATGCGAGGTGATGAACAAAGTCCTACATTACAGCCTACTACCCCGGGGTGCGGAGAAGGCCCCATGGAAAGAGAAGCTTGCCCTCCTCCTCGCCTTCATGAAAAGTAAAAGGATGGACATGGCCTTAAATATTTTAGATTTAATGAAGGAGTTCGCCCAAGCTAGCAAGCCAAAGGCGAATCTCCCTTTCGCCAAATTGGTTACGAGGTTGTGCTATCACTCTAAGGTAAAGGCCTATACCTCCGATGTGTTGCTACCTGCTTGCTATTTTCCCTTTTAGAATCCTAACCTCCGAACATCATCCCTCAATGTGTCTAGTGTATGTGTGGAGGGGAGTGTCACTCTCCCATAGAATGATGTCAAAAGAAAGGGCAACGGAATGGTGGATGAATGAAATGCGTGTATGTATGGGAATAAAAATGCTCCCCAAGCGTAGAGAGACTTTTGCTTGTCATGTTTTACTTGGAATCATATTTCAAGGTCATCTCCTCAGGGAAGGAGGTGAATCGTCTTGAAGATGATTTTGGTAAAAATAAAGTGTAAAATCTTGTGTTGTTGAAGTTTGGCTTGTGATTTGTATTTTGATGAAAATCAAAAGGGAAACAAGTGCTTGCTAATCCAAAGGGTTCACTCCATTGGGAAAGCCAAGTCAACTCGAAACCTTCTTCCAATGGTGCATAAATGAATGACTGATTCATGGGAAGTGAGGGACATTATGAAAGTGAGGATCTAAGCATAACCCATGGCAAGTCTACGGGATATCAAAGACTCACAGCCATGTCAACACTCAACCCAATCAAACCAAACCATCGTACATCGAGGGGCGGAAAGAAGATGAGTTAAAATGGCATATCCAAGAGGAGGTCTCCCTTGGATTAGCCAACTTAATGACTTAGCAACTCATGCTTAAAGGAAAGATAATAAGTTAATGGAAAAACATTGTAGAACAATGAAGATTTTAGCTAAGTTAATGCAAGAAAATTTAAACTAAAAGAGAGTGCATTGAATACCCATTTCAAAACTAAGAAATGAAGAAAGCTTGAATAGCATTAATGGTGAAATCCAACATAAAAGGCTAAACTTTAAATGCACTTGCAATAAATGACATTAAAGACATTCAACATAGCTTAAACAAGTCTTACAAGAAATTACAAGACAATGTATGGAAGGAAATGCAAAAATATTAACTTCTCTCTCTAGCACTATTCATCTTCTTCCTTGGACTCTCTCTATATTGCAATGTATATCCATAATAATTGAATAATGGTGTATTGAGCTTCCAAAAACGGCCATTGAGTGTCCCCTAGCTGTGTGATGTGATTTCCATCCATAGGGGCTGAAAAGGGATGGGTTGGTGCTGGTAAGTGCAGGCTTTGCCTGCATACCCAACATCTTCTCTCTCTTCGCTCTTCATTAATGCCCAACGCTCCAAAAGTCCAATGTAAGTTGAGGAAGGGATGTCCAATGTGTAAGAAGTGTCGAGGACAAGTGGGAGTGTGCTTGGTTGGACCCCCAAGGTTGTAGAGCTTGACATGCAAAATCTGGCACTTTTCAATAAAATCTATCGGTAGGTCGATGGAAACCTACCGGTAGGTTTCACTCTAGTGGGCTCAATCTATCGGTAGGTTTGGTGGTAGGTGCAGGTCCAGCAACTAAAACCTACCAGTATGGCCTACCGGTAGGTTTTCTCTTGTGCATAGATGAACGATTGATTTGTGGGAAGCTAGGGATGAAATCGTGAGGATCCAAGCCTAAACCGTGACCAGGCCTATGGAATATCAAAGAAGACTTACAATCTCATCCACTTTCTACCCAGTCAAACCAAACCATTGTATACTGAGAAGAGGAAAGAAAATGAGTTGAAATGGAAAACCCAAGAGGAGGTCTCCCTTGAATTAGCCAACTTAAAATCTAGCTACTGATAATAAAAGACAAGACATATATATTGTAAATAGACAAAATGAAGAAATGAAACATGGAACTTAACTTAAAGCAAGGAAACTTAAACTAAGAAGAAAAATATTCAATACCCATTTTAAGAAAAGCTTCAAGTGAAAAACTCATAAAACAATTGTAGATTCTAAGTTACACAACTAAACTTGCAATGAACTTGAAATAGCTAAGATTAAAGTGCAAGAAATAAAGATTACAAGATATTTAAAGCTAACTACAACTGAAATGGAGAAGAAAATGCAAAAACATAAATATCTATTACACTATTCATCTTCTACTTCCTTGGATTTTCTAAGCTTAGGTAGTCACCCTTTGTAATGCTGAAGAATGTTGAGTATATGGAGTGTGAGAGCCTTCAATTTCGTGCATGGTGGTCCCCCAAGGTGTGTGCAGGCCTCCCATCAATGGGAGGTGAAGGAATGGCTCTTGACAGGCTAAGACAAGCTTATCCTACAACCCACATGGCTGCCCTCCTTCTCTCCCATCCACATTAATGCCCTTGTCTTCAAAGTCTTCAACTATGGTGTAGGAGGCATGTTCTTGTGTAAGGAATGTCAGGGAACAAGGGGGAGAAGCATTGGTGGGACCCCCAAGCAAGTGGAGGATGAATACAGGCATTCTGGGCACTCAGTAGAGCGTACCGGTATGTAATACCGGTACACTAAACCTTCTGGTTATTGGGATACCGGTACGACGTACAGGTACACTTTTCAGCTTGGATCAGTTTTTGTAGAATTGTCATAACTTTTGATCCAACTGTCTGATTGAGCTGAAATTTTGACACAATATAGAAGACATCTAGCTCTACAACTTTTGTGTTTTGAACTTTTTCAGATTCGAAGTGGATCATAGTAAAAATGGAGGATAACTGAGGCTCTACAATCAGATGGTGTGGGTGCTG
Source organism: Ilex asprella (assembly GCA_023539305.1). Taxonomy (NCBI): domain Eukaryota; kingdom Viridiplantae; phylum Streptophyta; class Magnoliopsida; order Aquifoliales; family Aquifoliaceae; genus Ilex; species Ilex asprella. The sequence continues at coordinate 24,880,630 of CM042193.1, read as the reverse complement.
ATGCCTTTGTTACCCAACACCAATACCTCCTTGATTTCTTCACTTTTAAGCCTCCAATTTTTCATGTAATGTGTTCATGCCTTCAACACACATCCATACTTAGTTGCAAGGTTCTAAAATCCATCATTTAAACCATAATTACCTGCAACATAAAAAATTCAACATTATTCATAATTTTGGCTAACTGGAAGTACTTAGATGCAAAAGTTGAGTTAAAATGCATGTAATGAGGCCGTTAAATTTGCAATATTATGGGATCATCATTCCTTCACCTCCTGAGCTATCATCAAGCCATCCCTTCATTCTTATTCATCTTAAACACCATGAGAAGGCTTAGCAAGCATCATTTATCACCTTTTATCAACAAACATACTTAAATTCCATAAATAGCACAAACGATGCATGTCCACTCATATTAACCACAAAAGCTAGCACAAAAGGGATGCAAATGCACTTGAAAAATGCAATATTCTGTGCTAATCACACCCCCCCCCCCAACTTGAGTTTTTCTAGCCCCTAGAAAAATTTATTTTCAAAACAGCATAAACAAGTATAATACTGCAACAAACCATGTCCACAAATTATCCATCAAACACTCAAAATATCAAAATCATATTGCAATTAACATAATGAACTTGGCACAAATGGAACAAAAATTGTGGTATTTCATTAATGTGTTTCAAGATTGGCGTACATGGAATCAGACATCAAAAAGAGACAAAATGGCCTAGGACCTAAGGACTCTTCTACAAGGCCAGCTACTCTACTCCAAGGTATGTACAATCCAAGACAAAAAGAAAAGACAAAAACTACCACACCCTACTCCTGATCTCCCTCTCCATCATCATTCTCATCAAAGTCACTATCTTCCTCCTCATCCTTAGTGTCTTCATCATCATCATCTCCCACCTCAACCTCTATGGAGGCAGAGGGCACAGTGGCAGGAGGTGGATCTCCAATAGCTGGATGTGGTGGTCCACCCGAGACAGGCCTCCCTGGGAATGTATGCATGAATAGCTCTGTCGTCATTGCCGAAATACCATGCATAGTCACCTCTAATGCATCGAGGCACTGGGATATTGAGTGCTCAGGTGCATATGGGAATGACAAAGATGGTCCAAAATATGGCATAGAAGGTGGAGGTCCCAGGCAGATAGGCTCACTGGATGGTGCAAAAGATGAAGGCCCAGTAGCCTTAGACTCTAGCCTCGAAGCCCTAGCTCGCTCCCCCCGGCTCATCTCTGGCCTTTTTTCACTGCTAGCCTTTCCTATAGCCCCACTCCCGAGGGGAATGAGTTTGTCAAATGCATAGGCCTTGCACTTAAAGTGCTAACACATCCGAGTCACCAAATTTTTGAAAGGTAAATTGGCCTTAGGTTTTTGTGTCTAGGCAAAATCTTTCATCACTTCCCATACGAAAAGAGCAAAGTCAACTGTCTTTACTGACATGAATACATCCAAAAAAGCCATATTTTCAATGTTTGGCGTCTTTTTCGAGCCCCTCAAAAGTTGATTGTAATGAAGAAGTTTATTTAAAATTCCATAAGAGTGTTTTAACCCTCCAACCTGAACGGTCCCCTTGAACTGACTAGGGTCATCATACATAAAAGCTACAAACCCAAAAATACTCTTGACTTGGGTGATGTTATGAGGATAAACTAGCGTAGAGGAAGGCGGTTACTCATAGTACAGGAGGTTAGCAATGATAGCGAGGGTCACATCAAACGTCTTTCCTCTAACGCTTGCCCTTAAAATTTCAACATCATTCACCTCTACCACCCTGAGCTTTTGATAGAATTCCCTGCATAGAGAGAAGTTATACCCATCTATTGGCTCGAACCAGAATGCCATCCCATGGGCAACAATAAGCTGATAAACCTCATTCCTTGGGCCAAGAGAATTGTGGTTGAAGTGCCGCTTGCATGTGACATTCTTTTCTTGGATCAACTGGTTCCTCGCCTCATGATTGGCCTTCTTCCTTTGTTTATTCAGGTCCCCAGTTGACCCCTCCGCACTCCTTTTGCTACCACTAGGATCCTCGGGTTAAGAAGAGTCGGGTTTGGTTCGCTTCGTTCAGGCCATGAAAATCAACAATGCCCCTAAATTCAAGAGTGTGAAAAGGATCAAGAAAAGACCCTCAATCAGGTCCATAGCCTCCTGGAGAACCATTACTTGATGAGCCATTTTAGAAATTTTGAAGGTTTTGCAAAGATGAAGGGATGTTAGGGCTTGAGAGATTTTCGGCAAATCTAGGGTTTCAAAAAGCAAATTTTCCAATTCTTCACTAAAATCACCAAATTAACAGTCCTATGGTTGGGGATTGAGAGATTTATGGAGCAAGAGAATGTTTTGGAAGCCTAAGAGGTGGATTGAGTGAGAGAGAATTGCAATAGGGTCTGTAATTTAGGGGGGAAATGAAAGGGTTCTCCAAAAAAATTTGATTAAAAGCCCTAATTTTGGCATTCTAGGTGAAACCTGTAGGTTTCACTCCAGTGAGCAAAAAATACCGGTAGGTTTGGCTGTAGGTGCAGGACAATAGCCAAAACCTATAGGTAGGTTTTCCTTATTTGCAAAATACATTAGTTGTCCAACGCACCTCCACTCCTCTTCATTTCAGGACCTACCCTACACATTCTAACACTCTCTTAATTACCTCTACTCCCTCCTAAACATGTACTACACTTGTAGACCACAATTTGAACCATTATGCCCAATTCATTACCAAAATTGCATTAAAAATTTTATGCATTCAACACACAAGGCATGGATTTCTACTTTAAAATACCAAAAATGAACACCCAAAATGCAAGGCACATATGCAAAAAAAAGGCATTCTTAATTCATTCAAATATCAAAATTGAGCAATATTCCCCTATTCTACAAGCATGGAGCTATTTAACACATTTCTCAGATGATCGAACTAAGCACACATGAGCATCACTATAGCCTCAAATACTAATCTAAATTATGCACCTACACATTCATTTTCAAACTTGTGTGTGTGTGAATTGGACAAGTAATTTGAGCATTTACGCAACAGAATTCACATTCAAATGGCTAGCCAAGTTTAGGTGCAATGTAAAACTAACCAAAGGTCAT
>CM042193.1:24815993-24877259 GCA_023539305.1 Ilex asprella | reverse complement strand
CTTAACAATGAAATACACTATAGTTATCCAAGCATGTACTCCATATGTACATGTGAGATAGAATCTTGTGCACAAAACAAAGTGTGCTCACATGTAATCCAAAAATGAAGTTCATGTATGAAAGTGAAGCGACTTTGGCATAATCTCATGAAAAGAATGTTAGGGCATTGGGTAGCAAAGCTAACCCATCACTTTCTTTTAAAATCATGCATCTCTCATGGTTCTCTAGATCATTTAGGACTTCGAAGGTTATAATGGGGCCTTGGGGTGATATTGAGGTAAAAGAAACGAAGGGTATAGGATAACAAAGAGGGTTGTTCCGAGTGAAATGCTATTATTTCAAAAACACCTCCCTTTTCATGAGATTCTTATTCTTAGAACATCACCACTCTTTTGTTTCTTTTCTTTCTTTTCCTTAATATTTTCCTTTTTTTATTATTATTCTTTTCTTATTCTCACCCCTTCTCTTCCTTTTCTTGGATTTCCAATTTTTTTTTCTATTGAACTCCTTGAGTTTCAACATCAATTATCCCTTTGCTTGAATTTTCACACCACACTTCCTTCACTTTTGCGATCACTCATTTCCAGCTCAAGGAACAACCAAGGTAAGGTAGATATTTATCTTTTTCATTGGCTTGGTCAAATGTATTGCATTGAAACGAATTTCATTTAGGCTCAATCACGATACTAGGGTTAATATTTTCTCAAGAACAAGGCTAAGGCTCAAAATTTTCAAAAATGGCCTAAAATCACATCTAGGTAAGTATATGAGGGTATTGTACATATCAAGACAAAATTATTCTGCTACCCAAATGCATCTAGCCAAGAGAAACATAATTAGATTATTGAACAAATTTGACATTGAAAAAAAAATTCTTGAGTAAATGTAAGTTCCCTCCAAAAAGGATTGGCACTAAAGCTCTCATGGGTGCTTACTCATCTCCACTATTTATGTCAAGCCTAAAATATGGTTGCTAAAATTACACATTCAAGGAGCACATACGGTTGAGTTCAAAAATAGATACATATGTGATACTCATGCATAGGATTAACTTCTATAATGTGCTGATGTGCTCAAAGTTCAAAACAAAGATCAATATATCATCCATTCCATACACTCTTAATAAAGGAAAACAGATCAACATTAAGATATTTTTCACAAAAAAAATTTACAGTTTTAACATAATTTGCACTAAAGTAAACAAAAATATGCATGATATGTGAAAGGTGAATTTTCTCCCCAAACATTGGTCTTATCCACAAAAATTTCCACAAACATTGGTATAACATGCAAATAGTGCACGTCACCCCCAACTTGATTCATGCATTACCCTCAATATAACAAAAATATAAGATATGTAATGAAGGATAGTTAAAAGATGAGTAGGGTTAGAGAAAACCTCACACTTGAGCTTTGACAAAAGCACCAATATCTGAAACTAAGAAAAACACTGCTATACGACCAAGTAAAGTAAGTAACATGAAAATAAAAATAACATAAGTAAATAAAAATATTGTACACTAAAAAGCATAAAAACTGGTTACTCCTCTCTGAATGCCAAATACACCGGATCTGTCAAGTCCTCTTCAACTCCTTGTCTTCAAAACCCTCAAAAAATGCCTTAAGTCTTTGGCCATTGGCCTTGAATTTCTGGCCTTCCACAGCTCCATTGGGGTAGGCCACCTTGACAAGATAGGAGTAATCCCAACGAGATCAGAGTTTTTCCTTGAAAATAGAACGATGAGAGTTGTACAAAATCACTTTTTGGCCGAGCTCAAATGACTTCCGTATAATGGATTTGTCATGAAAAATCTTAGCTCACTCTTTTAAAATTTTAGAGCTCTCATACGCCTCTTTTCGAATCTCTTCCAGTTCATTCAATTCTAGCATCCTATGTTCTCCAGTCATTCTCAAATTGTAGTTCAAAGTCTTTATGGCCCAATAGGCCTTGTGTTTCATATCAACTGGCAAATGGCAAGTCTTTCCATAGACGAGCTGATAGGGAGACATGCCTAAGAAAGTCTTACAAGCGGTGCAGTAAGCCCATAGGGCATCAATCAATCTGTCTGACCAATCTTTCCTATTTGGGTTAGCCGTCTTCTTTAAGATATTCTTGATCTCCCTATTGACCAACTTGGCTTGACCATTGGTTTGTGGGTGGTATGTGGTGGATACCTTATGTGTAACACCATATTTTTGCATCAAAGACGCAAATGGTCTGTTGCATAAATGTGATCCACCGTCACTTATCATTGCACGAGGCATCCTAAACCTCAAAAAATGTTCTCCTTGAGAAACTTGACCACGACCCGATGGTCATTAGTCTTGGTTGGAATAGCCTCCACCAACTTAAACACATAGTCTACTGCCAGTAGAATGTATAGATAGTCAAACGACATAGGGAAGGGACCCATGAAGTCAATGCCCCAATAATCAAATATTTCTATAACAAGTACAGGGGAGAAGGGCATTATGTTCCTTCGGGTCACACTACCCAAACGTTGACATCTACCACATTCCTTACAAAATGAAAAACAATCTGTTATTAGAGAGGACCAGTAAAAACCTGCCTATAGGATTTTTGCAAAAATTTCTTCGCGGAGAAGTGGCCACCACATGCCTCTGTATGACAGCATGCAAGGACATCCCGTTGTTCATTCTCTGGTACGTATCTTTGCATGACTTGTTTAGGGCAGTACTTGAACTGGTAGGGGTTGTCAAAGTAAAAGTACTTCACATCCGCAATGAATCTCCTTCGATCCTCTAGGTTCCACTACGGTGGTATTTGTCTTGTTGCAAGATAGTTACTAACATCAGCATACCATGGACAAATATAATGAATCAAAAGTAACTGCTCATCAGGGAAGAAATCTGGGATAGGAATGTGGTCATCGGCCTTTTGCACCACCAGTCGAGATAAATGGTCCGCCACCACATTCTTCACTCCCTTCTTATCTTTGATTGTCATATTGAACTCTTGGAGTAAGAGGATCCACCTGATGAGTCTCATTTTGGCATCTTTCTTAGACAACAAATACTTCAAAGCAGAGTGATCAGTATAGACTACTATCGGTGACCCAATAATGTAAGAACGAAATTTATCTAATGCAAATACTACTGCTAGCAACTCATTTTCTGTGGTAGTGTAATTCATTTGAGCTTCATTGAGCATTTTGCTAGCGTAGTATATTACATAAGGTCTATTATCCTCCCTTTGACCAAGCATTGTGCCAGCCGCGTAATCACTCGCGTCACACATAAGCTCAAAAGGTAAATTCCACTTGGGTGGTCACATAATTGGAGGTGTGACAAGCATGCTTTTGAGTTTTATAAAAGATGTCTCACAATCATTTAACCACTCGAATGGTACATCTTTAGATCATAAGTTGGTCAAAGGTTGGACCAATGCACTAAAATTTTTAATGAAACGATGGTAAAATCCAGCATGGCCTAGAAACGACTTGATATCCTTAACGACTCTTGGCATAGGGAGGTTGGAGATGGCCTCCACCTCTGATTTTTCAACCTCTATCCCATTCGCCGAGACGATAAGCCCAAGCACAACTCCTTGTGTCGCCATGAACTGACAGTTCTCCCAGTTCAAAATTAAGCTCTTCTCTTCGCATCGTTCAAGAACTTTTTTCAAATTGTCCAAGCATCCACTGAAAGAATCTCCAAAGACTGAGAAGTCATTCATAAACACCTCAACAATATTCTCCACCATATCACTAAAGATTCCCATCATGCAACATTGAAAGGTTCCAGGGGCGTTATATAGCTCAAAAGGCATGTGACTGTAAGCAAAGGTACCGTAGGGACAAGTGAAGGTGATTTTCTCTTGATCTTCCAATGCAATCTCGATTTGATTGTAGTTGGAGTATCCATCTAGGAAACAATAGAATTGATGCCCCGCTACTCGTTCCAACACCTGGTCGAGGAATGGCATTGGGAAGTGGTCTTTTCTTGTGCACAAGTTGAGCTTTCGGTAATCAATACAAACTCTCCAACATGTGATCACCCTCATTGGAATAAGCTCATTCTCTTCATTCTCCACAATCATGACTCTTGACTTCATGGGTACTACTTGTGTGGGGCTAACCCACTTACTATCAGCAATCGAAAAAATGATGCCCACGTCAAGTAGTTTTAGCACCTCGTCCCTCACCACCTCCTTCATGATTGGGTTCAACCTTCTTTGTGGTTGTCGAGACGATTTGGAGTCCTCTTTAAGATAAATTCATTGTGTGCAAATGAGGTGGCTTATCCCTTTGATGTCGACAATTGTCCAACTAATAGCCTTTTTATGCCTTCTCAACACTTCCAAGAGTTTTTCTTCTTGCTTTGCTTCCAACGTTGAGCTAATCACCACTGAAAATGTCTTCTCATCCCCAAGATATGCATACTTCAAATAGGATGGTAGTGGTTTCAATTCCAAATTGGGCTTTTGCTCACTTGATGGGAAAATTCTTCTGTCTTGGTGTGGGAGCTTCTCAAATGTAAGGGTCCATTCTTCTACCCCTTTTAAAGTTTCCAATTCCTTTGGATCATCAACTTCCTCAAGATCAACATTCTCCTCTTCTTTCAATTTTAGCATGCCCAAGAGTTTCAAGTGTTCTTCCACCAATGTGTCGATCCTATTGACTTCATGCACCTCCTTATCATCCCCTGGTTGCTTGGACAAGTTGAACACGTTGAGATCCATAGTCATGTTCCTAAATGCTAGCTTCATAAGACCATTCCTGTAATTAATCACAGCATTAGATGTGGCAAGAAAATGTCTTCCAAGTATTATAGGGATTTGGGAGCTAAGATTAGTAATCGAGTGAGTGTCAAGCACAATAAAATCAATAGGAAAGTAAAATTTATCAACTTGAACTAAAACATCCTCAACCACTCCCCTTGGTGTTAGGACACTACGGTCCACCAGTTGAAGCGTGATTGGAGTAGGCTTCAATTCTTTGAGCTGAAGTTGTTGGTACAGCGAGTATGGAATGAGGTTCACACTAGCACCAAATCAAGCATTGCTTGCTCTACCGGGCAATTCTCGATTGTTATGGCAGTGATGGGGCAGCCAGGGTCTTTAAACTTCGGTGGGTGTTCGTCCTCAAGATTAAGCTCACTTGCTCAGTGAGGAATGCCTTCTTGTGGACATTGAGTCTCCTCTTCATAGTGCATAAGTCTTTTAAGATCTTCACACAAGATGGGATTTGCTTTATCACATCGAGCAGTGGAATTTATTTCAATGATATCAGAATAATTAGCCACCTAGACAGGTGGCTTCAAGCGATTGGGAAAAGGAGTAGGAATGGGGGAAACAAGCACACTTTCATCAACCAATTTTTCTTTCTCGCCTACCTCATCACTCACCTCACCCTTTTCGATGTCACCCTCAGTCTCTTTTTCTTTTCGCAGTGTGGTCTTGGGTGAGACCTTTGGCACAATGGTCTTATCAATTTGTTTGCCACTATGAAGGGTGGTGATCACTTTAAGTTGCTCACAACTGTCTTTGTTGGGCATGGATGACTCAATCATATGTTGGCCCTAAGGGTTCTCTGGGGTTGAATGGGTTCCCTTCTCTTGCTGTGATATCCCTATGGCATTGGTATTTTGTGAGTTGAGCCAAGATATTGTTGTTAAAGGTGGTCTGGCTTTGGTTGAAGGCAGAGTAACTTTAAATGAAGGAATGAACCAAATCCTCCAAACTTCTTTTGTGAGGAGGTTGGTATATGGATGGGTTGGATGATCCTTGTTGATTAAAATTTTATGGAGGTGGACTTTGGGAGAAATTTTGTGGAGGCGGGTTTTGTGAATGCCCTTGCGGACTAGACGGGGGGTATTGGGAACTAGACACTTGGCCTTGGGATTGAAATTGATTTTTCCTAGGGGGCACATGAGGTGTATATGCATTTGAACCATGAGGAGTGGGATTCTCATTTCTCCAACTAAAGTACAGGTGATTGCTCCAACCCAGATTGTAAGTGTTTGAGTGCAGAGAGAATGATTGCCTCGTTTGGTTAAATCCATGGACTTGTTCATGATACACTTCCGTAAGTGCTGGAATGTTGGGGCACTTCGATATGGAATGCTCCACACTCTCACAAATCAAGCAAAACTCATCGTTCTTTGACACATTATACACCTCATGCCTCCTATTAACTTCAAGACTCTCTACCTTCCTAGATAACTTGGCAATTTTTGAAACCTAGTCTTCTCAGTCTCTAAATTCATAAATCCCTCCCCGATGAATTTGACTTCTCCCTTGAGGCGAAGACCTTGGTACATCAGTGGGATCCATAATGTCCCTTGATTGTGCATTCTGTGCTAATGTATCAAAGTAATCTAAGGCCTCATTGGGGTCTTTGTTCAAGAACTCCCCATTACACATCATGTCGATGAACTATCAATGGTCAGGTGTGATTCCTTCACAGAAGAAACTCACCAATTGCCATGGCTCAAAGCCATGGTGTGGAATAGATTGTAGTAATTCCTTGTACCGATCCCAACATTGATAGAATTACTCATTGGACTTCTCCGAAAAATGTTGAATTTTTTTTAGAGTGGTGGTTTTATGCACCAAAAAAAATTTGTTCAAAAACTCGGAGAGCGTTTGGTTCCAAGATGTTATGGATTGAAGTCTCAAGGAATTAAGCCACGTTTTTGCCTTATCTCTCAAGAAAAGGGGATCAATTTCAACCTAGCTATGTCTTCTATACCATGATTGGTAAGGAAGGTCGCAACTATTTCCTCAAAATCCTTGATGTGCAAATAGGGGTTCTCCTTCTCAATTCTCTGGAATGAGGAAAGTAGTTGCAACATCCCCGGCTTAACAAGGAAGAGGTGAGCTTGGACCGGAAGGAGGATGCATGAGGGTGTAGTGCTTCGTGTGGGTTGAAGGAAATCCCTCATTGACCTCGCCGGAGGTTCAATGTGGATGTTATTCCCTTCATTCATGAGAGGGGGGAATTGCATTTGTGGATGGGGCGTTCTAGGTTCTTGTCCTCCCCCACCCTTTTGCATGTTTGGATTAGCACCTACATTCTCAAAATTATCACCTGCATCCTTAGGTAGGTCTTGGTCAATGTTCATAAAGGGACCCAAGGGTTGTCTAACTAGTCAGTGTTGTTCGTCCCGTCCCCACATATAACAAAACTATCTACAAATAAAAATGTGAGCAATAAAAGTATATACAAGGATCAACGTACCTCAGCCCATGATGAATATCACGAGACTTACCTCCGTTGTCTAGAAATCACCTTCTCAATTCAATGCTTGCCTTCCTCAGCAATGGCGCCAAAAATGCTTGCTATTTTCCATTGTAGAATCCTAACCTCCGAACATCATCCCACAATGTGTATAGTGTTTGTGTGGAGTGGTGTGTCACTCTCCCTTGGAATGATGTCAAAAGAAAGGGCAGAGAAATGGTGGATGAATGAAATGCGTGTATGTGTGTGAACAAAAATACTCCACAAGCGCAGAGAGACTTTTGCTTGTCATGTTTTACTTGGAATTGTATTTCAAGGTCGTCTCCTCAAGGAAGGAGGTGAATCGTCTTGAAAGTTATTTTGGTAAAAATAAAGTGTAAAATCTTGTGTTGTTGAAGTTTGGCTTCTGATTTGTATTTTGATGAAAATCAAATGTGAAACAAGTGTTGGCTAATCCAAAGGGTGCACTCCATTGGAAAAGCCAAGTCAACTCGAAACCTTCCTCCAATGGTGCATAGATAAATGATTGATTAGTGAAAAGCGAGGGACAAGATGGAAGTAAGGATCCAAGCATAACCCATGACAAGTCTACGGGATATCAAAGGCTCACAACCATGTCTACACTCAACCCAGTCAAACCGAACCATCGTACACCGAGGGGCAAAAATAAGATGAGGTGAAATGGCATACCCAAGAGGAGGTCTCCCTTGGATTAGCCAACAGTGAAAATTTTAGCTAAGTTAATACAAGAAAACGTAAACCAAAAGTGAGTGCATTGAATACCCATTTTAAAACTAAGAAATGATGATAGATTGAATAGCATTAATGGTGAAATCCAACATAAAAGGCTAAACTTTAAATTCACTTGCAATAAATGACATTAAAGATATTCAACATAGCTTAAACAAGTCTTACAAGAAATTACAAGGCAATGTATGGAAGGAAATGCAAAAATATTAACTTCTCTCTCTATCACTATTCATATTCTTCCTTGGACACTCTCTCTCTATATTGCAATGTATATCCATAATAATTGAATAATGATGTATTGAGCTTCCAAAAACATCTGTGGAGTGTCCCCTAGCTGTGTGATGTGATTTCCATCCATAGGGGCTGAAAAGAGATAGGTTGGTGCAAGGAAGTGCACGCTTTGCCTGCACATGCATCATCTTCTCTCTCCTCTCTCCTCATTAATGCCCAAAGCTCCAAAATTCCAATGTAGGTTGAGGAAGGGATGTCCAGTGCGTAAGGAGTTTCAAGGACAAGTGGGAGTGTGCTTGGTGGGACCCCCAAGGTTGCAGAGCTTGACATTTAGAATCTGGCACTTGTTAGTAAAACCTACTGGTAGGTTGATGGAAACCTACCCGTAGGTTTCACTCTAGTAGGCTCAACCTATCGATAGGTTTGGCAGTAGGTGCAAGTCTAGTAGCTAAAACCTACCGGTAGGTTTTCCCTTGCTTTTCTGATTTCTTGGTTCCTTCAACTCCTGAGCTATCATCAAGCCATCACTTCATCCTTATTCAGCTTCAACACCATGAGAAGGCATAGCAAGCATTATTTATCACCTTTTATCTGCAAACATGCTGAAATTCCATAAATAGCACAAATGATGCATATCCACTCATATTAACCACAAAAACTAGCACAAAACGGATGCAAATGCACTTGAAAAATACAATATTTTGTGCTAATCACTACCCTAGGAGTTTGGAGCTATCGAGAGTCCAATAGCAGCAAGAGGATAGCAACAAGTGGGGTGAGAGAGCTAGAGCACCAAGACCTAAGCCATCCCCTATCAAGCCATCCATCACTTCCCACCTCGTACCATTTCTCAACGCTTGGACGTTATGGAGAGTAGGATGGATGACCTGGGTAGGACTATGCATCGGTTATCCCTGATGATGACGAGGATATATGAGCACACCTTCCTGGGCGAGCCGATCCCCGATGTGTTTCCACCTCTTACTGTTGGACCCTCTACCTCTACCCTTATGGCTTCTACTATTGTTAAGGTGGAGAGCTCTGATGATGACGACTCTAATGATGTAGAGGACAGTGAGTATGAGAGTGATGAGAAGGAGTCTGCAGAGGATGATGATGAGTAAAGTGACCTTTTGTTATATTTGTCATTACAATTACACAGATAAGAGTAGATTAGATGAAATAGTAGAAGAGTTATCCAAGATCTTAGGCCAATTTGCTTTTGGACTCTACTCCTTGTACTTAACTCTTTGAAGTAATAAATAAAAGAACCATAGATGTTTTTGTTTCAGCGTGCCAAGTTCATTTATTTAATTGTAGTGTGATTTTTGCATTTTGATTGTTGGGTGATTTGATTTGCATGAATGGATTGTTCGTAGTTTTGGTTTTATGCTTTAAGTTTTCGACATAAAGTTTGCTAGGGGACTAGCAAAAATAAAGTTGGGGGTGTGATGATCATAGAATATTGCACATCATTTATATTTTTGCACCCATTTTGTGCTTGCTTTTGTGGAGAAAATGGGGAAAATTGCATTTAATCTGTCAATTAATGGATTTTTGTGTGATTGTAGGTAATGATTAGGTAATGGTGCATATTAAGCCTTCTATAAGTGCTTAAAAATAATGAAGGAGGGGAGGCTTAACAGTTGGCTTAGGATGGCAAGAAATCAAGAAAAAACCAAAACAGGTGGAAACCTATTGATAGGTTTTGCTGACGTTCTACCTACTGGAAAAAATCTATAGGTAGGTTTTGCTAACGTTCTACCAATAGGTTTTGCCCAAAAACGCCAGAAAGCTGCAATCTCAACTCGAACTGCTCTGTGGGACCACTTCTGCTTCTCCTACACATCCCCTGACATATTCTACATACAAGCATGCTCTCTTACACCTAAATTCTGACATTGGAAGAAGAATCATGGAAAAAGAATAGAGAAAAAGAGAGTGGTTGGGGAAGCATGGAAAAGGCTTGGTATGGTCTATCCTTGCCTGCACAAATGTCCAATCCCTTCCCAATGATGGAAAGTCAGCTCTCACATACCTTAGGGGGTCATGGACGAAAATGGATGCATTCTTACACAATTATTCAGCTACACACATAGTTTTAGAGATAGAAGCTCAATGAAGAAGATGTAGTTAGAGAGAGAAATGTGGTTTTTCATATTTCTTTACCATTTTCATTTTTGTAAGATTTAAAATTACTCGTAATCTTTCCCTTTCACTTTTAACTCTTTCATTCAAGCTGTAAGCAAGCTTAACCAAGTATTTCTAGCATTTCAAGTGTAAAAACCCGGGTAAATTTAATTTTTTTTAACATAAAGGGCAAAACGGTAAATTGCCCCAACGATTCGGGTTGTAAACCTGAGGTTTTCTAGAACTCGAATGATGAAATGAAACTCATCGTTGAATTCGTCTCACAAAATCTAGTTACTATATCAATTTTCATCGAATTCTGAGATAGTCGGATTTTTGGCGTTTTACGAGGCGGTCGGACCCCGAATGACCCATATAAGAAATTTTAGGAAAATCATGAGATTTTTAAAATAAATAAGAACAATACAAATTAAAAATATTTTGAACATGAACCGGAGCGAAATTTAATCGTTTCGGGATGAAAACGAAGCCGGAATAAAAAGGGACATGTGGCGCGTTTTGGACCAAGCAAATTAAAGAGTATAAAAAGGGGAGAAAATCTGATTTTCTCCCCATTCTTCAGCCGGTTTAACGTGAGAAGTGAGGAGAGGGAAAAAGCTTGGTTCTCCAACTTCTCTCTACGATCTACGAAAGATTAGGAGCTCGGATCTGTTCGGGCCAAGAGAGAGAGTCATTCTCCTTGTCAAGGGCTACGACTACGTACCAAAAATAAGAGCTTTTACCGAAGGTGAGAAAAATGAAAATTTGGAAGAGAGGGATTTGAGCTTGGGTTGATTTCTTGAAGCTTCCCAAGAGCATTCCTCACGCTACAAGAGGTAGGGTTCCCTCCTATTTAAGCTTAATTCCAACCTAGGACATTTATATGAAATGGGTAGGTTGATAGAGATATGTATCACTTGCCTATTGTGTTGATTTGGAGAAATGGGTATTGAAGTTAGGTACAATATATTCTATCTTGAAATGGGTTATGAAATTGGGTAGAATAATTTCTATCTTGGTTTTGATATATAGAAAATTTTTAATAGTGGTTTCTTGATAAATGTAGAAATGGCAATTGTTGGTAGGAAAATGATGATCGTGGGCATATTTTGTGTTAACCATATGTCTTGATGAGTTTAGCATGTTAATTGCATGATTATGTGATAATATGCTTGAAAATTGGATTGAATAAAATTTTAATATATACATGTTGTCAAGAGAAATTGACATTGAGATCAATTATGGTATTTATATGCTTTTGATTTAAATTGCCATGGATGTTGAATTATGATGAGTTTGTTCATATGGCTTCCATTACATATTGAATATGGTGATAATAATACAATTAGACATTACATTGAATTTACATGGGAACATCGCATTCATGGGCATTTGGGCATGAGTGTGGGTGGTGTAGGCATGGTTAAATCAAACACCATACTTGGTGGATGATGGGTGGGCTCGGTATTATTGGACCAAGGTTCAACAGAGTCTCAAGGTTACATGAAAAAGAAAAACTTGTGTCGGATATAGTAAGCAGGAATATACTCTCCCTCGGGCGGCCACTGGTTTATACACTTTCGTTAGTGGAAGTCCAAAAAAGTGTATAGGTGTGCAGAGCCGGCGGTGCGACACCAAAAGCCCGCTACCCAATAAAGACACATGAGTTTTGTTATAAAATTGCCATACGATATACAACATCAATGAAGGATTTATCATACATTGAAATACATTGTGTGGTGGGAGCCGGTGAGGGCTCGGGTTAAAGGGCATGGTTGAGTCTCATCTCATTTCATAGTATGCCATGGCGAAATTCAAATCTTGAATCGCATATTCTTGTTCGGGATGATTATTGTTCGTTAAATGTTGTATGTGCACATTTCATATGCACTTAGGTTGGGAGTAGCCTCTTTAGTAGATACCCAATTGAGTGTGTCTCACCCTTTGTGGGAAAACATTTCAGGTGTGGAGTATATGCCAGTGGACGGACCACACTTGGGTTGCCGAGGAGAAGAAAAGCCAAGATGTGGCCTATTTTGAGTTTTTGTAAATTAAGTATGACAATACTTGGTATGGAATTGTAATAGAACTCATATAAACACTATTGGTATGTAAATATCATGTTATATGAGTTGGGGTTGGTTAGTACATGCGTTGGTTGGTTTTGAGAAGTTTTGAAATTAATTGGAAATGAAAAACTATGGAAATGGGCAAAATCTGGGTTTAACTACCGGTAGTTGTGACCCAGAAGGTAGCAGCTACCGGTAGTCAACAGGTAGTCATGGACCAGAAGGTCTCAAGCTACCGGTAGTCGTTGGTCTAGAGAGTTCTAGCTACTGATAGCTAACAAGTAGCTTCCGGTAGAAATTTTCCAAATTTCCCGAACTACTAGTAGTCGATTGACACCTACCGGTAGCTAGTCTAAAAATCTGAAATTTAAAAAAAAAAAAAATTTGTCAAGATTTGGGCTTAAAATTTCCTTTCTTTAAATGACCAATTTGGACCGTAAAGGGGTATGAACCATGGTGTGTTTGACTTGGATGCTTTGAATATGGTGTCGGGTTATGCGACATCCACAGGTATTTCTGCGAGTTAACGGGTTGTCAATGGTTAATTAATGATCTCCGGATTTTGGGGTGTCACATTAAGTTCTACATTTGGGTATTTGTTTCCAATCTTTGTATTTTGACTATGAATGACATCTCTCTCGTAGTTTAACTCTTTTCTTACATTAATACAAGTTCCATGTTTCATTTATTCATCATGTCTCTTTACATTATGCATATTTTTATTTTGACTATGGATAGCTAAGTTTTTAGTTGGCTAATCCAAGGGAAATTTTCTCTTGGGTATGCTAAATCAACTCTACTCCATTCTTACTCGTAGTGCAAAGTGCTTGGTTTGACTAGGTTGAGTGCGGACGTGGTCATGAGCTTTTGATCCAATATAGACTTGTCATGGAGTATGCTTGAGCCTACACCTCCACATTAGCCACTCATTTCCTACGAATCAATCAAGTACCGAGACACCATTCGTAAAAAAAAAATTAAGTTGATTTAGCATTCCCATTTGAATGACCTCTTCAGATTAGCCAACCTTGTTTTCTTGCATTTCATCCAAAACTCCGCTCACCAAAACACAAAACTACAGGATTTTACACTTTTCATTTATTTACAAATTCACCTTCACCATAATTCGACCAACCTTCCCTGAGTAGAAGATCTTGGAATACTCAATTCCAAGTAAAACACAACATTGCAAGTTTCTCTACGCTTGGGGAGCACTTTTGTACACAGACACATTTTTCTTATTTCTAGCATCAAACCCGAGGGAGAGTGACACTCACCTGCACACATAAGTCATATACACATTCGAGGGTTCGTGTTTGGAGATTAGGGTGGACACAATCAAGCAAAGTGGCAGAGACTGGACAGAGCCTTGGTAAGTGTGGCATAGGGGGAGAGATTCCAAAGTGCAACAGTAGAGCATGTAGGAAGAGGATAGTTTGACCATTGTCCATGCGTAGTGAAGTTTTCTGAAGGATTTGATGCTCCAAGAATTTCTTACTTCAAATTTCAAAACATGTGAACTGAGCACCCTGGGTTTTCTGAAGGATTTGATGCTCCAAGAGTTTCTTACTTCAAATTTCAAAACATGTGAACTGAGCACCCTGGTTTTTTGCAACTGGTAGAGAGGAACTGGTCAGGTCAGTATTCTTCAAATCCAATTGAGAATTTCTTTTTGAAATTAAAGTATTTAATATATCAATTGAAAAGATGGAACAAGGAAGCTTTTGAAAATATTTTTGAGAATATCAAAAGTTTGGAATTGAAATTGATCAAAGCAGAAGAGGATTTTGAGAGGGATGATTCCATGATCCATTCTCAAGCTCTAATGGAGGTAAAAGAAGATCTGGAGAGGGGCCCTAAAAATAGAAGAGACTTTTTGGAGACAAAGAGCTAATGTCAATTAGACAATAAAGGGATAAAGGAAGACTAGACAATTTCATGTTATAGCTAAGAGCAAAGTTGTAAGTAATAGGCTTGTAAGAGTTAAAAATGCAAACAATCAATGGGTAGACAACGAACAAGAAATTGCAACTTGTGGGTAGAGTTTTTTTCTACCTTGTATAAATCTGAATCTCATGTCGTGGAGGAAGACCTACTCTCTGTTATTCCCAAGATGGTGATAGTTGAGGATAACATTATGCTTACTTCTCCTATTACTCTAGAGGAGTTGAAGGAGGTTATTTTTTCAATGTCTATATACAATGCACTTGGACCTGATGGATATTCTGGCCAGTTTTTCCACTCTGTGTGGGACATTATTAAGATGGACTTGTTGAAAGCTACTAATTTTTTCATGGAAGGAGGATAAGTGCCTAGATTTGTGAATGCTACTCTATTGGTCCTAATCCCTAAGACAGAAAATCCAACATCTTTTGCAGAAATTAAACCAATAAGTTGGTGTAATTTCCTATACAAGACTTTCACTAAAATTCTGTCATCCAGGTTAAACTTATTGATGCCAAAGATTATTTTTTAGGAATAACGTAGATTTGTGAAATGAAGAAACATTAGTGATAGCATAGCTCTTTCTTAGTTCATGGTAAATGATTTGGATAGAAAAGTTGAGGCAAGGAACATTATTGTCAAGCTAGACATAATGAAGGCTTTTGACAGACTGGAATGTATTTTTTAAAATAATCCTTAAGTCATTTTGGATTTTCAAGAAGATTTTTTGACATTGTTACAAATTGTCTTCAAAATCAATTTGTCTCTTTGGCCATTAATGAAGTAAGACATGGTTTCTTCCTAAAGTCTAAGGGGCTTAGACAAGGGTATCCATTGTTTCCAAGTCTTTTCATCATTGTAGCAGAAATTTTGAGTAGAGGATTGAAGTAGATTTTTTAACAAGGCCTGGTTAGGTACTACCATACATGTAGAGATTCAATTCCATTGTCTCATGTGTTATTTGCAGATGATACACTCATCTTTTTGAAAGGGATAAGAGATCTATGGTTAATCTTTTGAAGCTTAAGAAGAGATATGAAAACTCTTCAAGTCAGTTGGTGAACACACAGAAAATTTCTTTGTCTTGTTCCAATAAAATCCCCCTACATAGAAAGAACCTCATGCCCCAGGTTGCATATATCCCAATTAAAATTTTTTGTTTCACTTAGTTGGGCTGTCTAGGACCAAACTAATTTAATTTGAGGGATTGCTCAAGAAGATCCAGTCAAGATTAAAGGTTGGTGTGGGAAGTTGCTCTCTAATGCAGGAGGGATAGTGTTGCTTCAGTCGGTTTTGAGTTCTCTATCTATTCATTTACTGGCTTCACTAGATTTACCTAAAGGTATTATTGCTAAGCTTAATTATACTATGGCTAAATTTTTTTGGTTTGGAAATAAAAATATCAAACGAAGACATTGGTGTTCTTGAAATCTATTACTATGCCTAAAGAGGAGGCAGGTTTCGGAATAAGAAAGTTTGAAGGTATGCAGTCTGCCTTCAGAATGAAACAGGTTTGAAACTTGATGCATGCCACTTCTTTATGGTCTAAGTTTTTGATTGGAAAATTTTTGGGAAACAAATATTTGTTAGCTACCTCATCTCCTATTCTTTTCTAGGAATACAGAGTACTGTCACCATGGTTTGAACGTATGGTAACTAACACAGTTATGCTAGTAGGTTCAGGATGCAGGGTGGATTTCTGGTGTGATAACTGGACTAGTTTTGGTCCTCTAATTCTTAGGAACTTTGAAAATCCTTCTTTTTTTCCAAAACTAGCTCAACTATATGTCAATGATCAGTGGGAATTGGAGGGTGTACAACACATAATGGATGCTCAT
Organism: Ilex asprella; assembly: GCA_023539305.1. Classification (NCBI taxonomy): domain Eukaryota; kingdom Viridiplantae; phylum Streptophyta; class Magnoliopsida; order Aquifoliales; family Aquifoliaceae; genus Ilex; species Ilex asprella. The sequence continues at coordinate 24,861,094 of CM042193.1, read as the reverse complement.
TTGGTTCAGGAGGTCTCTTCCAGTCAATTGTAGTTGGATACCAGACAAGATAAGCTTGTTTGGATACACAACTCTTTAGGGATTTCACAGTGAAATCAACATGGCATATTGCACGAATAGCAAGTAACATAATTCCTACAACTGATATAGTCTGGAAACAATTTGTGCCTCACAGTGCTCAACTGGTGGGATGGAAAATAATACAACACTCCTTACCTATGGACTCTACTTTTCAACACAGAGGTGTATCTTTAGCAAGTAGATGTGTCCTCTGTAATAGTGATAGCGAATATGTACCACATGTTTTCGATCCATGCAAATATACAAATTCAATATAGAGCATTCTCTCAGCAAAATTGGGGTTCCAGTTTATTGTAAATGAAGAACCTCTATCTGGATTCATGAGGTTGGTGAGAATATTCAAACATTCTTCAGTCAGTCATGCATTATTGCGAGGAGTATCTCTTTTGATATACTGGAAAGTATGGAAGGAAAGATGTAGGAGATTATTTAATGATCAGAGGTTTTCTGCCAATGCGTTAATCAAGATTATCCTTCAATTTTTAAGGTTGCAGGTGTATAATATTCATCCCAAAGCAATTGATTCACCTCAGGATTTGGATTTGCTTTGCTCCCTAAATGTTCATAAGCCTGGTTCTATCAAGATGAAGACATGGTGGTTTGCATGGGAATATCCAAAGGAAGGAGTTCTAAAGCTTAATATTGATAGGGCATTAAAAGGTAACCAAGATTATCTGGGGGTGGAGTAGTTCTTCGAAAATCTAATGGTCAGCTGGTACTTGTAGGTTCCTATTTCTATGGACGGTGTACTAATATGGAGGTAGAGATTAGGGCATTGTTGAGTGGTCTTTGTTTGATACAGGATCATGATCTTCATGATTATTCTTTAGTAATTGAAACTGATTCTCAGCTTCTGGTGGATATGGTCAAAAAGAAGGTCAAAATAGCTTGGAAGTTTTGGAGTATTTTTTATCAAATCAACTCTATCCTTCAAGGTTTCACATTTGAATTACAGCACACATATCGCGAAGGCAATGCAATGGTTGACTCTCTGGCAAATATAGGCGTTACAAATCGGGATTCTATAGTCTATGATTCCACTCATGCTCTTCTAGTTATTACAAGGCTTCTCATGCAACAAGATTCAAGAAATATCATAAATTTGAAAAAGCGGGTCCAGAGGGTTTATTGATTACATGTATACCCATTTATCAATTATTGATCCTATTAGCAGTTTGAAGTTTTCAACCAAACCATACCAGCAAGCAAATACAAACAAATTTAAGGATTATAGGAGTGCAAAACTAAGCGAGTTTGCTGTTTACCTCTTTGGATTGAGTTATATGGAATTTAGCTCTATAAAACTCTTTTCCTACTTCACCAGTCATTTCATGGATCTTCTTCTATGTAATTGCTACTGCTTCAAGTCCAGGACTGCACAAAGGCAGCGGCGCTTCATTTTAGGTGGCTCTTTCCTTTGCTCAGACTATTGGAATTACAGCTCTGGCTGGTTTTCATTGGACCTTTTCCTTGGTTCATCTCCCCTCTCCAATCAGGACAACCTTCCTCATGTTCAGGGTCGCCAATTACTAGACCATCATCTTAGATGGTGGGGCCTATCTCCTTCTCTATTCTTTATCTCTACATGTTTTTGTTCTAAATGTTCATACAAGGGCTATCTCTCTATCTCTTCGAATCAGCTAGATATTCCTCTTCTACCATGTACAGAAGATGAGGAGTATTGGCCCTGTCACACCCCCACCCTGGATCACATAGGGTGGGCAATGGACCGGCCACCAAGGCGTTAACCAACCAATCCTGGGCATAATAAATGCAAAATATAGTGGAAGACAAATAATAAAGTGATTCATTCCACTGACCTAATGAATACCAAAGGAATAAACTAGCATCACCATCATTATTAAACTCGTGTAAAATAATAATTGATCCATAAGGTTCACTACTCTAAGCATAAGTAACATTGTTCCCAAAAGAATTGAATATTTGTCTCAAAACTATAAAAGACATTTATTCCTAAAGACCTACAATAAAATAAATCTTCAATTCCTCTAATCCCTTGTCTATCTATGAACTTACTCCTCACCCTGATCCTCACCTAAAAAATGTTAAATGTTTGGATAAGCACAATGGCCCATGAATAGCAATCACCTCTAATGAGGTGTGAAAATAAATCCCATAGTTTATATATAAAAATAAATTTTGCTTCACATAAGTACAACAAATTGTACCCCAACACCTCCCACATAATCATTTAAGCAAAATGATTTCATGATCACAAATAAATTTATAAATGAAAAGACATTTATAACCTAAAACACCCACACACACACATTTAGTTCCAAATACATTTGTCAAATCATGTTTGTTACCACTAGCCGGATAACTGGCCCAGTCTCTTGTTACCACTAGTCTGGTAACTGGCCTAGTCGCTTGTCATCACTAGCCTGATGAATGGCTCTATCTCTTGTTACCACTAGCCTGGTAACTGGCCCAGTCTCTTGTCATCACTAGCTTGATGTCTGGCCCCGTCATTTGTTACCACTTAGACCTAGTAACCCCAATTCCGGTCTCATAAACATGATTTTCACGCTAGTTTTAGTCCTAACGCACGTAAAATTTCCCTTTCATCACCAAAGCAATGATATAAATCATCCCACAATTTTTCAAAAATTCACATGTATAATAGTTCACAATTTCAAAACATTTAATTCAAAACCCAAACATCAGCACATACATCATATATATGTAAAAAAATCCACACGCACGCACCCACACATTGAATATAGAAAATCCTCTCATAAGAAGGAGTAAACTACTCACCTTGATTTCCAACATCCAATTTAAAGCACTATTTCCCAACTTCAATGCAATCCCCACATAATCCAAAATAACATATAATAATCAATCACAATTCCTAACTTCGCCGTTTTGCGATTCTATATTTAATTTTTATACTTCCTACCTATTGATATATACTTAATATATATTTTACATATAAATATCCTTTCTAATATGAGGTAATAGATATGGAAGTATTCTAGGCTGTTTAGAAAACAGTTTCTAAATTTTTAGGGTCAAATCATAATTTTTGAAACTTTTTGGGTCAAAGTGCAATTTCCTTAAAAGATGAATTTTCTGTTTTCGCGGGTGCCATAAATTTTTCGGAATAGTATTTAATTCCTTTAGCTGGGCCTTTTGAATTTTTAGGCATCATGCTTAGGTTTATTTTATTCTTTTCCATTTTTTGTACTAAGCATGCATTTTTGCCCTCTTTCATTTTTTATACCCTTCTTGTATTTAGATTGAATGCATCAAGGGGTAAGGTACATACGTCCCCCTTTCTAAGTGTAATTTAAATTTTTTAAACAATAAAATTCTCTTGCACCGTCAAGGTCCCCAAAAAAATGTATAAGGAGCATTTAATGTGCCCACGTGAGGCAAAGATGCTGGAGCTAAAAGGGGTGTGGAACTTCAATGACTAACTCTTTTGTTGAGCCGATCATACTCTGCTCGGGTACACTTCAACCTACATGTCATTCATCATCGTTCCTTTCTGAACTAATTCCACTCTTGATCATGACTGCCAAGCTAATTAGTCTACTCAGGACCAAATCCCACGATCTCTCAAGAAAGCTTTGTCTGTCCCCTCCAGGAGGAACAAACCAATAAGAAATTTTCTTGCGTTTCTTTCTTCTATTGAGACACCTATGCCAGCACAAATCCTTGTCAAACTCATTAAGTCTGCTTCAGTTGATCCTGTCAAGGCTGATAACATGCCCTGTTTAAGGAGCCTTTGGTTGGTTCAACTCAGGTCTTGATGTATATTAACCCTGAATCCCATGTCCACTCTAAACCACATCAGCCTCATTTGAGCCCATCCTTTCTCTTTTTGATTTTCCAGAACCTATTCTCATACTATTAGATGATCCTACCTCCAAGTAACGTAAGATTTTCGAGCCTAAATTTGTTCCTTCTGAGCCTGTTACTCCCCTTTTTAGACCTATCCTACAGGCTAAGAGGAGAGAAATCACTATAAGAGATTTTGTTGCCAAAGATTTCAAAGTGGCAGTGGGAATAGCTAGAGGTGTGATCCTTCCTCGCAACCTAGCCGCAAATGAGGCATTGTCAGATGACAAGATCAAGTGACAAGCTATTCAACTAGTGGTTTTGGTATTTCCCCACTCCCTTTACTTCTTTTTGAAAAGCCTTTAAGTTTTTTTTCAACTTTATATGCCTTTCCTTGTGCTTTGTAGTGACTTTAGAAGGTTCATGAAGTTGGGGCGAGAATCACAAGGAAGGACAAGGCCATAAAAGAGACTATTCATCATTGCATGTCTGCTTTGGCAAAGAAAGAGTCTGCCGATGAAGAGTATGCCGAGCTTTGAGAGGAGATGTTGGTTCTTCAGGCTCAAATCCTTAGCCTGACTGACGAGAACAAGAAGCTCATTGTAGAGGTAGAAGATTTGAAGGCATCCAAAAATGTGGCCAACGTCAAGCTAGGCTTGACCACTCTAACCTTTTGGAGAAGTTTGAGCGATTCAATGCTGAAGCTAAAGATCTAGAAAATTCAGCCTTCGAACAGGGGATGGAGAAGGCAGAGAATGACTTGGCTTCACAAATTCCAACCTTGGAAAAGGCATACTTTGCCAAAGGTTGGCATGCAGCACTATCCGTTGTAGATGTACCCCAATCTTCAAAGCTTTATACTCGTTATGCTTCTGCAAGTTCTTCCTAACGTCAACCGACCTGACAACAACTGTTCTACAAAACTTTCTAAAGTTGGCCTCTCTTTTTTTTTGAATATATAATGAAGAACCTTTTATCAAATATCTTTGCATTCGTTCTTTTCTCAATAAGTTTTAGTTAGTTCGGTCGTAGTTTGGCCATTAGGTAAGGACCTCTATTTAAAAATCTCAGTCCCAAAGTGGGGACCTCTCAACACTTGTAATGCATTTTGTTCTTACGAAGTTTCGGCCCTTACTCGACCTTTCTTCAAAGAATTTGGTCCCAAAGTAAGAATCATACGATATAATTAAGTTTTGCTATTAAGAAGATATGGCCCTTGCTTGGCCTTTCTTCAAAGAACTCGGTCCCAAAGTAGGGACCTCCTAATAGTTAGAATAAATTTTGTTCTGCCCTTACTCGGCCTTTCTTCAAAATAGCTCGGTCCCAAAGTAAGGACCTCACAATACTTACAATAAATTTTTCTCTAAGAAGTTATGGCCCTTGCTCGGCCTTTCTTCAAAGAACTCGGTCCCAAAATAGGGACCTCCCGATACTTATAATAAATTTTGCTCTAAGAAGTTTTCGCCCTTACTCGGCCTTTCTTCAAATAGCTTGGTCCCAATATAGGGACCTCACGATACTTAGAATAAATTTTCTCTAAGAAGTTATGGCCCTTACTTGGCCTTTCTTCAAAGAGCTTGTTTCGTTACTGTTTAGAAACTAAGACTCAATCCCCTTGGGTCCTTAAGAGTCTATTTCTACATACGTACCGACCCTTTAATCTAATCAGACTCAGATCACTATCCAATTAGTTTAAATTGTCGTGCCTAACTGTGGGTATGGATTTGATCAGGTGGTTGCGCCCGATTTAAGCTCTTGCTTCTATCAAGATTTTTGCCTCCTTGCCTTGGTAGTAGGATGGGCTTAACATACTTTGACTATAAGTTTAGAATTTAAGAAATATTTATTCAAAAATTCATAATTCTTTTTCTAAAATTCAATATTTTTTCTAAGTACACGAGAGAATACTTCTCGACAAGGTACTTACTTTCGAGAGAAACAACCCATAGGGGGCACCCTTACTTTCTGAAGGCACTTCAGAGTTTGTATTTTTGAAGGTACTTCAGAAATAGAAATTTCACATGTTAGATGAATTCCACGGTCGTGGCAATGGTCCAAAGTTTCAAGCTCGTAAGATCTGTTTCCTCCTACTCGAACCACCTTGTATGGTCCTTCCCAATTAGCACCAAGCTTTCCATGTGTTGGATTTCTTATCAATCCTAGAACTCATCTAAGAACTAATTCTTCAGTGACAAAAGCACGACAGCTAACCTTCCTGTTATAGACCCGAGATATTTGTTGTTGATAGGATACAATCCGTATTGTCGTCGACTCTCTCCTTTCTTCAAGCAAGTCTAACTCTCGGGCGACTACAATTTTATTGCCCCCACTGGCGACTAGTTCGGTTCAGAGGGTCAGTAACCCGACCTCCAATGGTATTATGACCTCCATTCCATAGCCGAGGGTGAATGGTGTTTCACCAGTTGTGCGTCGCGCTGTGGTTTGGTACATCCATAGAACGCTTGGTAACTCATCCACCCGCCTGTCTTTTGCGCTTTCCAACCTCTTCTTGATCCTGTCTTGATCCAAAATGTGTACACCCAAGTGCAGGCGGTCAACCTATAGTAATAATCTAATTTGAGTCCGGACTCGAATCCATAGGGAACTATTGTTGGTGTTTCAAAGTAAATAGTGGCGGAGACTAAATGATTGTAACCCTTGAGATTTGAAGTTGTGTGGTGTATGGAATTTCCTGAACATAATATAGGATTCCTTCCAAGAAGGTTTTCTAGACAAAATATAAGATAAGCTCAAATGTGAAAAGGTCACTCTTTAGTTCGAGGATCTAAACATGAAGTTAATCATCCAATTTATTATACTTGTGCATGATAGCTCAATTAACCCCGTGTCAATAGCAAGTAAATTGGAAGATAAATGTGGATTGGGAGAATTACGAACATGATTCCGATTTCTTACTAGAAGTTTACAAGAATTTCTTGTGCCGAGACTTAACCCATCTACAAACAAGCAAGTGTTTCTACAAGACATCCAACCATGGCATTAATATTCTATTTCCATTCTTTAATTGAAGTACAATAATGAAAAAGATTGAAGGGTAGTCATGAAGATCTAGTCGGAGTACTTGCCTTGAACCGATGAGTCTTTCTATGCAAAAGTTATCTATGTTATAGAAAGTACTCATAGTTATACAAAGTACCTTAAATTTGCTAGATGCAATCAATCATTCAATACGTAAGGGAAATAAAAAATATTAAGCATAATAAAAAATGCATAGATATAATTTCTAGATAATTTATACATGTCCATCACCTCTTACTAAAGAGTGAATGAGAAACTACTCACTCTTCATGGATTTGGTAAAGCTAGAAAAGTGAGTGATGCTCGTCCATCCAAGTAGAGGGGTTACAAGGTAAAGCACAATAAACAAGGAGCTAATCTTCAACGAAGAATGAATGAATCATGTTCCACCCTTCACAGCTTTGGTGAAGCTCTAGAAAAGTGAAAGAGTTTCACTCCTCTAAGGGAAGAAGGAAGCTCAAGCAATGGAAGTGCATGAAACGAGTATTGAAAGTAGAAGAAAGCTAGTCACTTTTGGAGGGTTTCTTCCTCAACAATAAGTGATTTATCTCCCTCTATGCATGTAATTGAAAACCTAAGTCTAAGACTAACAAAGTAAGAAAATGTTTGTCTAGTGCAAGTACGAACTCCAAGCTCCCTTGAACCTTCAACAATGGGAGTATTTAAAGGCAAGGAGGAAGGGGCAAGGTAGTGTAGAGAAATAGTACAAAGCCTTGAAAATCCTAGTGAAAGTCCCAATGTCCGGAGAGAAGATCAACCACTCTGCAGTCTGTCTGGGGACAACGTTCGAACGTTTCCTGACGTTCAAACATTGTTTCTGTCTTTGCTTGATGGGCGTTCAAACAGCATGTGGGGGTCTGACCTTCCCACTCAAGTGGTCTATGGTCTTCCGTGGAAATCCATTTTCACACTCCATGCATAACTTGACAATTTGCACTCAACATCCTAGTCCTCAAATAATTCAAGGGGACGTTCGAACGTTAGTTGGTGTCCGAACGTGATACTCAAGTGTTGTCCCTCTTAGCTGCAACACGCCATGGCTCAGTACTCCAGCAGTCTGATCTTCAATAATTCAAGAGAACATTCAAACGTGGATTGGCATTAAAACGTTCTTGCATTGGTCCAAGATTTATCCAATTTTGCTCCAAAATATGCTGATTTAGCGTGAAAGTTTGCCTTTTGTCCCTTGTACAATTTATGCACTGAAATGTTATCATTTAAACTCCACCAAATTACAATTAGTCTTAAAAATGCATAGTGATATGCTAATTTTAACTACTAATTAGATCCCATCTAGGATGGTTTTGTTTGAGATTTCAACCTAACTGATACTCTAAGGGTAAGTCATAGTGGAGTAATGATTCTGAATTCCATATTGCTGACAAAAGGCTCTGAAGGGGCCACTTTCAAGTTGAGTTTCATTGTCTGACACAAGGGTAGTGGGTATGCCAAACCTTGTGATAATGTTTTTCTATAAGAACCTCCACGTGTCAATGTCCCGTATGTTTGATAGGGGCTCGTCCTCCACCCATTTTTGTGAAGTAATCAGTCACCATGAGAAGGAATCGCTTGTTTCCAGGGGCCTGCGACAATAGTCCTGCTATATCCAATCCCCATTGTGCAAACCGCCACGGACTAGAAAGTTGAATCAAATCTTGGGCAGCCTTTCTAGGTATTGAAGAGAATATATGGCATTTTTTCGCAATACCTAACGAATTGTTGAGCGTCTTTCTGCATATATAGCCACCAAAACCCCTAGGAAAGATCTTGGTGGGCTAATGACCTTCCGCCGGTATATACATCATAGCTACCTTCGTGAATTTTGGACAAAAAAATCTTGGACCAATCCCAGATGAATGCATCTTAGGTATGGTCCAACAAATGAGCGTCAATAAAGTTCTTCTTTCGAGGATATTTAGAACCTAGCCGCCTTCAGTCGCAACTTATAAGACCGCTTCCTATCTTCAGGTAAGTCCTCATCTTTCAAATAAGTTGTAATTATATGACACCTCAAAATCCGGGGGTCATTTATCAACCGTTGACAACCCGTCAACCCGCAAAAATACCCATGAACGTCGTTTTACCCGACACCATGTCAATAATGTTCCCTTAACCGGGATATTACCCACAATTGTGATCCGTGTTCCTTTAATCATTAAATTTAACCAATGTCCAATGTACATCAATATACCTCATTTAAGGTCCATTTGTATCATTTAAGGGAAGGAAACTCAAATTCCAAAGCTTTGCAAAATAATTTAAAATTTTTAAATTCTGGAGAGTGTACAAGTACACAGTACCGGTACGCCCATTCCAGTAGGCAAACCGTATCGGTATTGTTTGTCCATTTTTGCCCTTTTTACATATTTTTCATTTCAAAACCATTCCAAATCTTTCCAAAATCATCCAAGACTTATGCAACATGAATTTGTACATTCAACATAGCTTATACAAGTTCTATTACATTTCTTTGCATAAATATACATGCCCAAAACTAAGTATTTGTAAAGACTTTAGAAATCTCAAAAAAAAGCCACAAGTCGGCCCCTTCACCCTTGATGCTCTACATGAGAGCCATCTGTCGGTGCAACTCCCATACCTGAAATGTTTTCCGTATAGGGTGAGCCACGCTCAGTAGAATAACCCCTACAAAGGCTACTCCCCATTTAGATGCACATGGAATGCTCATATGTTACATTCAATTATCCACATCAAGTATATGCAACTCAATGATAAAATCTTTTATGACATGCCATGAAATGAGGTAAGACTCATTCATGCACTCAACCCAAGCCCTTCCCGGCTCTTTAACACGTGCAAGTGCAACTGTGTGTGAACCCGTCATCCATGTTATACATCAAATGACGTTTACAATTCTGGGTCTTTCTTTGAGTGCATATTTATGGACTTACACTAACGGTACCCAACCGACACGGAATTCATGGACATCCACCAATGGTTCAGTGTACACCGACACACTTTATGGACTCTTATGCCAATGAAGTGCGTATCCATTCACCGGGTCTCTCACCCGAGGGATATTCTAGTCCCTTCTTCAATCCCCTTCTTCCAAGTCCCTTTATCAATTACCAAAAGTGACATTTGATTAACCATGCACACTCACACCCACACCCATGACTTATGCCCATGAATGTGATGTCAATATCATGCTCACCATGCAATGGAAGCCAAATGAGCAACATTAACCCTACGAACAATCTCAACATATTTCAACATGTCTATGGTAAATTTTACTTTAAACATATAAATACCATGCTTTGTCACAATGTCAATATAGCAAAACATGCATATATTCACAATTCCCTTAACACAATATCCAAGCATGCTACACATAAGCTATGCAAAACATACTTAATTTTTCATAGGTACTTAGTCAAACACCTTAAGGGCACCCAAGTAGTGTAATCATACAACATAGCCCACATAACATCAAACATCAAGAAATTACCTAAGTAACTCCCATGTACCAAATTCAATCAAAAAGTTAGTTTAAGTCATCTCTAGACTCATTTCTCAATTTCATAACTATATATATATATATATATATATATCGGTCCACATACATATATATGCACACCAAACCCTTGTCCGACGGACATCATAGGGTCGAAATAAGCCAAAGTAGGAGGAACCTTACCTCTTGGAGCGTAAACCGAAGACAAGGGCTTCAAGAACACCTCCCAAGACCCCCAAAAGCTTGATTTCCCAAAAGTTCCTCTTTTGGATCTTCGATAAAATCTCTTATTTTTGGTACATAGACGTAGCCCTCATCCAGGAGATGAAGTTTAACTCTTGGCCCAAGCAATTTCGAGCGACGGAACTTCAAAAATTGGCAGAAGAAAGCTTGAAGACAATTTTTTTTCTCTTTTCTCTCTTCTCTCTCTATGGCGGACCAAACGGCTGAACAAGTGAGATATTTCTGCTGAAATATCTCATTTAAGTCCCTATTTATAATTTTAAATGCTTGGCTCACATCGAGCCACGTGCCCCTCACTTATTCGGGTATGTTTTCGCCCCGAAATAATTTATTCAATCACAATTTAAATTCAAATTAATTTTATTTAAATTTTTATTCAATTATAAGAAAATTTTAAAATTTCTGTTTTTGGGGACTTTTGTGAGGTCATCTGTCACCTAGTCGCCTCAAACGACGTGCAAAATTCAACTATCTCAGAATTCGATAAAATTTGACAAAGTGACTAAATTTTGTGATACGAATCCAACGGCAAAGGCTGTTGTGTCATACAAACTATAGAACATGAGTATTTTAATTCTGCATTATAGTGGCAAAATGATTATTTTGCCCTTACTCAAAAAAAATTCAAAATTTTCCAAGTTTTACAAATTGCATCCATCTAACTCGGTTGTAAATCATCGGAAACGACCTCTTCTGATAATGATGCTATAATACTTGACTCGGCTTTGTACTCAACTGTGACAGTTCTTTCATTCCTCCCATCTATAGCCAAGGCTAAGGAGGCCAGTGCATCGGTGTGGTCGTTCTGGGCTCGGCCTACCTGCTGAATGGAGTACTCTGGGATACGACTTAGCTCATTCTCTATCATAACATGGTAAGCCACCATTCTCTCATCCTTTGCTATATAATCTCCTAATATCTGATTCACCACCAGCTGTGAGTTAGAAAATATTTGAAGCCTTATTACCCCCAAGTCGACTACAAGCCTAACTCCTGCCAATAGGGCCTCGTATTCTGCTTTATTGTTTGAGGCTTGGAAACTGAGTCTTATGAATTTTCCAATATGTCTCCTTCTAGGCTTTTCAATATGTCTCCTTCTGCCCATTTCTGGTTCGACAACCCATCCACGAATAGCCTCTAACCGCTTGTATGGACTTGACTGACATGACTTTTGGTTCTGCACTTGGGGTTTGAATAACATTGAAGTCTTTGGGGGAGAACTCGGCGATGAAATCGGCAACAAACTGTCCTTTGATCACAGTTCTAGGCTCAAACTCGATATCATACTAGCCGAGCTCAACTGCCCATTTTGAAATGTGCTCCGACAGGTCAAGCTTTCAAAAAGGGCATTTAATGGTTGATCTGTCAGCACAACGATCTGGTGTGCTTGAAAATAATGACACAACTTTCTAGTCAAATTTACCAGGGCTAATGCCAACTTCCCCAGAGGTAAGTATCTTGTCTCAGAATCTAGGAGCTTCTTGCTAACATAATATACGGGGCTAAGACTCGAATGATTTCTCCTCATCAGAGCTCCACTAACATATGGTTTGAAACTTGTTGATGAAAACTTGTCGTCATCATATGGCTTGTCTGGGCTCTTACCCATATTCATTCTAGTTTCACTATCAAAGGGAAACGATACTCAATAATTGGGATACGAGTCCTGCCAAGCTTCATCGCTCGCAAGTGATCCAACGGTGTTTTTCAGTCTTAAAATTAGCTTTTTGTTCAAATTGATGTTTCCCATAGACGACGCCAAAAAATATGAGGCAAAAAGTGAATTTACCTCTACCAAGAGATGTTTGGTTTAGAACTTGTAAAAGTTTGAAATTTTTGAATTTTTATGAAAAATTGCAAAATGGTAATTAGCCGCTACGGTAGGGGTGGAAAACCCAAATTTATCCAAAACTCAGATGATGAAACAGACCCACCGTTGGATTCATCTCGCGAAATCTAGTTATCAAGTTAATTTTTGTTGAATTCTAAGAGTTGAATTTTTCATGTTTTACAATGCAAACGAGCATCGCATGGCTAAAATAAACGCGATCGGATTTTAATTGCAAAATATAAAAAATAGTTCAAAGTTAGTTCAAATAAAATATATTGAACATAACATGAAACGAGATTTAATTGATTCGGAATAAAATTAAATCAAGAAAAGACGGGACATGTGGCGCATTGTGAGCCAAGTATTAAGGGGTATAAATAGGTGAGAAAATTAGATTTTCTCCCCATTTTTCACCAGATTTTTGTGAGAGAGAAAAGAGTGTTTCTTCAAGCTTTTCTCTGCGATCTAGGGCCAACCTCTCGTCAAAACACTTCAGGCCAAGAACATAAATTGATCTACGCAACGAACGCTACGTCTACATACCAAAAATCAAGAATTTTAACAAAGTCTCAAGAACAAGATTTTTGGAAATCAAATTCTAAAGCTTGAGTAAAGTTTTCTTAGAGTTTCTACCATTCATATTATGCTTCAACAGGTAGGGTTCTTCTCCTAAGTAGGTTCATTTTCTACATAGGGTTTCGTATGAAATGGGTAGCATGATTTAAAATGAAATCTCTTGCTTAAATATACTCATAGTGGAACTAGAGTATGAAAAATGGTATAAGAATATATAAACCAATTTCGCATGAATTGGGTATTGTTGAAATTACTTGTTTGATGATTTCATGAGAATGTGATAAATTGGGCATGATTATGTGTTTATATGATTTTTGTGTCTTTGGGTGTTTGAGGAGTTTGATAAAATGACTATGATTGATTAAGTATGTTATTCGAATCAAAATTGATTTAATATGCTTGGTGATGATGTTAGAACATAATTATATGCTTGATGATATAAGTAAGATTGAGGATTTGAAGTTGTTCACAATATGCTCATGACATGTTGAACGTGATATTGAAATTGAAATTGAAAACTTGATTGCATAGTGATATGACTTGCAATTATTCATTACATTGCATATACATGGGTAGCATCACATTTGTGGGCATTTGACATGGGTGTGGGTGCGTGCATGTTTTTGGATCAAACGTCATTTTTGGTGGATGATAAGTGGGCTCGGGAGAGTTGGACCAAGATCTGACTGAGTTACACGGGTTGCATGAAAAACTTGTGTCGGGTATAGCAAAAAGGGCTAGATTCTCCCTCGGGTGCAAGACCCCGTTACAAGTTTATACACTTCCGACGGTGAAAATTCAAAAAAGTGTATTGGTCTAAGTGGAACCGGAGGTGGGATACCAAAATCCGTGTCGGTGTGGTGGACCGATGGTGCAAGTCCGGGAAATCACCAACCTGACAAAGACTCATGGTTCATTTTATAAAATAGTCATTGGATGTGCAACATCAATGGCGGTGGCTTGGAATGTCTGGATACATACGCATAGCATTGCATGTGTTATGAGAGCCAATAAAGGCTCAAGTTGTGTTACATGTGTGAGTCTCACATCATAACATTGCATGGCATTGTAACGTTCATTCTTGAAATTGTATGTTCTTGGATGAATGTTTATTTGAATATTGAATGGCACGTGAACATTTCATATGTATCTAGGTTGGATAGTAGTTTCTTTAGGAGATATCCTTATTGAGTGTGGCTCACTTGTTATGGGAATAACATTTCAGGTATGGGACAAGCACGGGTGGACGGCTCTCATATGAGACCTTGTTGAGAAGAAGTCGGATTGTGGCTTTAAATTGCATTTTGTAACTCAGATTGTGTAATTATTTTTGGACATGTAATATCGTATAAACGATTGTATAAAAAACTTATATGGACTATATTTTGTGCAAAATTTGATATTATATGAGTTTGGGTAAAGGTTGTAAGAGATTGGGTGAGTTGAAATTGAAAAATGATTGAATTGGGTGATTAGCTAGCAGCACAATTGCAGTGGGCAACTACTGGTAGCTCGCGAGGCAATGGGCTCAACTACCGGTAGCTCATTTCACAACTATTGGTAAGTCTCAGGCAATGAGCTCAACTACCGATAGCTCATTTCATAACTACCGTTAGCTTGTGGGCAGAGGGCTCAGCTATTGGTAGCACGTATACGAGTTACCGATAGCTCCACCAAAATTTTTAAAAATTCGAAATAACTTTGTCCAGCATTCGAGCCTTGAGCCCTTTTGTTCAAGGGGTGTAAATGGAGTAATATTAAGGACAAATTGATGTATATTGGACCTTAGAATGATCAAGTGATTGAAATGTATACAGGTTTTGCGTTTGGGAGTGCCCGATACAAGGGAGACTCTACTCAAACTCTGTGTTGGTTACAATACCAGTGAATGGAATGTTACGAAGTAGTGTCGAGTTATGCAGCATTCATGGGTACTTCCGCGGGTTGATGATTGATCAACGGGTTGACAAAGGACCCCCGGTTTTAGGGGTGTCATAGAACTTGTATTCATCTTCCTTCTTACAAAACGAACAAACTGTCCAAGACCGAAGTGCTTTGATCGAAGGCACTTTGATGCTTAAGTCAGTAATTGAACACAAAGGATTGAAATACGGGGAGAATTCAACGTATCTTTTACTGTGCCTGCTTAATCCTCTTTTTAGTGTCTCCTTCTTAGGATTTGCATGATTGACGAAGTAAGGTGGCACACTTCTCATCAATCTGTGATATGCATTAGAGATTTGTTGAAATATCTCCAGACGCTCTCCCAACTGACTAGCTCTTACCAAGTCGTTGGTTATGCTTATCTGTTACAATAGTACCTCAATTATAAACATTCACTTAAAATGACAATGTTTACATGTAAAGCTCAGTTATGTTGAGACCGAGCTCTTGCTCTCCTTACTATGTCTTAGATAGTTCGATTGTACTTTGCCTAGCTTATCAATTTACTTTTTCCTCACGTGATTTACCATGTTAGCCTCACGTGGGCACATTAAATGCTCCTTACACATGTTGTAATTTTTTATGCTCCTTCATTTTTAATGCTGCAACAGATCAAATTATTAAATGCATTCTACTATCATTCATTTGTCACAATTCTTTATATCCCCAAATTATATCCCAATAACATTAGTGTTTCAAATATAATGCTATTTGCTCTGGAATCTGTTAGGATGAAGAGTAAGCACGGTTAAATTATCACAAAGTACAAAATGAAGAGGGTGAACTAATATGCATCTCATACATGAAAATTAGGAAGACAAGTTTATAGACAATATAACCAACCAACATGAAGCTTTGTTTAGCGGCAAGAGAGAGAGAGACTAACAAGTGTAATTGAGATTATTTTAACCTTTTATTTCAATAGCTTTCTCACTTGTACAACAGAATGGTATACAAAAGAATGTTACGAAAAATTCAAATAAAAAGAAATACGGTTATTTGTTCAATTATTCCTCCTAAGGAATTCAACCACCTCTTACATCAATGGTAGGCTGTATATTTGCAAAAATTTGTGGAGACAGAATAAGAAAAATTAGAAACTTGTCAGCAGTATTCCTAAGAATAGCCTTCTGCAACAAGTTAGGCTGCAATCGTCCAAGAAATTGGTGAGCTGAGAAGTATACAATTTTGGGTCATTGCGGAAATGATCCACGTGGGGTGTGGAGATGAAGTTACAATCCCTAACCTCACGCCCAGTCCTCCGCCGCTCTGCTACGAAAGACACCACAGACCCAGCAGGAATGACTTTGTCAGCAGAGCTATAAATATATAACTGCGGACAGCTTGGTTGTCCAGATGTCAACAGACCCAACACATCAGAGAGCCTCCTGTAATATATATATATTTTTTTGGTCAGCAAATCAAGAATATCAGTTCGCATTACAATCACTTAAAAAAAGAAAAGAAAAGCTGACTAATAGTCCTCCTCGTGAAATAACTTCATTACAGATTCTTGAGAAACTACAGCTTAGAATTTGGAATTACGAAGGGGCAAAACCAGAGATAATTTAATATATATTTTCTTTTTACATAAGGTGATTCCATATTTGGTTCAGCACATTGCCAAAAGACATCAAACCACGCTAAAGCTCATTGCCAAATGACATCAAAACACAACCCCTCAATTCAACATGTGATGGACTGACTGAATTTAGATCAGGAATGCAGTGACCTCATCAATGTTAAAACAGACAATGCCTACTTTGTTGGTTAAAAGGGCACCCCACCTGTTCACTGGAGGGAGATTCAAAACCACATCAAAGAACTTCTCTAAAACTAATAGTAAAGCTGTTTCAGTCACTGCTGGTTTGGCTTCCACAACGGTTTTGTCTCCAATCGATGTGACCGTACCTGGTTCATAAGAGCTCATGTATCCCTTGGTAGCAACACTACGCATTTTCAGAAAAGCAGCAGAGAAACCGGAAGCCCATACCTAAACAGATGAGACAAGTTAAACTATTGCCATAGAATTCACTGGAAACAATGAACTTCGAAACAAAAGGAAATTGCAGAGAAATAAAAGGCAATCGCAATAGAAATGAAACAGAAATCCAGGTAAGCCACGGAAACCGGGATCCCAGTTACAATCACCCAAATTGCTGACCTCCAACTGCGACCCTAAACCAACATCAATCTAGGATCTAGGTAAAGCCAAAATGTCACTCTAATCCAAGTTTTTGATAGAATTGTATTCTAAAAGCTTGTTTTTTATAATAAAACTCAGTTTATTATTTAATAAAAGTTCTCTATTTCCTATTTTAATGAGAATCTATGTTGGGAAAATATTTATATTATATTAAATATATGGTATGCATGTGTTTTTTATTTTACATTGTAGATAATTTGGTGTGTAGAGTTTAACTTATACACAGAATATCAGATTATCAAATCTTTATATGATATAGGTAAAGGTTCATAATCTTTGATGGAATTGGATATTTATGGATAGCTATGAAAATTTGATATCTTATTAATTACATGTATACATAATACATATAAAGATGGGGTAACTCGGTATTTTTATAAAGAGCAATGCTACATGGACTTAAAAAGTAGACTTAAAAAATTGACTTGATAATCTCAACCATTGATTTCACTGTAGGTCCCAGCATTTATTGGGACCTACTACCTATTCAATAATTGAGATTATCAAGTCAATTTCTTAAGTTTAATTTTTAAGTCTATCTAGCATTACTCTTTTATAAATATGTTAAACATCCTTATATTTTGTATTAATTTGGATATAATATTTTTTGATAACTCTCACAAAGTATTAAATAACTAAGAGAGGAATTTTTTTTTGTATAAATCTCACAGTCTCTATTGCTAGTTTGTAGATGATGTAATTAATTTTGTGTGTTTACTTTAGTACCTTCTTCTCCATCAAATGAAATTAATTATAGAATCACCAGTATAAACTTCCTAAAATGATAGTTTTAGGCAATTGCTAGTATGAGCTCACTTCTCCATCTAAAATGGCTTACTATGAAACAATTGATATAAAATTAAGTAATGGTATACACTTAGCTATAAATAGAAATATCATCTCTATATGAATCACTAGAACTAAAACTAAGCCAACTATTTAATTTTACTTGTCAAAGTATAATGGTTACAAAGTAAAGTTAATAGGCAATTGTCTGTCTCGACAAATGATAGATAATAGACGTCCTCTCTATCGAGGCATACTATTCACGGTGATTCAATCTACTAGCAAATTCGTTTAGAAATTGGTAGGGGGAACCAAATTTGAATTCGAATTCGATGTTTTTATTTTGCCCATCATAATTTTCAATTATGTGATTTTCAAGTTTTGAAATAGATTCATTCAGTCCTCTTTTTGTCATACTTAAAAAATACAAACTAACTCGACCAAATTATATAGACTTGAATAGTGTTTTAACTGCAAAGGAGAACAAGTTTGTGCTCGCTGATCTTTGTCCTAATGAACCCGATGAGGGGAAAACCGAACAAGAAGTCCAGGCTCACTAGCAGTGGAAAAAAGCTAATGAGATAGCACGATATTACATTTTTGCATCCATGTCAAGTGTGCTGCAAAATCAACATGAGCTTATGCCGACTGCCTATGACATGATTATAAACATCAAAGAAATGTTTGGGAATCAAAGTCGTGCTAGTAGGCAAGTTGCGATGAAAGATCTTATGAACACAAACACGCTTGAGGGCGCACCAGTAACGGATCATGTTTTGAAGATTTTGAGTGTTCTAAATGAATTGGAGATCCTAAGAGTTGAGATTGACAGGAAAGCCCAAATTGATTTCATATTCCAATCTCTACCAAAGTCCTTTAAGCAGTTTCACCATAATTACAATATGAATAAACATTCTTATTCTCTAGCGGAACTCCTTAAGAAAGTCCTGGCAGCTGAAGGTCTCTTCCAGCAGAAATCTCATGCTTATGTGATTGAGAAATGTTCTACTTCTAAGCAGAAAGGTAAGAAGCAACCAAAAAAAAGCTCAAAAGCAAGTTGTTGGCTCTCAAGGAGCAGTGAAAAAGCCCAAGGACAAGTATTTTCATAAGGACACTAGAAGAAGCAATGTCCTGTCTTTCTCGACAAAGTGAACAATCTAGGTAAATCTCATTTACTAATTGTTGAATCATGTTTAGCGGCGTTATCTACCAGTACTTAGTGTGTAGATATGGGAACCACTAATCATATCTGCAAATTCTTGTAGGGGTTCCAACAAACTAGACAACTTAGCGATGGAGAGATTTATCTACAGATGGGCGATGCTACGAGAATAGCAGCAATTGTAGTAGGAGATTTACATTTGTGTTTTAGTAGAGATAGGGTTTTAATTTTGAAATATTGTCTTTGTGCACCTGATATTAGAAGAAACTTAGTTTCGATCTCTAAATTATTTAAGGATAGATATAATGTTTATTTTAGTAACTTTGTAGTTATTAAGTACATAGTTATTAAATCGTGTATCGGAATGCGTATCATTTTTTTAAAATAGTGTATCGTATCATGTATCGTATCGCGTATCGTAAGATACGGTGCAAATTTAAATAAATAATAAAAATATATATATATACCTTTGAAAAAAAATCATGCACTCATAAAAACATAACATTTTATTAATACTCCACCAACTACTCAAGTCATCAACATAATTCACTAATATTATGATACAAAGTTCACAACCATAGTTCACTAATTCAAACATAGTTTATGAAAATAGGATGCCGGTGATGCCACTGTTTCACAAAATTAAAATTAATCAAGATTCAGAATTTTATACAAATATATATATTTTTGTATAAAATGATGTCGTAAAAAAAAGGGTACATATACTATTTTCAAGCAGGTATATTTTTTGTATATATTTTCACAAAAAAAAAAGATATGATATGTTTGAATTGGCATAAAACAAAGTCATAATATAAAAAATAGTTTTTGCACGTATCGGGCATATCGTACCAATACGTATCGTATCATAAAAACGTATCGTGTATCGGACGATACGATGCAAAAATGATACATAACTACGATCTGTATTGTTTTAGGTCTGTATCGTAATATATCGTACGATACATATCGCGTATCGTACGATACTAACAACTATGATCAATTATAATAAGCATTTTATCTGTTCTGGTTCATTGATAAATGATATTTATATTATTAATCATGTCTCACACTGCAATTGACTTAATTGAATAACACTAGTACGTCGTCATGTATGAGAAAGGAACCTTAAAAAATGAACCAAATATATCTTTGGCAATTATGCTTGGGTCATATTAACTTAAGGAGGATTCAACGACCGGTCACAAATGGACCATTAAGTTCATTGAAAGTGAATGCAATTCCAGCCTATGAATCTTGTTTGAAAAGTAAAATGACAAAGAGGACTCTTACGGCTAAGGCTATAGAGCAAAAGATCTATTGGCATTGGTTCATTTTGTTTTGTGTGAACCTATGAATGACCATGCTAGAGAAGGCTTTGAATATTTCATCACTTTCATTGATGATTATTCAAAGCATGGTTACATTTATTTGATGTGTCGTAAGTCTGAATGCTTTGAAAAATTCAAAGAGTTTAAGACTGAAATGGAGAAGCGTCAAGAAAAGTGTATCAAGGCATTACGATTAGATTGTGGTGGCGAATACCTCTTAGGGGAATTTAGAGACTACTTATCAGAGGTAGGGATTACATCCCAGTTGTCTGCACCTAGCACACCACAGCAAAATAGTGTAGCAGAAAGAAGGAATATGACTCTGATGGATATGACGAGATCTATGATGAGTTATTTAGTTTTATCTAATTTTTTTCATAGATATGACTTCAAACTGTAGCATATATTCTGAACCTGGTACCATCTAAGTCAGTACCTACTACTAACACAAAATTGTGTACTATGCATAAACCTAGCCTGCAACATGTTCAAACGAATACATGCTGAAAAGGAACATGATAATCTAGAATCAATAACAAAAGTCTGCTTGTTTATAGGGTGTCCAAGAAAAACAAAAGGTGGTCATTTCTATAGTCCTAAGGATCAGAATGTTATTGTTAGCATTAATGCCCAATTCTTAGAAGAAGACTACGTGGTGTATCACAAGCCCAAGAGAAGAATTGTCCTCGAGGAATTAAGAAGAGATAGATCAGAGAATACTTCTTCAATACCAACTATACAAGAGGAAATATCCCCATGAAAAATCATCGTAGTGGAAGCAATATCAATACTCGTGCAGAACCTGCACAACATGTCACTAATGATACTTAAATGCAGGTAGTGCCTCTTCATAGTGGGAGAGTTATTCGTCAACTCGAACGGTATACGTTATTGGGAGAGTTTTTTGAAAGGAACCCTGAGGAACAGAATGTCGATCCCTGGACTACAATGATGCACTCCAAGATAAAGATGTAGAACTTTGGCAACAGGCTATGATGTCTAAGATAGAGTCTATGTACTCCAATCAGGACTGGGAACTTGTAGAACCACCCAATGGGATAAAACACATTGGATATGAGTGGGTCTATAAAAGTTAGAGAGGATCAGACGATAAGGTGAAAACTTTTACGGCAAGGCTTGTTGCGAATAGAGTTTACTCAGAAAGAGGGAATCGATTATGAGGAGACTTTTTAACCGGTAGCTATGCGAAAGTCAATTAGGATTCTCTTATCCATTGCGGCTCATCTTGATTATAATATTTGACAAATGGACATCAAAACAATATTTCTTAACGGGAATCTTGATGGGTGTATCTATATGGTGCAACTAGACGGATTCGTATATGTTGAGAGCATTACTATAATATTGTTAGGGTTTAATATGGTTATAATATGAGTACCACATAGAGGGTATACTTTTCTTTTGCATGTTTATTGGATAACTATAAATACAAGTTAATAGTGAGAGATAGGGTATGCTAAATCTCTCTCTGGCTCTGATATTGTGTTATGTTTGTCTCTATTCTAAACTTAACATGGTATTAGAGCAATTAGATCCAAGTTCAATTTGTCATTAATCACCATTGTCTTCTTCCTTTTCCTTGTTTTTCTTTTCCTTTTTATTTTCCCTCTATTCTGTTTTTCTTCTGTGAGGGTTTTATCCTGTACCCATGCATCCCATAATTGATGGGTGATGGAGTTGCACTAAATTTGTGCACCCAATGATATGTAGAAGTTATCATGGTTGTGGCTAGTGATTGTGTTGAAGACGATAGGTCTTCGTTGTGATGTTCTGGCTTAGGTACATGAACTCTCACTTTCAATTAGATAAAGTTTTCAAAAAGTCTACCTCAGGATATGTGTTTACTCAAGAAGTTGGAAGCATAAGTTGGAGGAATATCAAACAATTTTGTATTGTTGACTCTACCATAGAGGCCGAATACATGGTTGGCTCTAAGGCAGCCAAAGAGGCAATTTAGCTCAGACACTTCCTTATGGATTTAGAAGTGGTACCTTTAGTAAGATCGGTTATCATACTTTATTGCGACAATAGCGGAGCGGTTGCTAAGAGAAAGGAGCCACAAATCCATAAGAAGGGAAAACACATTGAGCGCAAGTATCACCTTATATGAGACAATCGTGGGAAGAGGTGATGTACTGGTAACCAAGATTGTATCAACAAACAACCTGCCAGATCCCTGCTCAAAGAGCTTATCGGCAAAGACTTTTGACAGTCACGTGGAGAGAATGGGAGTTAGATGCATGGCTGTATGGCTTTGAGTATAAGAGGGAGAATTGATAGAGTTATATACAAAAAGCTTGCTTTTCGTAATGAAACTTAGTTTATTATTTAATAAAAGTTCTTCGTTTTCTATTTGAATAAGAATATCTAAATAAAATATTTACATTATATTAAATATATGGTATGCATGCGTATCTTTTATATTACATTGTAGATAATCTGGTATGTCAAGTTTGGCTTATGCACTAAAAATCAAATTATCATATCCTTATATGATATAAGTAAAGGTTCATAGTCTTAGATAAAATTCGACACACCATCAATAGGATTATA
The DNA here is from genome assembly GCA_023539305.1 of Ilex asprella. NCBI lineage: Eukaryota > Viridiplantae > Streptophyta > Magnoliopsida > Aquifoliales > Aquifoliaceae > Ilex > Ilex asprella. The sequence goes on along the minus strand of CM042193.1, from coordinate 24,838,039 downwards.
ATGCAAGTTTTTAGCATACCATGTCTTGGCTATATGAGACTGTTTGATATCCCGGATTGTTATACTAGTACACTTAGTGTATTGGACATGACCATTATTGAGATTATTTTTGGTTTACTAAATATATACAAAAATAAATATATCATGATTATTATGATTTTTTAAGCTCTTACTCCAGAGAATGAACACCTACATAGAATGATTGTTACTTTAATACATCAAAAAATGAGATTTATATTTGAACCAAAAAACTCAATGAATTGAGAGATAACATTATTTGTATGATGAAAATTAATTATTAAACGAAACGTCCTATTATTTAAATGAGTTGATGTGTCCTCCTAAGGAAGCTCATAAGTATTGTCCATGCCAACAATATAGGTAGATTTAACTATCTGACATAACAAATAAATTTAGTAAGATCTCAAGAATAAAAAGAAATTAATTAAATACAATTATTAATAATTTAATTAATTAACTGACACTTGTAATCCTAAACATAGAAAAATTATTAAGCATATAATAACAAGAAGTTCAAAATATAATTTTGAGATAAGGCCTGATAAATCAATAATAATTTTTTAGTAAACAAACTTAATATTAATGGAGTGGATTTAACTATCTGACATAACAAATAAGTTCAGTGACTAGATCTCAAGGATAAAAAGAAGTCAATTATATATAATTGTCAGTAATTTAATTAATTAATAATCCCTTGGTATTCTCCTACCTTCTGCTCTTCCACCCAAAATTTAAATCATCAGTTTGGCGCCGTCTGTGGGAACGAATGTTCTCGTTTTACAAATACACTGATCCTTCAGTGACTGATGGTCTCAACCCACAATATGAGCCGAAGTCAAACCAATCCACCGCGCATGCACGACCAACAGAAAACCACAAATGGAAGACAAGCCGAGAATGATCCAGAGACCAATCCCCCCATATGGGATCCCCCTATGAATAACGAGTTAGATGTCATCCGTATTGTCAATCAACGTCTGCTACAACAAAACGAGAAGCTATTGAAACTCTTAAAATGCCCACAGGAGGCACGACCAGCCCAAGAAAGCCCGAATAATCTCCCTCGCAGAGAACAACACGACCTTGACCCCTTATAGCTCCGTGTTAATCCCTTGGTATTCTCCTACCTTCTGCTCATCCACCCAAAATTTAAATCATCAGTTTGGCGCCGTCTGTAGGAACGACTGTTCTCGTTTTACAAATACACTGATCCTTCAGTGACTGATGGTCTCAACCCACAATATGAGCCAAAGTCAAGCCAATCCACCGCGCATGCACGACCAACAGAAAACCACAAATGGAAGACAAGCCGAGAATGATCCAGAGACTAATCTCCCCATAAGGGATCCCCCTATGAATAACGAGTTAGATGTCATCCGTCTTGTCAATCAACGTCTGCTACAACAAAACGAGAAGCTATTGAAACTCTTAAAATGCCCACAGGAGGCACGACCAACCCAAGAAAGCCCGAATAATCTCCCTCGCAGAGAACAGCATGACCTCGACCCTTTCAAAGAGGTCAACGAAGGAGGAGAAAATAGCCAGACCATGGGGAGGAATCCACAGCTATCTCCTAGGAATTGCCATAACGAAGAAGTGCAAAGTCAGAATGATGGGGGGACGAGTGATTTCCCCCCTATCAGCCGGAAAGAAGAGAATAGTAATGGGAACGACGCTTCGAGGATATTAAGTAAGAGCTCAGCCACATGAAGGAAGCTATTAGGTGCAAGGCTCCTGTCACAATGGATGCCCTAGTGCAGCAGACAGAGTCACCGTTCACCACGGGGGTGTTACACTTTTCCCTCCCCCAAATTCAGGTTGCCTTAGATTGAGACCTTTGACGGGACCAAAGACCCTATGGATCACATCAACACCTACAAAAATCAAATGGAGTTGCACGGGTATGTGGATCCCGTGCGGTGTAGTGCCTTTGCCATTACTCTGAAAAGATCAGCCTTAGCATGGTTTAATAGACTTCCCCTGACTTCAATTTCTTCCTTCAAAGAGCTCTTAATCTCCTTCATATCCCACTTCATAGGAGCTCGGATATACAGAAAGTCGAGTTACCATCTATTAAATGTAAAGTAGGGACCAGACGAGAACCTCAGATCATACGTCCAGAGGTTCAATTCAGAATCTTTAAAGGTAGATGTCACCGATGAAAAGTTCTCCATTACCGCCTTCATTGCAGGGCTCAGGGTATAGTCGAAGGATCTGATATTTTTCATATCAAAGAACCATCAAGCAAGTATGGCTGAAGTGTTGGCTAAAGCAGAGAAATATATAAATGGTGAAGAAGCATTCCTCTCGAAGATGGAAAGTTCTTCATCACGTAAAGAGAGGGGGAAGGAAGAAAAAAAGAGAAAAAGAAGTCCCAAGAAAGAAAAAGAGCAAGATAGATGTCCAAGAAGAGACAGAGATCATTCCCCAAAGAGGAGAGACAATGTTAGAGATTGTTTGGGGCCCCCATAGCCAGAGCTGCAACCCAGGTAGCCACCTCGACAGCTAACCCCTCTCACCGCTTCTATATCGCAAGTCTTGTATGAGGTGCAAAATAAGAAGTTCCTAAGATGGCCACATTGGATGAAGGAAGATTCGGCGAAGAGAGATCCCACAAAGTACTGTGATTACCATAGAGATCATGGTCATCACACGGATGACTGCATTCAATTGAAAAAGGAAATTGAATTTCTGATCCAGCGGGGACAATTGCATCGTTGTGTGGCCCAGGACAATCAAAACCAAGCTCTTCCACCTCCACCACCTCAGCAACAGGCTCCCGTGCAACATCAACAACCCATGGGGGAAATCAGAGTGACATCAGGAGGATTTGTAGGGAGAGGAGAATCCAATGCAGCCAGAAAGGCTCATTTGCGTAGAATCCGAGCTGATGGGTTGCTAGAGGTATGCACCACGTCTAAAGCACCACGGTTAGACACAACCATAACCTTTTCAGACTCGGATTTGGAGGACTGCCATCATCCCCACAATGATCTGTTGGTAGTAAGGGCTGTCATGGCCAATAGAACAGTGCATCAAGTCCTGGTAGACAACGAGAGCTAGGCAGACATCATCTTTGCCTCTGCTTTTGACAAAATGGGCATAGGAAGAGAAAAGCTAGAGCTAGTAAGTACCCATCTGTTGGGATTCTCTCGAGAGAGGGTGTTGCCCTTAGGATCCATTCAGCTCATACTCACCATAGGGGACCCTCCCCGCCAGGCCACCACAGCTATAAGATTCCTGGTGGTTGATGTTCCTTCGGCATACAATATTCTATTAGGGAGACCTTCCCTTAACGCAATGAAGGCCATCCATTCGGCATATCACCTTTTCGTGAAGTTCCCGACAAAAAATAAAATTGAAATGGTCAGAGGAGACCAGTGTGTAGCTAGAGAGTGTTATATGACCTCTATGAAGCAGAAGGAGGTGGAAAGCATCCAATTGGACAAGCTCGACATGAGGGATGAGCTGAAAACTAGACCAACTCCATCAAAAGAGTTGGAACTCGTTCAGCTCGATGATGAAGCAAAACATCTTGTCTACATCGGGTCCAAGCTAAGTAATGTGATTCAAGACCTTATCATCCAATTCCTAAAAGAAAACGCCGAAGTGTTCGCTTAGAAGCAAGAGGACATGGAGGGCATTGATCCCTCAGTTAAGCATAAATCCTGCCTGCAAGCCCGTCAAACAAAAATGAAGAAGCTTCGCCCCAGAGCGCCAGAAAACCATCAATCAGGAGGTTGGCAAGCTTCTCCAAGCCAAGGCCATCAGGGAAGTAGATTACCCTATCTGGTTGGCCAATGTAGTCCTTGTTAAGAAAACCAATGGCAAGTGGCAGTTATGCATAGACTTCACTGATCTCAATTGAGGTTGGCCCAAGGATAGTTTTCCTTTACCTCGGATCGACTTGATAGTAGATGCTACCACTGGGCACGAGCTCTTCAGCTTCATGGATGCCTTCTCGGGGTATAACCAGATCAGAATAGACCCCAGTGACCAAGAGAAGACCTCATTTGTGACGGAACAAGGAACGTATTGCTATCAAGTCATGCCTTTTGACTTAAAGAATGCAAGAGCTACCTACCAGCGCTTGGTGAACAGAATGTTCCAAAAGCAAATTGGAACAACCATGGAAGTCTAACTGGTAAAATCGTTAAAGGTCGAGCTCCATATCCAACATTTGGCGGAATCCTTCCAGGTTCTAAAAGAATATAAGATGAAGCTTAACCCTGCCAAGTGTGCTTTCAGGGTTTCAGCAGGGAAGTTTCTAGGCTTCATTGTGAATAGTAGGGGAATAAAAGTCAATCTTGACAAAGTAAAGGTAGTGCTAGATATGCAGCCACCCTCAAATACAAGGGAAATTCAACGACTGACAGGAAGAATAGCTGTCCTGAGTCGTTTTGTATCTCGGTCAAGTGACAAGTGTCAGCCTTTCTTTTGAATATTGAAGAAAGCTTTTGAATGGGATGCCCAATGTGAAGAGGCATTTAGGTCTTCGAAGGCTTATCTGAGTTCCTCCCCCAATCTAGTCAGCCCCATAGAAGGAGAAGTGATCATCTTATATTTGGCTGTCTCAAATTTCTCTACCAGCGCAACACTTGTAAAAGAAAGAGATAAAGCTCAGCAACCAGTATATTACTACAACAGAGCTTTGAGGGGTGCATAGAAGAGATACCCGAAGATGGAGAAGCTTATCTTAGCTTTAGTCACCATAGCCAGAAGGCTCAGACCATACTTTCAGGCCCATACCATAGAGGTTTCGACAGACCAGCCGATGAAACAGGTGTTATACAAGCCTGAATCCTCAGGGAGATTGGTAAATTGGGCCATTGAGCTAAGCGAATAACATCAGATACAAACTAAGAACAGTTGTAAAAGGTCAGATTCTAGTAGATTTCATTGAAGACTTCACAACAAGAACGCCTATGGAGACCACACAGCTAATACCTGATCTCCCAATATGGAAACTTTTGATAGATGGTGCAGCCAATGCCCAAGGAAGCGGAGCGGGTCTAATTTTGACCTCACCAGATGGAGTAGACGTCAAATACGCCCTCAAGTTTGGGTTTAAAGCCTTAAACAACGAGACAGAGTATGAGGCTGTTATTGTAGGTCTCAACCTTGCTTACTTGATAGAGGCAAAATAACTAGATATCTGCAGTGATTCACAACTTATGGTAAGGCAAATAGAGGAATCTTATGAAGCTAAAGGAGAGAAGATGATCCTTTACTTTAGAAAGGTACAGGAATTGATCAAGAAATTTGTACAAGTTAAGGTCAAGCATGTTCCCAGATCTGAGAACTAATGAGCAGACTCTTTGGCAAGGCTTGCAACTGCCTCTCAGGAAAGTTTGGAGGGGTTAATTCTAGTAGAGCATCTAGCGAAACCATCCGTTGACATTGAGAATGAAGAAATACTTCTTGTGCAAACCTCACCGAGCTAGGTGGACCCTATTCTGGGATACCTTTGGAGTGGAATCTTGCCAGAGAACCCCAAAGAAGCAGCAAAGCTAAGAATCAGGTTAGCCAGGTTTTCTATTTTACAGGAAAACCTTTACAATCGAGGTTTTTCAACACCTTTCCTTAAATGTGTGGAGAATGAAGACACCGATTATATACTCAGAGAAATTCAAGAGGGAGTTTGCGGCAACCACATTGGAGCACGGGCCTTGGCAGGTAAAATATAAAGGTAGGGATATATATTGGCCCATAATGTTCAAGGATGCCACAGATTTAGTCAAGAAATGTACAGTCTGCCAAATGAATGCCAATCTCTCCCATTGCCCACCAGAGCTCCTGACCTCGGTGGTTAGTCCTTGGCCCTTTCAGCAGTGGGGTTTGGACATACTCGGGCCCCTTCCAATTGACGTGGGACAATGCAAATTCGCCATCATTGGAGTGGACTACTTCACTAAATTGGCAGAGGTGGAGCCTTTGGCTACGATTATGGAGCAAAAATCCAGAACTTCACATGGAAGTCAATAATTTGTAGATTTGGAATCTCCAGGGCAATAGTTTCAGACAATGGGAAGCAATTCGACAACCCCAAGTTCAAGAGATTCTGCGCTGAGCTAGGAATAAAGAACTACTTTTCAGCCCTAGCTCATCCACAATCCAATGGGCAAGCGAAGGTAACCATTAGAACCATCAAAGCTGCGCTAAAAACCAAGCTTGCAGCTCTGAAAGGAAAATGGGTGGAGCATATTCCAAAGGTGTTATGGGCTTATAGAACAACTGCGAGGTCAATCACCCAGGAAACACTGTTTGCTTTGGCTTATGGAACGAAGCAGTATCCCTAGTAGAAATCGGGATCCCATCTCCAAGGACCGAGCTCATAGATCCGGAGCACAACGATGAGTCTCTCCTACTGAACCTTGATCTCTTGGATGAAAGGAGAGACAGAGCTCTGCATCACATCCAGGATTACTAGAGGAAAGCCACAAGGTATTACAACAAAAGAGTCAAGAACAGAAGCTTTATGGTGGGTGATTTGGTGCTTAGGAAACTCCTACTTGCGAGGAAGAACCCCTCCCATGGGATACTAGGTTCAAATTGGAATGGTCCCTTCAATGTATCCAGGGTGATCAGACCTGAAAATTACGAGCTGCAGACCGAATAAGGAAATGTCCTACCTCACTCTTGGAACGTAGAACATCTTAAAAAGTTTTTTTAGTAAGTATTCTTTGTAATAGGATCATTTCTAATAAAGTGACAAATTTTTTATTCAGACAAGTGTGATTCTCTGAAGTAGCTAAAAGCCAGAGATGAGCTCTTCAGCTCATAAAATAAACAAAGAGATTTACAGCTCGAGATGAGCTCTTCAGTTCATAAAACCAAGAGCCCAGTAGCTCACGATAAAATCTCCAGTTTATAAATCAAAGAAGAGGCCAGTAGCTCACGATAAACTCTCCAGTTTATAAACCAAAGAAAAGCCCAGTAGCTCACGATAAACTCTCCAGTTTATAAATCAAAGAAGAGCTCCGCGGCTCACGATAAACTCTCCAGTTTATAAATCAAAGAAGAGCTCCATAGCTCACGAAAAACTCTCCAGTTTATAAATCAGAGAAGAGCTCTATAGCTCACGATAAAATTTACAGTTTATAGATAGAGAAAAGCCCATAGCTCTAAAAAAACTCTCTAGTTTATGAAAGACTAAGAAAAGCTCGATAGCTCACAATGGACCATTAAGTTCACAAAAATAAAAAAGAACTCCATAGCTCACGATGAACTATTCACTTCATAAAAATATAGAGGAAAACTCTGCAGCTAACCATGAACTATATAGTTCGTGGAAAGAGCTCAGCGATTCAAGAAGGACCATTCAGTTCATAAAGAGAAGGTAAATTATGCATCTCCCGATGAGCCCTAAAAGGTGAGAGGAGCCCACCAGGCCTTGGGAATCAAGATTAACTATCCAGACCACCAGATTCAACGAAATGGCTCAGGATGAACAAATAGTATGCCATGAAGTGTCTAAAATATAGCAGATAAGCAACAAAAAAGAAAAGTCGTTCGAATTACATCGAATGGCAACATCAACTGTTGAAAAGAAATTGCATAAAGAAGGCCTCTGAAGTTTCTAGGCAGAACTACTAGTTCTCCCCCAAGCATTTCTTTAGCTCAACCACCTCTTCCTTCAAACGGATGTTCTCCTCCCTCAACTCTTCTTTCTCCTTCTCGGCCTTCGAAAGTGTCTTGAGAAGCTTGGCTCCAGCAGAAGAAAGAAAGACTATGCTAAGAGAGCAATCAAAGGATGAAGGACACTCGCACAACTTGCATCTTTTGGAGGACGGTCTCTCCCCCTCATCCTCCTCAGACTCGAGGGAGAGAGATCTGGCGAGCTGCAATAGAAGTGAAAGTTAATGGAAGCTGTCACTACATTGAATAGAAAAAGGTTACCAGACGTCATCAACTTTGATAAGGGAACAGGGGCGGATTGCTTCACTTTCTCAATCCTGATAGCCTCCGGCAAATCTGGGTCAGGCGTAACTGCACAATAAAGCAAAAGTTAGAACAGAACATTAGAAAAAGGGAACGATCAAGAAAACCATCGACACCCTTACTTATGTGATCAAATTTCCTTCAAGACCGTGGTATTATGTTTTCTCGTCGGCGGTCCTCAACAGACCTCTAAGAATCTCCAGAAGCAAAGAAAAAGCGACTATGCCACCCTTGGGATGGGAAAGGAATGTCAAGCACCAGCCGGCGTTCAGAGAAGTGTTTACATCTGAAACAACTAAACCAAGGAACATTGTCATCTTCAAGATAATGAAAGTACGGTAACTCGGCAGTTGTGGGGAACTGGTCATTGCCCTGGAGGTGCCAAAACAAAAAGAAGCTGATTAGCACAGCCCACCCTTGAGGAGATAAACGAGAAGGGAGCAGACCGTAATACGCCAGAATACACCCAACAGAGGGATGAATAGGGAGACAAAGGCCCATTTCGAAGGCACTTTCAAAAAAGCAAACTTCACCCCGGGGAAGATAGTTAGGAGGTTCGTCTGAAGTAGGAACTCATAGAGGCAATTCCAATTCTCATAAGAATCGCTTCTTGATCCCTTTCAAATCAGAGGAGGTAAGCGAAGAAGGAACCAAGAAATGAGACTGGAATCTCCCGTCTACTCCAAAGGAGGAGCGGTCTTCAAAGAGTGACGAAGTAGGAACAGCCATTAGAAATCCCAAGCAGAGGACCAAAGGAATGAGAAAGATTCAAGAAAATCTTCAAGATTTATAAACAAAAAAGAGAAGGCATGGAATTTAAATCCCTAGCCAGTTTTAGGAGGCCCAAGAACCACACCGAAGGTTAGCTATTCTTTATACTTCCAAATTTATGAGGACAAGTATGGTTTAGGAAAGCAGTGGAGTGATACAGATTATTCCGTCAATAACACGTGGGGAATCTCCAAACAATTAAAGCTCACGGAGACTGAAAAAACAGTCTAGAACAAAAATTAAGGCACAAACAATAGTGCTCACTCATCATTATCTTCCTCGACTTCATCCTCATGACTAGCAGGAAAGTCAAGAACATCTGACCTCGAGACCCGACCTAACCTGAGGTTGGACCACACATACTCCTGAGGAGATTTTTTTGCATTTAGCTGGACTGAGGTCGGCTCGAATGGACACATGGACCTCTGGGGAACACCCCCCCAAGGCCACCAACCTCAAAACCCTTCGGATATACTAGCCAAAAAGGGATTGGTATCTCTCAGACTCATCAAGGCTCCCGACCATGCAGCAACATGGTCCCCACGGACATGCTTGTGATGAACCTCAGCATCTCCTCACTGTGAGGAATGTCAATTCCACCATCCAATGCTCCCTCGAGGACAACAAAAACACAATTGCCAGCACTAAAGAGCTCAGACAGACCTTCTGCCTTCAGACAAGATTAGGTCCTTGATACCCCTTATCCACCTCAAGCATTTTCAACACTCACAAAGAAAGGAAAGTCCAGTACAATAAGCTGTAGCACCAATTTCAGGGGTAAACTAAAGCCCATGATGAGGAGGCTCGTAGGCATATGTAGCTGTAAGAATCATACCACTAGCAATGCTAGCAGGTGTGATTTGTGCAATTACATCCTTGTTAGTAAAACACGTGACAAGCTGATGTTGGGGTGCGTTGTGCTTGTTCTTGTCTTGATTAATCAAGCGAATCCTAGCACGGCTCCTAACATGATAGCCTGTCTAACCCTGCCTCCTTCTCTTGGATCTGACTTGAAAAAGCTTGGAGTAAGACCCCAACTTTTGAGCTTTGATGAAGGCCATAAACGCAGCAGCATGAACCCCTCTTTGGGTACTCTCCAGACCCTTGATTTCTAGCTCAACTCATATGATTCAACGGATCTTTTTGGGGAAACATGCCAGACCTCTTAAGGTCAAGGTCAGCTTAGACCTTTTAGCATGACCCCTACAGAGAAGTTCTAAGCTAAAGTTCTCAAAGCTATTTGCCACAAGACCTCGTCGCAAATTCAGTAAAATTGCTTTAAGGAAACTTAAAGGTCTCCTCAAAGTAGAGGGAGGGGGCTAAGCACATATAGAGCTCAAAGAAATGAGCACAGCAACAAAGACAGCTTGGGTCAGAGGAGAAAATTACGTAGAGATCATACGTTGGAGTCATATGAAGCATGCAAGAAGAAAAATTCATATAAAAAATCAGAGGAAGAAGTAGCATCAAGGTCATATTAAATATCTTCAACTATCTTCAAAAACATTCAAGTATTTTTAACAACAAAGTATGTTCAACATTTGCCTGAATAACTTAAGGCAGCAGTTAAAAAAAAAGAAAAAAAATCCTAGGAATCTTTCGGAGCAGGAGGAGAAGAGTTAGGTTGATCAATAGCTGATGTCCCAAGTGACTCTGAAGGCAGAATTGTAGGCAGTCTAGGATCTGAAGCTTCAGGCAAAGGAGTTATTGGAAGTTCTGGGGGACCGAGGGCAGGAGCTCCGGCTTCAAATAAAGCCCTAGTCACCAAGTCAACAGTAAAAGGAGCAGGAGCAGGGGGATCAGCAGGCACAAGAACTGGAAGAGTTTCAGAAGTTATAGTGACAGTGGGGGCAATCTCAGAGGAAGGAGAGGTCAAAGGTACATCTTTTGCTTGGACCGCTTCCCTTTCCTCCTCAGTAGGGATTCCAAATGTAAAGTCAAGGTCAGGATAGACATCTTCATCTTTTTCTTGAAAGGCCAGCCACCCTCTGGCCCACTCAGTGATAACATCATCAGTTAACTTGGTGATCAAATCATCCTTTTCTTGGCAGCAGCTCTTCCTTCCTCAAGCTTTTTCCGAATAACATTATTAACCTTAGTCAGGATGTCATACTCCCTCTTTATGCCTTCATATGAATTTATAGCCTCAAGAGTGTCGCAGCTGGCTTTGACCCACCCTTCGCTCTTCACTCTGAGGTCTTCCCTTGTCTTCCCCAGGTCATCCTTGGCCTTCCCCAGGTCTTCCTTCGCCTTCCCAAGCTCATCCTTAGCTTGCTGGTTGTCAGTCTCCAATTCCTTGATAAGGAAAGACTGTTTGCTGACTTGCGTTTGAAAATCTTGCATCTAGGACTGAAAGACATTATTGGTAGAAGTCAATTTAGCGTTTCTAAGCTCAAGATCTTTGGAAACCTTGGCAGAACCTTCCAAAGCTTGAATCCGCCTCAATAGACCACTGATATGAATAGCCGCCTGAAACCCAAATTAAGCCATAAGAGCTGGAATAAGTATGAGACAAGATAAAAGGAAAGGGGAAGCCATTAGGAATCAGCCGCTTACCGAAGTAACCCCAAACAGGGTTATAGAAACAAAAGTCCCAAGGGGCATAGAAGCAGCCCTTTGAAGGTCAGATTTAGGGAGGATGGAGGCAATGGCCTCTGCAGCACGCCTGACGTTGTTGATGAGAGAATCCACAACTGATGCACCCGTGGAGGGTTTTCTTTTCTCCCCTTCTAGCTCTGGCAGAGGTGGTTGAGAGGCGCCCCCAGCTGAGCCCATTGGGAGAGAAACTTTGGCAACTGTTTCCAAAGCCCTCTCAACCTATGTTGGAGAAGGAGAGGTCAACTTAAGACCCGACCCTATGACCCCCTCAGAAAGCAGAAGGGCCTCCTTTTGAGGAAGAGAAGCCCTCACAGAGCTCTAAATGTCCAGATCGAGGACAGGGGTTACTTGAGTTGAAGAAGGGGGTGGAGGTCAGTTCTAGCTTTGGGGTTTTAGCTGAGGGGGTGGATCCACTACTAACCCCCAACCTTAGCCTTACGCTTGCTCCCACTTCTTCCCCTCCTCAGTTGCTCCACTCTAGCCAGGCGATCTCTTGTAGAAAGGCAGAGCTGCAGCCTATTAACTCTCCAGCTGCAAAGGGGATAGGGGCTTCCACAGAGATCAGTATTGGAGCTTCTATAACCACTCCAGGGAGGCTGAATCCTATCTCTACAAGCACTCAAGGTTTGATGAGCTCAGAATACCTCGATGACCCACAATTCTCAAGGGCCAGTGAAACTCGCTTGTCCTCAGCACTTAAATCAGGCCTCACTCCTAAAAAGAGCAACACATAATAAATGAGATCAGCATAAGCATGGGGGAGGTCGAGACCAATTTGGTTTCCTAAAGCAGGTGCTTACCCAAATTATTAGGGGCATTCCATGTCTGAGGAACTGGCAGAGTGTCAAATTTATCCGTAGGATTATATTCCCAATTTTTACCATGGATAAAGAAGAAATTTTTTTTTCCAACCCTTATGAGAGCTGGGGACGTAAGAGATGATCAGTTTGGCTCTTACTCGCTTTGAAATATATAAGAAGTCATCGTTTGGGATATATTTCACATCGAAATACTTCATAAGCAGAGAAATAGTGGGGACCCCTAACGAGTGCTGCTTGAAGTAAACGAGAAGACCAACCAAAATACCCCAAAAATTGGGAGTAATTTGAGCAGGACAAACATTGAAATATTGCAAAATGCCCTTGATAAAGGGATGCAGAGGAACGCGAAGGCCGTTCTCAAAAGCAATAGTGAAGAAACAGACCTATTTTGGGACAGAAAGGACATAGGGAGTAAAGGTGTCTGGGTACCAGCATTCAACACCTGGAGGAAAGCCAAAGCGGGCTCTAAGGACTTTCATGGTGAAGGGAGTGAGCTCACTCGCACCAGAGCTCATTGCGGCTATGAAGGCCGCACTAGAACCCTCAGAACCTTCACTCTACTTAGCCTTATCCTTGTCATGAGGCTTGGTAGAAAAGGAGGAGAGAGGCTCCACACCCTTTTCCCCAGCTTCAATAGATTCAACGCTGGGAAAGTTATCAATCTCGTCGCCAACCTCACCCAAATCAATATCTTCCTCGGCAGACCTCCCTTCCATAGGAGGGACAGAAGGAAGAGGATTTTCGGAAGGGGTAGACATAAGGGGACAAGAATAGGGAAGGTTAAAAGAATGATAGAGAGGGGGGATGTTCACTAAACACTCCTTAATAACCTTAAGGTCAGCACAGTAGCTTCCAACACTAAGAATTCGCACGATAGCGGACCAATTAACGAAGTGGGAAAGGGGGGACAAGCAATAATCCCGATTCCAAAAGTAAAAGAAGCGAAAAGCCCAAAAATGTAATAACAACCTCGAGCTTGAGGGATCCAGAATGAGAAAAGAATAAGAAAGGGAGCAAAAGACGTACCTAGACTGAAACGCTCGACGAATCACGAACCATAGGGAAATCAAAAGGAGAATGCACTAAGAATCTTCGAACCGAACCAGAAAAGCTTGAACTGGAATGAGAAATCAGAGAACTCTAAACTTGGAGGCCAAGAGATCAAGAAGAAAGCGACGAAGAGGGAAGTTGAACAGTGGAACAAGTTGGGTTCAATGTCCGTTTTGGCTTTTATAGCTTGAAAGACAAGGGCTATAACGTGCACAAAAATCGAGGAAGCCATGCTTGGTCAAAACCGCCTTAAACGACTCCCACGTGCAATTCAAAGACAGCCACGTGCAGACCCAGCTCTTTTTCTTTTACAGCTCAGCCCTTGCCAAAGCCTGCTTCGGCCAAGGGCTGGGGACAACTGATTATACCAAAAAAAATTCTAAGTGTGAGCTCAAACCTCTAGGCCAAGTCAGGAGGTCAGCCAAGACAGAAGAGCTCAGAGAATCAGAGCTCAGCTTCATTCAAACGGGATATTGACAGGAATGGCGTAGGGACAGCTGGATAAACAGCAAACACCCCAAAACAAGATGGAAAGCTAGAGTCAAGGCAAAAAACTCTTAACCAACCAAAATTCTCTCCCAAAAATCAAGAAAAATCCCAAGGACGTGAGGCAAGGATCTCGGTGTAGATCCCTTAGAAATAGGAATTAGTCTATATATACTGAATAGTGCCTCCATTGAGCCACAAGAAACCTAGTGGCACATACACTATTCTGTAAATCGCTCAAGTTATCAATAAAGAGAAAAGGAACAAGTGCCTCCATTAAAGAGTGGACTAGCCGAGCTCTCGAGCCAGTGAACTACTATACATTCTCATTGCAATCATCCCTTATTCCCCAACATTATTATTCCCTTAGTTAAGAGTCTTGTAGCTCCGTGTTAATCACTTGGTATTCTCCTACCTTCCGCTCATCCTCCCGAAATTTACACCATCAATTTATTTATCTTTTCTCTTTTTCTTGTAATGTCTTTCTTATACCAAAGAGAAATATGGTAAAGGAAGTCCTTCCTTTGCGGAGAGAGAGATTAGGCTTCTTCTCCCTCTATATCTCGGACGCAACTCACGCTTTCTCGATCTCATTGTATCATTTTGCTATTTTCTTGGGTTTCCTCAACTGTCCGTGTCTTTCTCGCAACCATTATTTTATTTAAGGGTTAATTGCAAATTGCACCCACCTCAATTTGTCTCAAAGATTAAAATTTATGTCTATAAGATAGAAATTTTTACCTATGCATACTTGAAACTAACAATTTTTTCGTCTAAAATTAAATAGATAAATTACACTTAAATTCTCTCATGTCTGTTACTTAATTATTTAGACTCTCTCACATTTAAAATATTACTACTACATCTCTCGACGTTTGTGCACGTATAACCCATAATTGTTTATCGTTGATATCTATTAATATAACATTTAAAAAATATGATTTCATCCTAATAAAAAATTATAATTTTATACTACCATTTATTTTGTAACCCCGTTATACTTTAAAATTCAAAATCAAGTTTGTTATTTGAATGTCAAATATAATGCATGTATTTATATAATATTTTTCATTTCTAATGTAAGACATTACTTAAATAGAATTATTTGAATACTCAATTGGGAGAATATTTTTTGTTATATTTGGATTCTCAAGGAATATAGGTGTAATATTTTAAATATAAGGATTTTAGGTAATTAAGTGACAAACACAAAGGAGTCTAAGTGTAATTTATCAATTTAGTTTTACGCAGCAAACTAACAGTTGTTATGTTGAGGTATACATTGATACAAATTTTTATTTTTGAAAGTGTAAATTAAGATTTTTTATCTTTGAGGATACAAATTAAAATTCAAATAATCTTTTAAGGTATAATTTGAGATAGGTCATTTATCTAATACCGAAAACTCTAGTCTATTCCTTCTCAAAAATAATTTAAAAACAACAAAATATTTTTCTGGGAGTGAATGTACATAAGCAGAGGGAAAAAATGAAAAACAACACTGTATTAAAACTGGCATCGTGAACCTTTAGGGAGGTTCAACGCTCAAATTTAAATTTTTGTAAACAAGAGGCCATAGATTCATAATTTCTCATATTTTTTTAAGAATCAATTTCATCCGTCATACCTCAGCATAGTGGTTTAAATCAGTTCGAATCTTTGGGACCAAGTTCGACTTCAAGAAAAGAGTGAGCACAAATCTAAACATTCTATGGTAAAAAATAAAATTGGTCTGGTACGGTGAATTAATTCGGTAACTCAGTGAACCAGTTACAAGGTTGGATCTAGTCCTCATAAAAAAACCCAAAGTCCAATGGGTCGGCCACAACCCGAAGCCCAATAAGCTAATGGGTTGCCCAGTTGGTAGGGTTTGGGCTGTCTTTTTCGTTAAAAAGCACATTAGTCTGCCCATTAGCCCAATTTAATATACACGTTGGAATATAACGGTTGGGTTGACAACTTCCATTACTTTTGAAAAATTACAGATTCTTCCTCCGCTAAAGGATTTTTCCTTAATTTAAAATAAATACAATTCCCTTAATTTCATAATTGTATTGTTTATTTGATATTTGATTTGTAATATTTTATAATGTTGAGACACACAATTAAAAGGTACGCAATTAAAATATATATATCTTTCAAGCCAAAAAATAACAGGTGCGCAATAAAAAAATAAAAAAAATAACATAACGTAATAATCGTCAGGCAGGTATACTAAAATGCAGATAGTCAAACAGATATACTAAAATACAAATTATTAATGTACCTTCTTTTACATAAACATAGATACAAATATCATTAAAAAAAAGATCGTCAGACGTTATCATAATTGTTCAAATTGTTTGGTTTATGAGTTTGAATTTCAAAACTAAGAGACAAAACTGCAAAAACCTCAATAACAACAAAAAATAAATTTTAGGTTGAAATCATGTGATGAAAGCAAAATAAGTACTGAAAATCAATAACTAACCAATTCCTTAACATTTGCGCCACACAAAAACCGAATGCAAGTTTTTTCAAAGGACATTTTTTTATACTAAAATTTTGGTAGAACTAAAATTAATTTATACACCAAAGGAAGGACCCTAGCCCAATCTATACTGCTTCTAAAAGGTTACTAAACACAAAAATATTTTTTTTCTAATTTTACCCTGACTATTCTTCCAATGTCAATCATATCCTTTATGTCTTTTGATCTTTCTTTTATAGCCAGATCATTATATAACTTTTAATTTTCATTAATATATTTTTGTTGTAAATGATTGCTAGACATACAGAAAGTCAGTTTTAAATTTATTTAATTTAATTGAACATTTAAACTCTATTAAAAGTGATTTTTATATGTTTCTTCATTCTCAATACGGTATCATATATAAGCAGGTCACCCAAAAAGATGTTCACTTGAAATGGGCAATTGGGAACCCGGAGAGAATTAGTTTTAAGCCACATTCAGCTTTCTTCATTTACAACCGCAGAAGGCAAATCAGTCACCCACAAAACAGCTTGCTTAATTCAGTCACTTTGCGTTTAGGCCCATCAAACCTGGTCTGTTAGTCGAGTAATGGCGATCTCTTTTAATCTAATGAGTGGGCGTGGGAACCAAGCCGATTTGGTTCAAAAGTACCTTTTAATTCACTTTCTTGTGTCATCTTGTGAGGGCAGAAGGGACAATTATCATTGATGGTATTGTCAAGTCTATTTTTTAAGTCCATGTAGCATTGCTCTTTTCTGTGTATGTATTTTTGTGTTTCATGTTTTGTTTTTTCACTCCTTGGTTGATGAACTAGATTCTGAAGGTTTACCAAATGAAGAATTGGAGGCTTCACCTTCTGGTTTGGGTGGATGAAATTATTTGTTCAATGTTAGACCTGGTGTTTTGGGTTGCATTGTGGCCGAAAAATAGCAGGAGTTAATGATATATTTCATCCTTATACGAGTAATTTGTAGAGTAGTAACGATTAAGGGGTTTGTGTTTTAGAATCTACAATAATGTTTAATGGATTTCACAGTCAATTCAAAGATCCCAGTAAATTAAGTTCCAATAACATTACTCTATTTCATAATTATGATTCAGCATGACCAGTTGATTAAAATAGCGATTACTCCATCTCCGAAGCGAACGAAGGTGTGTGTCTCATAAGTTTCCTTAAGCGATCTTTTGTGTTCCTCCATCCTCAATTTTGGACAAGTCGCTGTAAGGTAGACATATGTATTAGCATTCCAATACTAAATTCAAAGTTACATGTTGATCCACGGTGGCTAGTCACTGAGCTCAAAGAAATAGTCGACATAAGTCTGAATACTCTATAACTAAAAAAGTTACATATTAATATGTGATCTTATGGTAATTAAGAATGAAAACAAATATCCATAGTAGTTCCAAGTGAATATCAATTTCCCCCACTTTTTTGAGGAAATATGTCATCGAGAGGAAAATAAACTGGTGGGCTGCTTTTTTGGCATGTTTAGTTGCTTGCATCTTTAACCACAATGCCAATTATTAGGAAATTGGTAGACAATTATTAAATAGATAAGAAGATAAATCCTTTTATTAAAATGCCACTTACAGTTGTTGAGTGCAAAAGCTTGGTGGTGAAATAGGCGAAATTAGCTTTTTTTCACTCCAAAAGATCGTTCGAATCTCAATTTATACTCTTAAAGATAAAAAATCTCAATTTGCACACTCAAAAATAGAAATTTGTATCAATACGCACCTCAAGTTAATTGTCGTCAGTTTACCATCTAAAACTAAATCAATAAATTATAATTTTTTATTAGGATGAAATCATATTTTTTAACGATTACATTAACAAATATCAACGACAAAGGGTTGTGTTACACGTGCACAAGCTTCAAGAGGTGTAGGAGTAATATTCTAAATGTGAGGGGTTCCAAATAATTAAGTGACAAGCAAACTACTCCGAATACTTTGGCCATTTAGTTTATCCATTTAGTTTTAGATGGCAAACTAACGGTTGTTAGTTTTAGATGCGTATTGATACAAATTTTTATATTTAAGTGTGCAAATTGAAATTTTTTATCTTTGAGGGTACAAATTAAAATTCGAATGATCTTGAAGGGCATAATTTATAATTAACCCGATAAATAAATTTAGCAGGTTGAGAATGCATACGAATTGAAGGATATATGACATATAGTTATGAAAGAACAAATGAGATTATAGTATACTAAAAGCATGAAAAATGTTAAATTGATTTAAAAAATTGACTTGATGAATTATAATTATTGAATAGGTAGTGCATTCAAATAAATATTGAGACCCACAGTAAAATCAATGACAAATATAATAACCACAACATCAAGTTAGTTTTTTAAGTTTGTGTAACATTACTCTAAAAGGAATATGTGAATAAGCTGGAAATTACATCTTTCTATTTATTTGGAAAACTAATATAAGGGGATGTTATTTTGAAGAAGTGTCATATTTTTTAGTTGAGGACATGGTTCGTTTAAAGGACAGTGTTTTGGGTTTAATATAAATTGTTGTTTGCGTTGTGATGGCAAGATACGTGTAAGTAGGCTTTATGTTTTAGGGAAATTTACGATTCAGTATAAAAATTTGGACTTAATTGAGTTAAACTCTATTAAGAAAATTTATTTGACTTTAAGTGTCTTTTTTTGAAAAAAGACTAAAAGACTATTCATTACTCCATTACTCATTCTCCTCTATTTTCTCTTATCTCTCTCCGTTACTCTATTTATCTATCCCCTATTCTCCCTCTCTCTCCCATTAATAATTTATTTTCTTTTCAAATACGTAAAGATTTAATTTAATTTTTTCACATCTTTATCTCTCTCCCTCTATGTTTTTCTCACAGTTTCTCTCTTTCTCTCCTTATTCACTCTCTCTCTCTCCTTATATCACCATTATAACAATACAATTACACCAATCAGTTATACTAATTATTTACAATTGCCCTATAAATAGTTACACCAAACAATTATACAAAATTACGACATTAATCCAATATGTCATTTAGGTGGCTACATAAACGAAAGAGTTACACTATTGAGTATAACGACATGGTTACACCAATTATATGCATCAAATTTGGTGTAATGGTAAACTTTTCTGTGTAATGATAAACTCAATTTGATGTATAATTATTTGGTATAACTGTTTGATTTATTAGACCACATAAGTTATTGTTTGGTGTATTATAGGATAATTGTAATTGATTTGTGTAATTACTTTGTTATAACGTTGATATAAAGAGAGAGTATAAGGAGACAGAGTAACTGTGAGAGAAAATATGGAGAGAGAGAGAGAAAAAAAAATAGGGGAGAGTGATATGAAAAAATCAAATCAAATCTTTACATATTTAAAAAGAAAATAAATTTTCCCTGGGAGAGAAAGAAAAAAATAGGGAAAAGATAGAGAGAGTAATGGATAGATACAGAGAAAATGGAGGGAGAGAGAGTAACGGTGTGAGAAAGAGAAAGAGAATAAAAAAAATAAGAATTGTGCATAATTTAAGGATGGATAAATAAGTAAAATAAATAAAATATCATTTGAATTTTGTACCTAATTACATGATGTTTTATTAAAATTAAACTTAATAGAGGAAACAACTTATCCATTTACTTTCTCTCAAATAAATCTAAAAAAATATACTCCCACTAAAAAAACCCTATGTTTTATAAGTGCAACAAACCAACGTACCCTACAATTCTAGCTCTGTCATGAATGTCCGAGGAAACAAAATTTTTGCTACATTATTCGCCAATCATTTTCTTGTCATTAAATGCTCGACAGATGTTCAGTTTTGCAAATATAAGATGATATTCAATTTAGCTATACAATTTTTTTCATATAATTCTTTTGAATTTTGTCACCAAATTTTTTACGTGCTTAAAAGGGCCTAAAAAGATGTCTTTTGATATATCATTAATATTTTAAAAACTAATATTTGATATTCATACAGAAAAACGGTGAATAAAATTAGGTATGACACACGAATCGACACAAAATTTATAATTTTGGGTCATATCTTAACGGGTTTGGGTGATAACCGACTAAACCCAACAAACTCGCATAATAAATGAGTTATTTTAGGGTGGAATATCTTAACCTGTTTATCACTTGATTATCTGTCTAATAAATTGATATATCACCCTATTATCTGTTTATCACATGATTACACGTTTATCATCCTATTACATATTTAATAGACTAGTTTGTGTACACGTGCTTTGCACGTGAACCATTTTAAGTAGGAAAATATTGTATAATAGGGGGTCCCTTTTTTTTTCAAAATTCACAACCCATGTAAGCATTGACGAATTCCGCATAGAATAGCTAAAGTTTGGGGATTAATGAACTGAAGAGAAGGCACAAAACCTGTCAGAATTAGCCGTCTACTTCCCTTAGTAAAAGCTTATCAGATTCTACTTTTGTTGCCCAATCATATTTTGTAAGAAAGCTTAGTTTTAATTGCTCAATGCTTGATTATATATATATTTATATATATCTAAAACATAAAACAATACATGGTTTTCATAATGTCCACCACTAAAGGACCATGCAACACTATTTAATCTTGCAATACAATTTGAGAACCTTATTCATTTTTCTCTTCAGCCAAATGGACAGTCAGATTCAATGATTGAGAGGAGAAGTAATAATGCCATTCAAATACAAGAAAGAAATACCTCAGTAATCCCACAAAAAAAACTGAGCTACGCAACCTCACTATGTGCGATAAAGTAAAACAATAAAATGTTACATCATCATAGAGTAACAAAATTATCATTCATAGTTGTTACATAGCCACTGGCCAAGTATATCCTGGGGATACACTACTACAAAAATTGCAAATATTGAAGTCAAGTGACAAATTAATATAATGTCCTTTTAAACAAGTGAATTGAAAATTAAAATTCAAAAGATATGATCATCAGAAACACATTGTCAACCAATGAAATCAATCAGATCCAAAGAAAAACATTATAAACAACCCTTTAATACCTATTGAAGTAGCTCATTGGTGTCACACACGCACCTTTGTGTGAGCTAGGTAGAGAAAGGGAGAAAGAAGCTAGACTACGGAATATAGAAGCATTCAATTCCATTTGGTGATTGATGTATTGATTGATATTTTAAAAATAGAATGAAAACGGATAATTTTTTTTTAAATTCTATTGAAACATATTAAAATACATTGAAACACTAAAAAAAATCTTGAGACACCTCGAAACATCACGAAACAATTTGAAACACTTCAAATTCACTAATTCATTTTAGTTTTCTTAAGTGAACATTTCAGTCATTTCCACCGTTTTGAAATAAAATTTTGATCCTTGAAATAATTCAAACATTATAAGTAATATGTATCAGATCTATTTTGGCGTTGAGCTGAAATACGAAGGAAAACTTCGTTAAAAATTTAAATGACATGAAATTACTCAAGTGCCTTTTCAAAGGAAAACTTCGTTAAAAATTTAAAAGACATGAAATTAGTCAAGTGCCTTTTCAACATGTAGCCGTTCAAAACATATGTTCCATACTTCCTTAAAATGTAAGACATTGGGTTTTTGGTGAAAGATCTCTGTCTGTCTTAGAGAAGATTATAGATTTGATTTTGTAGTTTTGCCTCCTTTTGTAACACCCCAAAATACACCATGGACGGCATTACATTCAATAACCATTCATATCATGAGAGCACTAAGATAAACCATCAATAAAGAAGACTTCATAATAATAATTCATACATTTACATCAATATCCCAAAAGAATATACCATCTTTGGCCTTTGCATTCTCAATGAAAATTTACTATTATAGCGTAGCGGAAATTACAAAAGAAATCTAGACTATACAGTGTTTCAAAATAATATT